>JAWDGP010000410.1:192500-372500 GCA_033675545.1 Elysia crispata
CTCTCTCGCTCTGTGTGAGTGTGTCTGTCTGTCTGTCTGTCTGTCTGTCTGTCTCTCTCTCTCTCTCTCTCTCTCTCTCTCTCTCTCTCTCTCTCTCTCTCTCTCTCTCTCTCTCTCTCTCTCTCTCTCTCTCTCTCTCTCTCTCTCTCTAGCTCTCCACTCTCTTATTTTCCTATCTTTTTTGTCTTAGATTTTGGTCGAAGAGTGTGAAACAATGGAAATTTAATAGTTAAAAAAAAAACACCCTAAAAGTCAGATGGTACTGTACAATATAACATATACATGTGTTCAGGCAACATATATATATATATATATATATATATATATATATATATATATATATATATATATATATATATATATATATATATATATATATATATATATATAATGCTCAGCGAAACAAGAAGTTTTACCGTTGCTTATTTACCAAGATCATTACAACCGAAGTAGAAGTTACTAAAATAATTGTTAATATGTATAAATAGAATACTGATGTAGTTTATCATTTAAATAAAAAAATCCATCGTGAAGCAATAGTGTTGTTTACTTCAGCTTGATAATTTTGTATTGTGAAAGAAATCGATCATGATACTTAACATGATTTTTAAAATTTCTTAGTAAACTGTTGTTAGATTTACATCGAGAACCTGTGAACAAACTAATATTTAAGTACGACTTACTGTACAAGATAATGCTCGACTTCTTTAAAAGGTAAAAAAAAAGTCGAAATTCAAAACGTCATCCCCTTTTTCCAAAAACCAAAACAAAACAACAAAACAACAACAACCAAAAAAAAAAACCAAGAAACAGAAAAAAAAAGAAACAACAACAACAACAATAACAAAAAACATAAATCTAAAAACTGACATTGTTTTATAATTCAAAGTAAAATAAGATGGAATGAGCTTCATCTTCATTAATTTCATGTTTTTGAAAACTTGGCTAGGACAATGATGAGAGTATAATATTCGCACAGATGTAGTTTTAAACTTGCTCCTATAAATGGTAAACAAGGCAAAATTAGAAAATCAACCCAATTAATGCCATTTTAACCCATACAATATTGACTTGGCTTTTAAAGGCAAGTGTAATTTCATCGACTTTTACATAAAGCATATTTAGTTTAAGATATCATTTTTTACTGCATGTGGTTGTGATTGATCCATCAAATTTACCAAAGTTCATAAGTTGATTACTTTTTTGTTCGTTTTCGTAAGCTTGCATTTTGTTTTTGTTTTTGTTTTTGTTTTTTTTTTTACTTTTAGGTCCGGTTACTGTAGTTGAATATGTGTCATAAAAAGACTGATATTTTTTTGTTGTGCTTTTCTTTCTAGAAGTTATTTTGAAACATTGGATTGTGTGATTTCGTGTTATAACCTTTTTTTTTTTTTTTGACTCTATCTACTGATTGAAAAAGATCACCAATTTTATCTATATTTTCATCTTGTCATTGTGTTATTATTTTTTTTCTTTTTATTCCCATCACTTATTGCAATTCTTACCTCCACACGATTATATTTTTTATTTAACGCTTTCTGCGCACTTTTAATCTATATATATATATATATATATATATAAACTCGGTCTCAGTCTGTTTAGCTTGAAAATCAAAGCTAATTAATTGATTGTAAAAATAATGAAGAGCAGAAACTGGATATAATGTAAGTAAGGCTAGAGGAGGAGCAATGTCATGTACCGGGTATATTGTATTTAGCTCATGTTCATACGTTTTGTACTTTTTAATTGTTCTTTGACTTTTTCATTCTCATTCAAAACTTCAAAAGCTCGGTGAAATAAAATTTTATAATGCGTCTTTTTCTTTTCTTCTGTTCTTTTTCTATTATTTTTTTTCTTCTCAGAATGTTTTATCCAGAATTCTGGCAAACGAGGGCAGAGAGTAATAGAGAAAAAGGCTAATCCAATGCCAGCATTAAATGTAATCTTTGCCTGATATATATTATGGTCATGTGCATTTTTGAGTTGACAATAGAAAACAGTGAAAAAAAAAATTGTAACATAAATGTCGTTGTGAAGCCACAGTCCACACCGTGGTTGCGACAATTTCTCGAGCTAAGTGCTAAGCCTCTGCGGGTGTTGGGAAAACCGCATGGAAAAACCGGGTGTATAGGACAATACCGGCATAGTGGGGCTTTCAAGGAAACCTCGGACCTCGGGGCATAGTAAAAAGGAAGATAATAGCCACACTTGTGCAGGAATGGCTCTCAATCTCACAACACTGTAGGAGTTATGCCTCTTTTTTTTTTTTTTTTTTTTTTTTTTTTGCATGCTCTGCTTGGGAGCGCAACCATAATTATGTACATGTATTTATGTGCACTGCACACATACAGGAAAACAAGGGAAGGAGAACAGGGGCTGAATTACCAGTACATGTACATGTATTATCTGTCTATAGATATTAAGGATATGCGAAGTCGGAATGTTAACTTCAAAGACATTGATCAAAGAGAGCCCATGTTTTGATTCTATGTTTATGCGAACTTAAAAGACGATATTAAAGGTAAAAAAAAAAAGATATATCGGACGTTTACACCGAAGTATCGATATATTATAATTTATAATGTATTGATTTCTTACGTACCCTTTTCTCTCTCTCTCTCTCTCTCTCTCTCTCTCTCTCTCTCTCTCTCTCTCTCTCTCTCTCTCTCTCTCTCTCTCTCTCTCTCTCTCTCTCTCCTCTCTCTCTCCCTCTCTCTCTCTCTCTCTCTCTCTCTCTCTCTCTCTCTCTCTCTCTCTCTCTCTCTCTCTCTCTCTCTCTCTCTCTCTCTCTCTCTCTCTCTCCCTCTCTCTCTCTCTCTCTCTCTCTCCCTCTCTCTCTCTCTCTCTCTCTCTCTCTCTCTCTCTCTCTCTCTCTCCCTCTCTCTCTCCTTCTCCCTCTCTCTCTCTCCCTCTCTCTCCCTCTCCCTCCCTTCTCCCTTGCTCTCTCTCCCTCTCTCTCTTACTTGCAGTAAGGTTTTTATTTTTTTTAACAAGTTTCCTATAAAACGTGTTGATTGAATGCCTCCTAGGCGTTGACCATCTATGTCATAGACTGAGAGCATCATATGATTTTTTTTTTATTTACAAACATGGCAGACTTACCAGACATCACTTAACCCTATCCCTATTACGTGGGTCATATTGATCCAAGCGAATGTGCAAATACTTTTTATTTCCTTCAGAAAAAAAAAAATCAATGTTTTTTATATTGAGCTTTTAGATCTGCCACCTGCACCTAACAACCTACATTTGGAAACAAGTTTTTATAAGTTGTAGGTTTTATGTATTTGACAGTGTGGCATTCACTTTTACTTTACCTAGACATACAGGGCGGGTCAATATGACCCAAATATAAATAGTAGGATCTCCACATTACCGGCTTCTACATGATTGTATTTTCACGACATCTCTATGCAGCAGCAATCATGTACAAATGCTGAGTTATCTCCGAGATTTCTTAGTAGCTTCGATTTGCTCAATTTACATCAACTAATACACTGTAATAAGTCATATTGGATCATTCTGTCCCACCTTGTAGAGCTAGGAAAAAGATGTTTTTTTTCAATAGAAATATTATGGGTCATAATGACCAACCTTGTAGGCGACTGCAGTTTAAAAGCCATGTAGGGATAGGAATAAAAATAGTATGACATAAGAGAATGTTTTAGAAGGAAGTTCCACTATCAATTTGAACTTTTGATAATTTTTTTTTCTTTTTTATGTTATCAATAATGCTATTGGAAGAATAGAATTTTATACATATTGCACACACAGAGAGAAGAGAGAGAGAGAGAGAGAGAGAGAGAGAGAGAGAGAGGGGGGGGGGGAGGGAGGGAGGGTGCAAAGAGGTTTTCAGAGATCCTAGGAGAATAAGAGTTAGGGAGAGAGAGTAAAAGAGGAGTTAGAAAGAAAGCCTGATAAACAAACTGGCAAACATACGGGGTGAAAGCGAGAAAGAAGAGGGGTCAAATCACTAAGATAATGTTATAAATCGTTATCCTGAATGACACTCCAAAGCTCTAAAATTAAAATTACCGTATAAACTCGAAAAGAGCTTTTATTGAACTTTCCAAACTAATTTGAACATGCTTCGGATCGAACGCTCATTTAATTTAAGTGTGCAGATATTGCCTCAAAAAGGGATAAGTCAGAGCTTTCTTATACAGACCCTGCTACGTTTTTCCTCCAACTAGTATCTCATAATGATAAGAAGAGAGACAAAAAATTAATAGATCGAAAAATATTTCAGATGAAAGTCGCAGTTTTTGTGTAGGAAAAACATCAGTACAAAAACAGGTGGTGCTTACATTAATGTAGGGCAGATATATACGGAGCTATTGTCAGGGCTTAGAAATTTTGAACATTGCTGGGTCAAGTTTCTCTTAGAAACAATGCTAATATCCGGGAATTACCGACAGATTGTTTGTCTTTTTTTTTGCCTCTCTACATCTTTCGAGGTTTATAAGTGAACATCAATCTGTATGTATCTTTCTGTAACTGCAAGACTGAATGTGTTATAAAGAACAAATAATATTGGAAAACTTGACAACACTGTTGATAATTTGATGAGCTGAAATTATCCCAAAATAAATCTTAGCTCAATTATTGCCGTCTAAAGTGCTTAATGACCAAGCTGGTTCAAATACAAGATGGAGGGATCTATGCTTTGTCCATGTGTCACTTAAGATGATATTATTATGCATGAAATAGACAAAGATGCCTGCAGCAGTATCAGCAAAAGGCACAGTTTGCTATTGGACTGTAGCCTTCTCAGAAGCTCTTTGTACACGGGAACTGAAAAAAATACCCATTAAGAACTGTTAAGACTACCAGATTGACCTACCAAGCATCCTTCACTACGACAATCAGTTATGTATTCTTACCAATGTTATGGAGACTGTAAGTTTCTTACATAGACAAACCCTCTCGGTCACTGCGAATTTTGCTGCAAATATATTTGCCTTGTTCAAAACTATAAACTAAAGTCAATAAGAAAAAAAAAGTTTATGAAAACTTGAAATTAACGGTCAGGCATGATTTTTATCATTATTTTAATGATTATAATTGCAGATAATGACTACCATACTGATAGCAATATAAATCAAAGTTAAGATAATGATTTTGTAAATGGCAATAATAAAAAAAAATGATTGATTGATTGACAACAATCAATATTGATAATAATGGTAAACAAAAGATTCAGGATAAGAAATATACAAGTATGAAAATGATGAAGATGGTGGTGATGATAATAATAGAACACAAGACGATGATATTGATGATGATGATGTTTACAAAACCGAGTGATTAATATAATGATTATTAATACAAGCATGATCATGGTGAAAAAACAGAGTGAAGATAGTGATTATGATGATGGTGAGGATGGTAATAAAATAGAGTCATAACCATGTTGATGATAATGGTGGTGATAATAAAATAGAAGAGAAAATTATGGTTGTGAGGATGATGATGATGTTTATGATGGGGATTATGATAATGATCATGATAATGATGATAGCGATGATGACTATGAGGATGATGATGGTGATGATGAGGAAGCAGAGGAGGAGGCGGAGCAGGCAGACAATATTATCACAGAGCTGAGAAAATTGATTGATGTGATGCTTTCATACTGAAAATTAATCACAGAGGCGATGCATTTTAATGTGCATTACATTCATTGTATCAGCCTCTTTCTCAAATACACTATAATAAATTGTAAGCATTCGATCTGCCGGAAAGAAATCTTATTTAAAAAGTACCATTCAACAAAGGTATTTGTTCAAGAAAAAAACAACAACAAAAAAAACACTAAGACTAAAATAAGAGACCAATGATCTATCTATCTATCAATGTATATATATATATATATATATATATATATATATATATATATATATATATATATATATATATACATGATCATCAGCACTAAAGAAAGCTGACTTGTATACCACTAGCTGTGCATGACTTTTGCACGAGAGGAAATTTTAAAAATCTCATTTGCCTTTTCTTGTCCAGCCCTAAAGATACGCATTGGGCGGATGCTTCAAATAAACGTAGAGCTGGCGTAGTAGCAAGACGCTCAGGTAGAATCTAGTTATGTTCCATTCTGCTTGATTTGATTCAGTGTACGATTTTCATAGATGAAACCCCTATTAGTCTAATAAATTATCGTAATGGATTAGTGCATTGAAAAAAACCTTTTTCATATTTCACAAAAGAAATCGAAAAGTCAAGAAAAATGGTGATTTCATTGACACTGTGACTTTTGACTTATAAATGCTAGTAAGGGTTTTAAGGAGCTTCGCAGCAAAATGTTCTTGCGCAATATTTTTTTTCCAGTTTAAAATTTTAATAGTTGAAAGGTGCGCAGTTTTCCAAAAACGAAAAAAAAATGTTTATTCTACAATATCATGATTATAATTATTATGCTCAACGTTGCTTTAATTATACGGTTTTGAAAATTTTACACATAGCAGATCTAGAAATTAGAATATGCTAGATTCTCTGAAGAAACAGTTATTTACTGATATCCAGAGCCAAATCAGGTGCTGTTTCAAAGGAGCGTCAATAAGGTTAATTTTTTTTATTTCTGTAGCTCCCTCTTCATCATGGATTCAATTCTATTCAATATTTTTTCCTAGTTCTCTTTTCTTCTCTTTCTCTGTATCTTTCTCTCACTCGCCATCTAGCTTTCTCTCTCTCTCTCTCTCTCTCTCTCTCTCTCTCTCTCTCTCTCTCTCTCTCTCTCTCTCTCTCTCTTCTTTATTTCAAAAGAAAACTTAATCTCGCTCCTCGTTAGAGGATTAGTTAAACTTACGGGCAGCAACTGCAGTGGGCTCAGAGGCAACAACTAGGTGCAATAGGCTGTAACCTCTTTAGTCACAGAGATAATTAATCTCCGTCAAGCCCTAGGATACCATTTATATATAATTTATTCTTAGATGAGATCCTACCACTAGATAGCATTAAGCCAGGATTCGAACTCCTGATCTCCATGCTATCAGTCCGGTGCTCTGGTACCCAAGATACACTGATAAAAAGAGAAAGATGAAAAGTCAACGGCTCAACGGCCATAAAGTTAGGGACAACCAGAACTTTAACAGATAATTGTGTCGGTTTTGGTTTATTGTGACTTTTTGACAGAGACTTTTTCTACAACGTTAGCTTTACATGTAATCGTGTCTTGTCAAAGCTAACCCCTTGAGACGGGAAACTCTGTGTCAAATCTTTCCGCTCTAGACACTTCAACCGTCATGTTTGATTTTGCTCTATTCAAGAGGAATTACTGTGGAATATGTAATTGAAACAAACACTTTCTGCAACTGTCCGATTTCTCACAAAGTTTTTTTCGGTCTACGAGAATAGCTTTTTTTTTTTCTTTTTTTTTTTTTTTTTTTTTTTAAAATGCAAATCTGTTAACAAATCCTATTAAAAACCCATTATGATGTAAATTTAAACAAATCGGAAGCTGTGCATTCCATCAAGATAAAGAACGTGCAGATACTTTTTTGCAAGAATTCAATATGCTTCAAGATTATTACAAACGTTTAAAGTGATACGTCTGGCTCCCACTTGTACCGGATTATGATTCTTTCCGTTGAAAACTTTAGCATGTAATTCCGCTCATTTTATTTGATTTATCGTTGGCGTATAAATGCTTGAAAAGCTCATGTGATTTTATTCTCTGGAGAGTAGACATGATCTTGAATAAATATATATTAAGCCATGTACTTTGGTTGAATTTGGCTAGCTAAATAAAGATAGTGGACTGCTGTATTCAATGTTAATGGAATAAAAAGAACACCCTAAAACTTCAGCTCTTTTACGAAATAAAGTGCAGTGTCATGTGTGTAGGATCTACTTCTACTACTACTTGCCAATACATCACTTATTTATTTTGTGACAGCCAAACTGCTAACGAGTTAAAAATAATAGTTTCTAGTAGTTACACTTAGTGGCGGTTGAGATGAAGCAATGTGACTGAGTATTACAACTGCTCTTAGAGAATGCAATACCTCACCTTTGTTTTTATTTGCTACTGGAAAAAAAAGTGTTATTTTTCTATTATGGTTAATTTTCAACTTTTTAATTCTTACTTACGCTGGTTACAATTCCTTGACATTATAATATTTACCATGGATATTATTATTGTTACTACTGTTACTACTACTACTACTACTACTACTACTACTACTACTACTACTACTACTACTACTACTACTACTACTACTACTACTACTACTACTACTACTACAACGCACAAAAAAGAAAAACACCACCTTAACGTTACCACTAAGTACGAAACTTTAAAGTCGTGAATATATTTCGAAGTTTGCTTTTATAATAACATAAGATGAAACCTGTAATTAGTTGTATAAAATAATATATCTAGTTTAGTAATGCACGTGGTGTGTATATGCGGGAGAGGTCACATGAAAAGTATTTTACACGTATGACGATTCGACAGCCTGTCGTATGCATTCTTTATGGCATGCAATGTGTTATGTGCAGGGATCTTCAAACTGTGGCCTGCAGGCCACATCCGGCCTTACACATAATTTCATCCGGCCTGCAAAACAAATCCCTGTGTGGTGGCCTTGAAAAAATAATTATCGTACGACTTGCATCGCAGAACTATTCAAATGGAAATTCTTGATCTTCAGGCAGATGACAGACTGAAAGATCAGTATAAAGAAGAAAATCTGATTTGAGTTTTATAAATGCCTGCAGTCTATCAGTTTGCAAATTTGATAAAGTTTGCCTGTAGTTTTGTGTCCATTTTTGATACAACATACTTGTGTCAACAAACATTTTCCACAATGAAGTATGTGAAATCTAACTATCGAACAAATTTGTCTGATTATCATTTGAAATCAGTTCTTACAGTAGGCTCATCTAATCTGGAGCCTGATTTAAAATGAAATTTTGAAGTCAAAACGACAGTATCATTATTCACACTAATTTGGTTGCATAAAACTAAAGGCAGGAATCTATTTAATTTACCCTTATTTTTTCCAACAAGATATGTTTTAATTTTTTCCATGTTTATATTTTAATATTTGAGGAAATTAAATTACTGACACGGTTTTTTTTCATTTTTTATTCCTCCGGCCCCGCATAAATACGGAAATATATAATGTGACCTGTGCATTGAAAAGTTAGGAGACCCTTGAAATCACAATCTCTTCGAAAAACCCTTTATAACCTATCTGTACCTGCACAAAGTGTAAAAAAAAACATATCCCCTGTCAAAATCATTCTGGAACACTTCCACGGCGTGCCGTGTAAAAATTGTTTGAGAATACGCCCAGGACGTTAATGTCCTGTGGGAAAAAAAAAAACAACATTCAGCACCATTTTCCATGACATGGCGTGGAAAAATCGCTTCCCATCTGGTAATACCTTCAGTCTCGGGTAATACCATAGAGCTAAAAATAATTTCTTCAGGTTTCCTGGGTACCGTTTCCTGTTATGGTTTCTAAGAAAACAATGAGCACTAACGAGCTGAGAACATTCTCGATTCAAATTTTCATTCAACTGTCCAATATTTGCCATATATAGCACTTATTATTGCCTCAAGTAAGTGTGAATCATTTTATTACGATGAATTGCCAATTAAAAAAAAAAAAACAAAAAACAACAACTACGGAATCATTTTTCCTAGATCTCTAGATCTAGATCTAGGATCTATACAATATCTTATAATATACTAAACCAACGTACCCAATCAAATCTACATTTTATCTAGAAATCTAGAATCTAGAGCTAGACCTAGATCTAGATTTTATATTACATTTGGATCTACACATCAATTTTTCGTAGATCTAGATCTAGATCTAAAATTTCTCATTTCTCTCACTTCGAGATATTAATCAGAAAAGAAAAGTAAGTAGACCCAGATCTATCTAGAGTCTAGATAGCCTATTGTGGGTTGAGGAATCACCTAAATTTGAATTCAGAATATAGGCCTAGATTTCTAGATCTAGAATCTAGACAGCTTTAACTTTACTATAGGCCTAGTTATCTTGAGATAGATCTAGATCTAGATCTAGGTGGCCAATCTCATAATTACCAGATTTAGAAAATGATGTCCTATTAACTTTTAATTAAGAATTTTCTTTATAAAAACAAAGGTTTTCAATCGATTTCACCTAGATTAGATTACACTGAAAATGACCAATTGATATTTGATTAATGTCAGAATTCTGAAAAATGGCTTTAATCTCTTTTTATGGCTTCAGTTAGGAAACACACTTTAAGTTTAACTCAACAGGATACAAGTACCATTGTTACATTAAAGATAAGCTTTATACTGAAACTGTGTAGATCTAGAAATTAAATAAGATATGCTTCGGAAATTATAAAGAAAAGCAATATGCTCCTTAGCTTGACCATGATAACAGTAATACAGCAGTGTTGCGGTCCAGATTCTATGTAGACAGTGCAACTATGGTGGATACAATAAACTGGCCAGATTTTCACTGCATAAAATGGAGGCACTGATCTTATCAACATATTAACTTACAAAAATCTAGGGCAACTTCTTCAGTAGAGGCATTTCCGTACAAAATATGTAACTTGTTTGGGCTATTTTTAATAAGCAGTAACAATCTGGCCATTTGTGGCATGATTTGATTAAATCCAACCGGGACTGCAACACTGCAGTGTTACCAAGATTACTACCTAACATTCTTATAGAATTCTTCACATAAAAATTTTGGATCTCAAACCCATCAAGGGTACAAAAACTACTATGTCTTTGAAAAAAATTAAGGCCAGCATAACAAGCTATCACACTTCTAGTCTTCATCAGCAGTTTTCCTAGATGAGGATCTTTATTAAATTACGAATTTAAAAAAGGTATTAAATTATTTAAGAGGAAAATACTAAATAGGATAAATAGAGTTTTGCTGATCATTATTACTGTTTTTCATAGCATTAAATGTACCACAGGCAGTGATAAGTTTCATGTCCATAATAATTTGTAACAGTTCAGACCATAAAGTTTACAGTATTGAATCAAAGATGTTAAAATCAAATGAATCCTGAAGCTAAAGTCTTATTCCTAACAAGATATCAATTCAAGGACATGGAAACATAATGAACTAAATATACAGAATTCATAATTTAGAAACAAATACAGCGTAAAGTTTTCTTATAATTTACATCTTTGTGTAAAACAGTGTTTACATTCTAACGAATGCATTGTAAATTTTGTACATGTATAGTTTATAGTTTAAGTTATTTAATTCCCCCTTTCTACATTTCATGATAAGTATTTACTTTATTGAATAAGTATTGTGCAAGTCATGCACCATGCGTAGCATGAAGTAGATTTGTGCATTGTCCTGTTACGTACATTATTTATTTCCTATTGAAATGTCGATACCATTAATTTTTTAAAAATTCCCAATTATTTAAATATGTTTTTAATAATTATATTTTATAAAAAGAATTTTATAATTTTCATAATATGTTATGAAAATGTGTAACTCATAATTAAGTTCCAAATGTTTAATTGGCGGTCTTTTTTTGTTGTTGATGTAATTTTTGTGCTGAAGCTATTAAGTTAGTATTTTATTTCAATTTTCATTAACTCAGTTTTCATTTTTTTTTTTACTCTGGAAAGAAGCGTGTTCCCTTAGTCAGATGATAGGCTTTCATGTTGCTTTAGGAGCAGTCTAAAATGTGCACTGCTTTTTTTTTTTCCTCATTAGTGAAATATTTCTTGTTAGGGTGGATGTTTCAAACAAGTTCCCAAATGTTCTAGCTGAGTCGAGATTTGAATCTCTGTTTGAAAATTCTTGCAAATCAAACTCAGTTTTTCTTGCCATAGACCATTACAGGTAATGATGAGCATTGTTTTTTTTTGTAAAAAAAAAGAAAAGGAGACTATTTTTTCACTGGACCAGCAAAAAGCTTATAACAACAGAAAAAAATCTAAATTAAAATAGTCTATCATTTGCATATTGTAACAAACATCATTGTAAACAGACATCTGCAACAAACATCATTGTAAACAGACATCTGCAACAAACTGGGACACGCAACCATACAATTTCACATTGCATAAAAAAATAAAACAGCACAGATTGCATATGCAAATATCTCCTTATCTGTTAAATTGTTCATTTAAAAGAAGGTATTCAAAGCAATATTTAAGCCAGATGTCTGACTTAAGAAACACCTTCTCATATTCAAAATAAAAAGGAAACTGAGTTTATGAAAATTGTAAGTATATGTCATAATAACCTCAAATAATAATTTAAGAAAAACTTACTGGCTTTTAAAAATTTTAAACTAAATTGTGAGTTATGCATTTGAATGTATATAGTAAAAACTATAAAATTCTTTGTTTAAACTTTAATTATTAAAAAAAAATATAAGTAATTGGGAAAACGTTAAAAATTGATGGCACTGACATTCCATAGGAAATAAGTAACAGGACAATACACACACAAATCTACTTCATGCTGCACATATGCAAGACAATATATTAAACCCTTATTATGAAATGTAGAAAGAGAACATTAAAAAGGTTAAACTATAAATTATACATGTACACAATTTACAATGCAGTCAGTACAATGTAATAGACGTTTTAAACAAAGACGTAAATTATGATAAAACTTCAAACTGTATTTGTGTTTAAATTATGAACCGCGTATATTTTACTTCATCAAATCCATTTTGGACATTAGTAAAACAGCAAACAACAGCAATAATTTTAATTTTTAAAAAATACAGAGTAAAAGAATGCCCTTTGCGCGTATGCGTATAAACCGATGTTTATTATGGGTAGACACAGACAGAAAAAGCAGAGTCAGACCATAATTTTCTTTTGCATGACATTAGCAGAGGACGACATACCCATGTGGAGAAGCAAAAAAATCGGTCTGAAAAGTATAATACATTGGATTTGAAGTTAAAAAAAAAACGCAATGAAAGCAAATTTAAAAAGACAGACCAATTCCTTTTCTTTTAGTGACTTCCCATTCAGACAGTTTTGAGATTTAGGCAAGTAAAATGGGAGCTTTTTTCTCTTTAGCTCAAAAGTTTAATAGATTATATGCAAATTGTTAACAGCCACAACAGCATAAAAAAGTAATAATAATAATAATTATAATAACAGGTATATGAATAAAATAATAATGATAATACAAAAAACATTAAATTATGAAAAGACTTATTGATTTATAGTCTGTTGGACAGTTGTTTCAACGACAATTTTGATACAATTTAATCGATATTTTAAAGACAGTTAAAACCATAGTAAAGGAAATACAAAATTTAGTGCTGGATTCAAACATAAGCAACAGGATTTTATGCTTTGCCAAAACTGGTAATACTGACCAATAAGAATAGGGCCTGATAAGGCTCGTGCTGGCAATTTAGGTCATGGCGTCACTAGCTGTTGAAATAAGATTGAAAGTTTTCGACAGCTATTTAGAGGGCTGCACGGCCAATAACAGCAACCGACAAATTATACTATGGTAGTTATTGATTTTAATCAGAATGATTTGAGCAATATTACTACACAGCTATTAAACTTGATAAACCTAAGTTTTATGCAAATGAAATAAACCTTATTTTTCTGACTATTTTACAACAATGCTTTTGACCTGGGACACTACACACCTTCAAGTTGCCAGATGCAGGACTTTTAATACATTGTACTGGTCAAAATTTTATACAGTGATTGTCATTGTTATCTGAATGTTTTAGGTTATTATTACATATATATAATTATATTTTGATATGTGGTCTAGATTATTTTTTTGCTTTTTCCTGTATCTTTTTCAAGCAATTTCCAACTTCTTATGATAAATGTTTGAAATACGATTTACATAGATTTTCTAAACTTTAAGTGCAATTTAATCAATAGTGTTTTCCACTGCATTATAATTATTGGAAATCTTTTTGTTCATGTTAAAAGAAAAAGGCTGTGAAAATGAAAGTTTGCACAGATGTACAACCTTTATATTTTCATATTCTCATAAACGAATTTTTTGTCCTTGTCTTTGATGGTGTAGAGAAGAAAAAATTAGGAAGAGGTGAAGGAGAAAAAGGAGAAGAAAAAAAAGTAGAAGGTAGAAGAGGAAGAAGAAATTAAGAAAAAAGAAAAGAAAGAAAAAGATGAGTACATGTATATATATAGCATTGGATGTCAAAGACAACTCTTGCTTTAATTTTAACATTTCTATTTTATTTTTCATTGGGGAATGTTTTCAGCAGGTTTCTTCCTGTAGGTAAGATATAATCGTATATGCAGTCAAAGAGAGTGTTTATAGAAGTTGCAAAGAGATCTGAGCAAAGGATAGATTGTTCAATGTAGCAATGCTCAATTAAGTTATCCTTTGTAAACAAAAAAATAGCAGAAAAAAGTCGGAAAAAAGAAAAATAATTAGTCTGGGAGGGGAAGAGAAAGTGAGAGAAAGACAGAGAAAGGTATTTAGGGAAGAAGAGATAGAGAAAGGAAGAGAAAGAGTTACTGAGAGAATTTTTATCTTTACATTTTTCAAGTTCCAAATCACCTTCAATCTGCCCACTTATAAGACATTCCATATTTGCCAGGATCTAAAATGCCCAAGTTGATGTGGATGTCACTTTCCTTTAATGAGGTGAACAGCATTGTCCTGAATTTCATGAAGTTTCCAAAGTGGTTTTGTTGCTCTCTGAAGACTGTTTTCATATATCAAGAGCAAATCTGACATAACCAAGGTGCAGAGTTTGCATGTATGAGTAGCATGATTTGTTGGATAGTGTTTTAAGTGTTTTTATTTGCTAGATTCTTTTCTTTGCTTTATTTTCAATGTCCTACTTTTGTCGCTTTGTTTAAGCATGGGCTGCTAGCTAAGTTGTTAGTTTTGATGCATTATGTGCTCAGCTGTGAAGAAGTTTTTATTTTCTTCATTCAGTTTCAGATTTTACTTTGGTGTTTTGTGGCAATGAAAGACAATATGTAGACAATTTAAGAGATATTTATGTTACATTATATTACCTTTCCTGTCAAAAAGATTAGGAAGGGAAGGTAGAGAAGAAGAAGGAGAAGGAAAAAAAGTAGACTGTAGAAGATGAAGGAGAAATTGAGAAAAGGAAAAGAAAGAAATAGATGAGAATACATGTATATAAAATTAAATGTCAAAGATAACTCTTGCATTAATTTAAACATTTCATTAGTGTTTTCCACTGCATTATATATATTGGAAATCTTTCAGTTCATGTTCGAAAAAAGCAGGCTGTGAAAATGAAAGTTTGCACAGATGTACAACCGTTATATTTTCTTGACCATTCTCATAAACGAATTTATTTGTTCTTGTCTTTGATGGTGTAGAGAAGAAAAAATTAGGTAGAGGATAAGGAGAAAAAGGAGAAGAAAAAATTAGGTAGAGGATAAGGAGAAAAAGGAGAAGAAAAAATTAGGTAGAGGATAAGGAGAAAAAGGAGAAGAAAAAATTAGGTAGAGGATAAGGAGAAAAAGGAGAAGAAAAAATTAGGTAGAGGATAAGGAGAAAAAGGAGAAGAAAAAATTAGGTAGAGGATAAGGAGAAAAAGGAGAAGAAAAAATTAGGTAGAGGATAAGGAGAAAAAGGAGAAGAAAAAATTAGGTAGAGGATAAGGAGAAAAAGGAGAAGAAAAAAAGTAGGCAGAAGAGGAAGAAGAAATTAAGAAAAAGAGGAGTATAAAACATAAGATGTCAAAGACATCTCTTGTATTTATTTTAACATTTATATTTTTTTTTCAGTGGGGGATTTTTTCAGCAGGTTTCTTCTTGTAGGTAAGATGTAGTCGTATATGCAGTCAAAGAGAGTGTTTATAAAAGTTGCAAAGAGATCTGAGCAAAGGATAGATTGTTCAATGTAGCAATGCTCAATTAAGTTATCCTTTGTAAAGAAAAAAATAGCAGGAAAAAGTCGGAAAAAAGAAAAAAATTAGTCTGGGAGGGGAAGAGAAAGTGAGAGAAAGACAGAGAAAGGTAGTTAGGGAAGAAGAGATAGAGAAAGGAAGAGAAAGAGTTACTGAGAGCATTTTTATCTTTACATTTTCAAGTTCCAAATCACCTTCAATCTGCCCACTTATTAGACATTCCATATTTGTCAGGATCTTAAATGCCCAAGTTGATGTGGATGTCACTCCCCTTTAATGAGGTGAACAGCATTGTCCTGAACTTCATGAAGTTTCCAAAGTGGTTTTGTTGCACTTAGAAGACTGTTTTCATATATCAAGAGCAAATCTGACATAACCGAGGTGCAGAGTTTGCATGTATGACTCTGAGTAGCATGATTTGTTTGATAGTGTTTTTATTAGCTAGATTCTTTTCTTTGCTTTATTTTCAATGTCCTACTTTTGTCGCTTTGTTTAAGCATGAGCTGCTAGCTAAGTTGTTAGCCTTGATGCTCAGCTGTGGAGAGGTTTTTATTTTCTACATTTATTTTCAGATTTTACTTTGGTGTTTTTATGGCAATTAAAGACAATATGTAGACAATTTAAGAGATATTTATGTTACATTATATTACATATCCTGTAAAAAAAAATTAGGAAGGGGAGGTAGAGAAGAAGGAAAAAAAAGTAGACGGTAGAAGATGAAGGAGAAATTGAAAAAGAAAAAGAAAGAAATAGATGAGAATACATGTACATAAAATTAAATGTCAAAGATAACTCTTGCATTAATTTAAACATTTCAATAGTGTTTTCCACTGCATTATAAATATTGGAAATCTTTTAGTTCATGTTCTAAAAAGGCAGGCTGTGAAAATGAAAGTTTGCACAGATGTACAACCGTTATATTTTCTTGACCATTCTCATAAACGAATTTATTTGTTCTTGTCTTTGATGGTGTGGAGAAGAAAAAATTAGGAAGAGGATGAGGAGAAAAAGGAGAAGAAAAAAAGTAGGCAGAAGAGGAAGAAGAAATTAAGAAAAAGAAAAGAAAGAAAAAGATGAGTATATATATAGCATTGGCTGTCAAAGACAACTCTTGTATTAATTTTAACATTTCTATTTTATTTTTCAGTGGGGAATGTTTTCAGCAAGTTTCTTCCTGTAGGTAAGATATAATCGTATATGCAGTCAAAGAGACTGTTTATAGAAGTTGCAAAGAGATCTGAGCAAAGGATAGATTGTTCAATGTAGCAATGCTCAATTAAGTTATCCTTTGTAAACAAAAAAATAGCAGGAAAAAGTCGGAAAAAAGAAAAAATTAGTCTGGGAGGGGAAGAGAAAGTGAGAGCAAGACAGAGAAGGTATTTAGGGAAGAAGAGATAGAGAAAGGAAGAGAAAGAGTTACTGAGAGCATTTTTATCTTTACATTTTCAAGTTCCAAATCACCTTCAATCTGCCCACTTATAAGACATTCCATACTTGCCAGGATCTTAAATGCCCAAGTTGATGTGGATGTCACTCCCTCTTAATGAGGTGAACAGTATTGTCCTGAATTTCATGAAGTGGTTTTGTTGCTTTCAGAAGACTGTTTTCATATATCAAGAGCAAATCAGACATAACCGAGGTGCAGAGTTTGCATGTATGAGTAGCATGATTTGTTGGATAGTGTTTTAAGTGTTTTTATTTGCTAGATTCTTTTCTTTGCTTTATTTTCAATGTCCTACTTTTGTCACTTTGTTTAAGCATGAGCTGCTAGCTAAGTTGTAAGCCTTGATGCATTATGTGCTCAGCTGTTGAGAGGTTTTTATTTTCTGCATTTAGTTTCAGATTTTACTTTGGTGTTTTGTGGCAATGAAAGACAATATGTAGACAATTTAAGAGATATTAAAGTTACATTGTATTACATTTTCTGTAAAAAAAAAAAAAAAATTAGGAAGGGGAGAAAGAGAAGAAGAAGGAGAAAGGAAAAAAAAGTAGACGGTAGAAGATGAAAAAGAATTTGAGAAAAGGAAAAGAAAGAAATAGATGAGAATACATGTACATAAAATTAGGTGTCAAAGATAACTCTCGCATTAATTTAAACATTTCTATTGTATTTTTCAGTGGAATATTTCTTCAGAAGGCCTCTTCCTGAAGGTAAGATATACATGTGATCGTATGTACATCAAACAGAGAGTGATTGTCGAAGTTGCATAGAATCTGACTAAAGCATAGATAGTTGTAGGTCAAGAAAGTCCTCATCGACGGGATACCTGCACAAAATACCCAGGACATAAAAACTTCTGTAGCGGACTAAACGGATTGTCGTATCCACTGAATGAAAATCAACGCAAGTTGTTACGAGAATTTTCAGACCGAGTTGTGTGTCTCAATGTTCTGTGTACTAGTGAAAAAAGACCAGATGACCACGTCTCCGCTAATTTAAGAAAAACTGTAACACATTGCGATTTTATCAGTACCGCTGGAATTCTTCCATCAGTCTTTTCAAAATCTAAATCTATTTCTCTATTTTTTTTTCATGATCCGACCGCAGTTAAGATGTAGGCTACATGTATGTAAAAATTCAAAAACGAGAAATACATGTCTAATCCCAGCACCTTGATGTTGGAAAAAAATTTGAGGTTTGCAATGAATTGGAATCAAGCTGGACCCAGAATTTTACAGAAACAGAAAGATTATCCAGCATAATTATCAAGGTCTGCTGTGACCAAGTAAAGAAAGACGAAGACAAAAGAATGAGAACCTATCACGAAAAAAAAAAAAGAGAAATGTCAAGGAAAATGCATTTAAGGTTTGGCTTGAAGACGGAAAAATGAACACACAGATCAATGCCCCTCTTGTGAAAGAAATGACCACATATTTCTCAGTGCAGATGGGGCTCGAATTTTATTGAACATTCTGAAATTGATAAAAGTAAAAATAAAGAAAGAATGAAACAAAGTATTAACTTAAAAAACACGGAAAAAAAAAAAAAAACAGAAACAAAAATACAAACAAACAAAAAAACAAACAGGAAAATTAAAAAAAAAAAAAAAAAGCAACAAAAAAACCTTCAGGTTGGCCTATTCGGAAACTGCATAGTTACCGAACGTCCACGCACAAGGTAAAGACAAGCATCTCTTGAACGCACCCTATTGAAGCTTCGGACAGACCGTGCGTTTACCCGGAAACTATTGTTTTTAGAGGGAAAAAAATTATCCGTAATTGTAATTGGTTTCATTACCATGAATCTGTTTTAATTATTAAGTCCTGCCTCATATACCCACTGTACTCTGTTTGTCCATGCTAAAAAGAACTTGCAAAATCCATTTACTCAAGTTAATGTCTGGATCTTAAAAGTTATATTTTTGGGGTTTTTTTTTTCTTTTTTTTTTTTTTCGTTTGTTTATCATCCATTTTTTTTTACGTTGAAATAATGATTATGTTATTTTTATCACAGTTCACACAGACCACTACGAGTGCGAAATTTTTCGAGGACAGGAATCGTTCTGTAAAGAAAGTTCGGATCTAACAAAAAATTGCAAAAAATACCCAGGACATAAAAACTTCCTCTCTGTGGCGGACTTAACGGAAGGTCGTATCCCGCTGAATGAAAGTCAGCGTAAGTTGTTGCGAGAATTTTCAGATCGAGTTGTGGGTCTCCATATTCGGTGTACAAGTCAAGAAAGACCAGAGAAGGACCCCTTCGCTAATTTAAAAGGAACATTCACTTCTCGCTATGGAACAGGCTTTGTGTTTCACGTAAGTGAACGCAGTGTCTTCTCACCTTGTCATTGTAGAGATTGTAATGGAAAAGTTACGACTCACTGGACTTTCTATGTACGGACTGCTTTCCATGTCGTGTTTAATACGGAAGAAGCAATGGAAACAATGGTTGAATTATTTTACGATGATGAAACTTGCCGAAATG
This sequence comes from Elysia crispata, assembly GCA_033675545.1. Lineage (NCBI taxonomy): Eukaryota > Metazoa > Mollusca > Gastropoda > Plakobranchidae > Elysia > Elysia crispata. The sequence continues at coordinate 212,302 of JAWDGP010000410.1, forward strand.
ATGATCCATGTAGTGTGAAATATGTATGGGCGGTGAGAATGGATGAGTCCAAATCCAACCGTGACACTGATGAAAGCATATTGTTGTGTTATACCCACGACGAAGCTGTGGCTGAGAGGATCAGGTCCAGCAAGCATTATTGGAAGCGCTTGCCGAATTATCGTCCGATATATTATCCAGATGGACAGGGTTTATTATACTGCCTTAAAGATACAGAAATGGTAGATGCTGTCGAGGGATTTCCCCATGCAGTGATTTTCTCACATCCACATGGTGGGCCTAAAAAGATTACTGTTGGTAAATGGAATCCTCGCAAAGATCAGCCTCGTATTGAATACCAGACGCCCACTTGTGCTGGCTCCAGCGGAGCACCAGTAATTCTAATCCAATCACAATCAGACTTGTTAGACCCAGATTTTTTCCCATGGACCGGGCCAGTTCATGCCGGAACATACGATGAACCTTGGTGGAAATGGTGGAAAAAATACCCAATCAACTATAGCAAGAGTGGGAAATATACTTACCCTACATTTAAAGAGTAAATAGATTACTTGTTGAATAAAACTTACCTCCTTTTATTGATAAAAACTAATAAAGTTACAATGTACTCCTTTTTTTTTTTTCTGAATTTTTACATTCTTGTAATGTTGAATAAAACTTACATGTATTTCCTTTTATTGATAAAATAGAGTTTCAATGTACTCCTTTTTTTCTGAATTTTTACATTTTTTTTTTGTATACATGTATCTATTTTTAGTAGGAGATGCATGAACCAGTATAGGGTCACTTGTTTTTGCCGGACATTTTTCTTTCTCTAGTATTTAAAAAAAAAACAAAAAGAAAATAACGTCTAGCCTGAGAACAGTCGGTGTTGGTGACTGATGCCTTGCTGAGGTGGTTGTTTGTAGTTTGGTACATATTGGTCCGATCATAGGAGACACATTGGAGAAGAATATTAAGACTCGGTCGAATTTGCTTATGCACATTCCTGTTTTGAGCTGCAGCCTATGGCTATTTGTTGGTTCTGGTACGGTACTTAACTTGTCAAAAATGTGTAAATAAAAAGCTTCTGATTTAAAAATGTTTGTGTAACAGTATTTTCATTAAATTAAATTGTAGAATTTTAACTCAATGTGGCAAAGATTTATTTAACTGGGGTTCAGACTTAAGCTGGGATTCAACCTGGTCGCTCCGTGCACATGCGGGGTAGTATTATGTACATGTATGTATCCGATTTTCTTTCTCTCTCCCTCTCTCTCTCTCTCTCTCTCTCTCTCTCTCTCTCTCTCTCTCTCTCTCTCTCTCTCTCTCTCTCTCTCTCTCTCTCTCTCTCTCTCTCTCTCTCTCTCTCTCTCTCTCTCTCTCTTTTGGTTTAAGATCTAGCTTTGTGAACTCATGTTAGTGATAATAGACTTACACTACAGTTCAACAATTTCTTCCTAATAAATTAAGATTAATGATTCTTAAAACATACAATATATTCCGTAATCGTTAAAGTACACGTACCACTTTTGTCTCTCTTACATTATTTCTTGTAGGACACTTCAAGTGATTTCTCCGTTAGATCTAACTTTAAAATATTGCACTTTATCACATGTATTTTTATTTATTATCACCCCTTGTTCCGCGTGTAATCTTTATTTATTTTTGCAAAATCTTTTGATTTACTTTAATTGTCAACAAACCACTACTAGTTTTATTCATACCATATGCCCATACTTGTAAGAAAAAAATGGTGTGGTCTGAGGAGATGGTTGTCTGAAATGATAGTAGAGCTCGAGGGTATGGACACAGTTGGCCTACAGGTACTAAAGCATTCAATCAACGCTGCAAAGCTGAATGAAGGCTACAGACATCCCAGTTGGCCTACAGGTACTAAAGCATTCAATCAACGCTGCAAAGCTGAATGAAGGCTACAGACGTTCCACGGAGAGATCTTCTTTCGGGAGGCTTGATATAAAATGTACTGAAAAAAACAGTGGGACCTCACTTTCCCGACCGCTTTCATAACTTTCATTAAAGAGCTACATGTATGTTACGTACGTTTTGCCCAGTCCTACCCAATCCATTGTAACTTTATCTGATGATATTTTATTACTGTAGGCTACCAGTACCAGGTCTCTCATTCTCTCACACCTGCTGGTAATGAGATTTTTCAACATGGTGCTGGTGAAGATAACCAGCAATCAGATTCAGATCTAGACCTAGATAGTGGATCTTGTCGCGAAATAGAAATAACATTAGAGAAAAATGGTGCTGGTGAAGATAACCAGCAATCAGATTCAGATCTAGACCTAGATAGTGGATCTTGTCGCGAAATAGAAATAACATTAGAGAAAAATGGTGCTGGTGAAGATAGCCAGCAATCAGATTCAGATCTAGACCTAGATAGTGGATCTTGTCGCGAAATAGAAATAACATTAGAGAAAAATGGTGCTGGTGAAGATAACCAGCAATCAGATTCAGATCTAGACCTAGATAGTGGATCTTGTCGCGAAATAGAAATAACATTAGAGAAAAAAAGTTGAACGTTCCCTATATGTTGGCATATTTTTTTTTTTAATTCTGTTAAAAAAGAATCAGATTTTGGTATCATTGCAAATATCGGCCTAACTCACCCTAAGCTTCAAAATTGTATTTTTCGTGATGAATTTGATATGCTGAACACGAATATAAAGGTTTTATTCGTCGCAAATAAATGCTTTTCAAGATACAAACATTTTATGTTGCTCTAAAAGCCCATTAAACTGTAAGTTTCGATTTCGTCGGGAAACATTTCAATTGTGAAGCCCGACGTGAGATGGGCCGATATCTGCAATTTTGCCCAGATTTTGAGGTCTTTGTTTTGTGAAATGCGAATGTGAAAGTCAGATCCTACTTCAAGAAAACGACCTCCCTTTCTTACATCAGATCTAAATAGAAAAATACGGAATCTTAGTCCCTCGGATCTGTGTATGAAGAAAAAGTGACTGAGGTGTAGTGCCTTGCTCGGATCCATAGCTCCACGTTTTATAAATTCATGATGAAAGTTCTATTGCTTGATTGGATATTACCAGCTTAGCTGGAGTATACCCTTACTGAGTTTGATGCCAGGAATTGGGCTTACATTTATTTTTTTTTTATTTTGATTTACATTTTTGATAAATATTTTAATGCATTTGTCTTATAAACTCCACAGAATATCTTATTTCAATTAAGGTGGCTGTATGTAAATGGTACAAATGTACATGTATCACCTATAGGGCGTATCAAGCTTTATCGAAATAAAAGTCGTTTAGGTGTATATAGCATGCACGTGTACCTATACTCTTATTGATAAGCTTATTGGTCTTTATTGATAAGATAATCAACCTGGAAAGAGAGAGGAGATAAAGAATGTGAGGAAGAGCTCATCAGAGTCAGCTGGTGCATGCTGTTCTCAGAAAAGTGAATGAAATGCATTGTAATTTATTTCATCATATGTTGAATGTATAGTTATACATATGTGTGTGTATATATATGTTGGAGGTAGATAAGTGTTGAATTCTTTGTGCCCTTCCTACTGCCACCACTCACGGCTAACTGTGCTACTTACATCATCTTATTCCTTCAGACCCATCCTCGCCTTTTTTTTTTTCTACGTGTGTATTTCTATTTGATATGTTTGAATCATAAAGTAAGACCTTGAATGAGTAGCATGTTTTCAGTTCGTGCCATACTTTCTATTATGTATAAAAACGTTTAAAAACTGAATTGTTTAATTCGGTATAAATAAAGTTTATCTGCATTCAAAAGACCAGTTGAGCTATTTCAGCCAATTGTGTGCATGTATTGATGAGATACATATCTTTGTGTGTTCACGACGAACATCATTTATTCTTTATTATAACTACGGAGGTTGTAGATACTTAATGATAGTTTCTAGATATATGTATTTTTATCTTCCTTTTTGGCAGAATCAATGGTAATACAGTGTTTTCATTCTCTCCTTCAGGGTAGTGCAGTTAGACCCAGAGCTTAAACAAGATCTAAATATAAAGGACATTGAACAAGCTAAGTAGGTTTTGATCAGGTTTTTTTTATTTCAGATAGTTAAGCTGATAAAATATATTTCGCTTGATAGAGTTCCGATTAGACCCACATGATGATGGGGTGTCTTTCTATTCTCATCGAGAAAGTTCTTCCGTCAAGCTGAGTGGATTGTGCTATTAAAGAATTACCATGACTTTACTTTGTCTGGGAGCAAAGAATAAAATACTGTGATAATTTATTATTAGCCTACAGACCTTTCTTTGTTAAGCTGAGGAAAGTCCTTTGCATTTTTGTGTCAATGTCTTTGTTCCATGCCTTAAGCAGTGTGGCTAAAACAACAATGCATTTACTTTTTTTTTTTTAGCCTGAGTGAGTAGCCTTGTGCTCTGCTCACTAAACACTCTGGATAAAGGATCTGAAACAACAATGATGCTTTGATGAACACAAATTGGCGACATAATGCGAACTATAAAACGCATTCACTATTCATACGACATCCTTACATTGTGCTTGGACGTATCCCTTTGAAACTTAAGCACAATTAAACAAGTCGTTCAAGAATAAAAACAAGTCCCAATTGTGGGACCAGAAATCAATAGTTTTATTGTGGATTCTGTTCAGTCCCAGCGGGTATCTGAATTCGTTAATCATATGATAAAATATTTTCTGTTGAGCTCTTTGAATGATCGGGAAACAAAATTAAAATGTTTCAGCAATTGACTGAATTTTTTGGTTGTCAATTCACTATTTCAAAACCTACTTTGTCAAAAAATAAAAAAAAAAACAACATTCGCTCTGGTTTTCAGTAAAAAATCATGTAAAAAACGCATCTAGGTATAGTCTCAAACAAAAGTTTACAACATATTGATGATAAGAGGGGACTTTCTCCGCAATCATCATGTATTTTCACCATTAGAACAGAATTGTGACATAATGAAGATTCATAAATGTAAAAATCTGTTACAATACGTTATGATATTTAGATTGATATCAGTTATATGTGCTCAAAGGTCTTTTACTCTCCTACTATCAATATTTTTATATCACCTCTGTTATACTTCAAAACAACTCCATCACAAATCCTTTTCTCTCCATCTTATACGTAGAACAACAGAATAATTAAATACAACCTTGTATTCTGATATTAAACAATTCCATAGATTAGCAATTTTATTTAATCAATTCTTATAAGGACTTGAAAACGCTTGCAACTAAATATATTGTACATTTTGTATCAAAATATTTATTCACAATAATGTAACTAAGTGCTTTTTTAGATTTGACGCTTGTTGTAAAAGCTAATAAATAAGACTTACTGTTATTTGGGAGATCTCTTTGTGGCCAATATTGGAAGACAACGAGACAGTACCAGAGTATGTTACAAACACAATCTTACTTAAGTCGCCTAATGATCTGTGGTTGTCAATATTACAATATGTATTTATATGTACAAACAAACCGCGCAGAAAAGTACGCAGGCCTAGTAAATTTTTAAAGTAAATTTACCAAAGCGTTCGCACCATGAAAGAGACAGCTTCAAAATATAAATAAAAATACACTCTTGACTAACGTAAAAAAAAAAAAATTGATAGGTAGATTAAAAAAAAATTCATGATAAGTTTTTATAGTATATATCTTTTTAAAGACAGAATCAATAATCATCTCCTACCATACAAGCCGCTCTTCAAGGCGATTCCTGAAACGTGTTTAGACTTTCAATTTCTGATGCATCTTCTTCTATTCTGACTTATAATTAAGTCCTCTTGTTATGCTGCAAGGTCTCATTTGGGACTAAAAAGTATTAAAGAGAACTAAGTGACAGAAGTAATTCAGATCGACTATAAATAATACTACATCAGAAATTTTTTTTAAAATACGAAACCCAAATTCACTTCCGTGAGATTTGTCTGTGTGAGAGTTTCTACACTTTGAGAACGCTTTGATAAATTACTTAGAAATTTCTTAAGTTTTTGAAAATGTACTGCCGGTAGTAACAAGCTTATTATTGTGTCCAATTGTTGTGACATAAACACCTTCTAGATAGATTATGACAGAGAGGAGTTAATGCAGATGCCGAGCCATCTTTTAATAAAAATTTCTACAAAATAAATTACTTTTTCAATTAACAGTAAAACAGTTCTTTCTTTCTCTAACAATAGCGCCCTCCCCCCCCCCTCCCCCCCCTCAAAAAAAAAACCAAAACAAAACAAAACAAAACAACCCCAACACACACTTTTTGATACAAGTTTTATTTCGTTGGAAACTCTCTCACTCATACAGTATTGGATTACTTGCAATGTAAACCAAGTGGCTGAATTCTTTTTTGGATTGTAACTTAAAACGATTATTTTTCAGAAGTAAGTGTAATATCATCTAAACAAACAAAAAGAAAATAATAATAAAAAAAGCAATGAAAAATGACATAAATCTGAGCCAGAAAAGGACAATAAAAAAAAAATTACGCAAACGGAACACATTCTCTCTCTCTCTCTCTCTCTCTCTCTCTCTCTCTCTCTCTCTCTCTCTCTCTCTCTCTCTCTCTCTCTCTCTCTCTCTCTTTCTATCTTCCTGTCTGTCTGTCTGTCCCCCGCCCTCTCTCTCTCTCTCTCCTTCTTTCTCCCTCCCCCTCACTCTTGGACTTTATTTCTGTGACCTTTATTTCAAAATGTTAAAACCAAAATACCGGTACCTTTAAATCTCAGCGCAAAGAAGTACATGAGGCAGTGACAGTCTCACCTGCATTCTTTGCTGTTTACCGTATCATGTAAAAATTATCTTACAAAAAAAAAAACAACAACAAAGCAACAAGGTAGCAGTTATGTACGAAAAATCCAGTGTCATTTTGATTGCTGTGTCAGCCTGACCTCGACTTACAAATCTTGATTGTTCAGTGTTAGCCTGACCTCGACTCACAAATCTTGATTGTTCAGTGTTAGCCTGACCTCCACTTACAAATCTTGATTGTTCAGTGTTGGCCTGACTTCGACTTACAAATCTTGATTGTTCAGTGTTGGCCTGACTTCGACTTACAAATCTTGATTATTCAGTGTTAGCCTGACCTCGACTTACAAATCTTGATTGCTCAGTGTTGGCCTGACTTCGACTCACAAATCTTGATTGTTCAGTGTCAGCCTGACCTCGACTCACAAATCTTGTTTGTTTAGTGTTAGCCTGACCTCGACTCACAAATCTTGTTTGTTCAGTGTTAGCCTGACCTCGACTCACAAATCTTATTTGTTCAGAACGCGGATCTGACGCTATGACATTCATTTATATTCTGCATTCTTGCTATATATCAAGAGTTATCGCCTGAGGCTTTTATATTTCTGCTGATAAAGTCATTTATTAACTCGAAATTGTTCCCTCCATGTTTACTTCTCTGTTTATGCCTCTCTGCCTCTTTCATCTAAGACTGGCCTCTATTCTTCTTAATTTGAAGCATATTATTATCACCGTACTAGACTTGAAAGCTTCCTACATGCCATACCGGCATCCATAGGTTTCACACTAAATAACCCTTAGCTGAGCTTTGTGATCAATAATTTCCCTCTTATCCCCATTCAAGAATTTCAAAAGAGATTACATAAAATTGTCAGGAGATACAGTTTGTGTTGTATGTCTGAGGAAAAAAAAATTAAAATGCATTTTTTTTTCAATTTTAAAAACGTTATTTTCCAGGCTTGTCTTACCAAAAATGTGACCTGAAAGATTTATAAAAAAAAATTATTTTTTCTTTAATTTCAAAGAGTGGACATCTTCTACCGTCTATAACATTCTTTATACGGTTACCATTTGTACACTTCCAATTTATCTAACATTGCTATGCTAAAGTATCCTCAATAGAAATCCCAATACATTCCTTTTCGTTAAAAAATTCTTGTAAGTCTTGAAATTGTCTCGCTATTTTTTCTTTTTATAATGAGTTCAACTGTTTACATCTCAATAAATCTATTAACTTATATTGCATTTGGTTTAAATTCGTGACAAAGTTAACCCTTGATTCTTTTTTTCCCTCTTATAACTCTGATTTAATCATTTACAAATGATTTTTTGTTTAAAAAGTGGTACCATGATCAAGTTTCTCCAAATGAAATGAAGAGGGAATAATTTTACAGCTAAAATTTAAACTTTTTGAAGTATAGAGGAAAAATTTCTGTTAATCATCAGAAATACATTTCGACCATCAACAGTGGAATTCATTGCTTTCTGTGGCCATTCAAGTTAGTTATCTTAATGTGAAAGAGGCGGAAGCAATATTTTCATAAACTGTTTTACACTTTCCTGGTGTCTCAACTTGTGAACATCAAAATGGCTAGAAAATGAAAATTGATCTGCCTTCATTTCTCTCCAAATGCATTCTTTTTTTTTCTTTATGCCTCTGTCTCCATTATATTCCATATGACCATTTATTAATTTTAATCTCTTTCTTTTTGGAACAAAAGACCCTAAATATTACCTGACAATGCTCCGAAACAAAATCATGGTCACGTTATACAAAGTGTTTTTTGTTGTTGTTTTTTTTTTTTCGCACTGGTTTCTCAAGGCCTTACCTTGTTACTCAACAACTTTAATTGTTAGCCAAAATCAATTGGTTTGAGAATAGAGCACTTTTCATGCAATTTTTTGAAGTTAGCGATTCAATTCCTAGAACATGGTAGACTGGAAAATGATATTTGCGTTCCGGTGTAGAAGAAACTTTGAGCAAGCTAGGTGAATTGAACTATTGTTTGAATATAATGCACTTTTTGTCAAACACTTTCCGTTCTGGTTTTCAGACAAAAACTTGTAAAGAAAGTTCTAGTGTCAAAGAAAAGTATTAAAACACATTGATAAAAAGAGAAGATCAAAGATTTTCAACGATATTTTTTGTGTTTGTGTCTTTTGTTTTATAATCCCAGTTTAAACCTCGACAGAGGTATTAGAATAAAATCGTCAAAATAGTAAAACATTCGTATAACAGACTACTTTGAATAAGTTAAGGTATTTTATTTGGATGCATCAAGCTTTTGTGGGATCAATATTGATAAATTTCCTTCGGGACCACGTTCAGTACTTTGACCTCTTAACGATGAAGACCATAGTTTGTCGATATAAGTTTGAGTTTAGTTATATATATATATATATATATATATATATATATATATATATATATATAATCCTACAAGCATAGTACAAGGGATTTAAAAGACTAGATCCCAAAGTTTTTTGAGTTATGACCCATGATAGCAATCTTTAGTATTGAATATACTGGATTCATTATTTTGTAATTTGAGATTGCTTTGGGAATCTCTGTGCTTTTTGTTTTGGGTATCCCCTAATTGCATTTAAAAAAATACCATGGCTGAAATTGATATAGATAACATTGACAATTGCATTAAGCGAGACACGTTTTTTTTCTTCCTTTTCTTTATTTTTTTTATTCAATAATCCAGAAAGATGCAATGACAACGTAAGTAGTGATATATCTCACACAGAATTGTTTCAGTTTCCTATAAGCTTCCTCTGAAAATCGTAAGTTGTGAGATCTTTAAGGAGACTTTTGCTTAAACCTTTTGTTACAGAATATCTTTTACTTAAATCTCGCTTTCTATATACACTGTTCTGACTCCATATGTAGCTCAAGTAATTTTAAACGGTTTACTTTTCTCAATGCAGATGCTATCTGTCTTGTTTTTCTGTCGCATATTGAAAGCTGATTATGCTTGTGAAAAACGAAAAAAGAATAAAATCCTTCAAACAATACAACTTTTTTTCTGGAAATGAAAATTGATGTGCATACAAATAAGATGCAGATCCACATTATAGGATGGGTCTGAGCCAGGAATAGAGGATCAATTTTCACCAGACAATGGACGAAGACCCAGATTAAATATCCCTAGTTGTAAAGCAAGGAAACTGTCGTGCGATACTTGGGGCCGGTTTGTATCGATTTCCAACTGAATTTCGCTGTTCGATTACTGTAGAAAGTCGATTTCTGGTGTAGTCAGAGGAAAGGACTCTCTCTCTCTCTCTCTCTCTCTCTCTCTCTCTCTCTCTCTCTCTCTCTCTCTCTCTCTCTCTCTCTCTCTCTCTCTCTCTCTCTCTCTCTCTCTCTCTCTCTTGTCGAGCTGTATTGCCCCGTTAGTTATTTACTCGCATGATTTATTGTGACCTGACCTTCTCAGCATAACTTTTCTTGAGGATTTTCCTGCTTATTTGAGAGAATGCTGATGTTTTTTGCAAAGTCTATGTCTTCTCGCTTCATGAATATCCGCTGGATATCTGTTCTCCGATATGTTGTGGCCTTCCTTACGACCCAGTCAACGACTATCAAAAAGATCGTGTGCGATAATAGACACCCCTGGCTTACACCAGTTGGTACGGAGAAGGGTTCGGTTAGCTTACACCATGAAACACTTGGCACGTAGCGTCTATATACTGGTTTTGGATAAAGGCCACGAACTTGAGTGAAAAACCATAGCGGTAATTACATGTAACATCAATAGCTATTAATTTCTCTATCCACACCGTCGAAGCCCTCCTGGAAGTCGATGAAGATCGAATACAAGGGGCTCTGCCATTCTTCTGACTTTTTGATTTTCTTCTTCTTGTGTTTCTTCTCCAAGTGTCAGGTCTGCTACAGGATTCAACGAGCATCGTCCTCCATTCCACCCTGTCATCAGCCAGCTGTTCTAAATGTCATCAGCCAGCTGTGCTAAATCCGCTGTTGGGCAGCTCTTTGTTGGTTGCAAATGAGTTCTTTGCCTTTCTCTGCTTCTTATATTGTCAATTTTTCCACAAGGCATGATCTTTTCCAGTCAATCTTTTTCTGTTAATATGGTCCTAAAAGCTCAACGGTTTCTTTCTGGTTGATTTCGACCAGAAACACTTCATTTCTGCCAGTTGAAACACTCCTTCTTTGGTGTTTCTTTCTGTTGAAAATAGTTGTCCACATCAACCTTTTAAAAGCCGTATATGAGTGACTTCCAATTTCTTATAAATGTTTATAGTTTCCAGTTTATTTCCTTTAAATATAACGACATTAGACGCTGATAAAGCTCTCGTCAAATCGTAAAAATCTCATTTGAGATGTTACATACACGATTTTGCAGCTTAAGAAACTGTATGTGATTCTATTTTTATGAAAGAGGGAGAAGAAACATACACGCACATCCAAAGTTGCCATAGGAGGAGGAGATGTGAAATATTCTTTCATATTTTATATTATTTTTTATTTCTCCACTTGAAAAGATTTACATTTCATCGCATTCGCTATCCTACTACACTTGATCTTGTTCTTTTCCTCTCTCTTTCTTATCTTTTTCTCCATGAATTCTCACCCTTTCCCTCAATATCTGAGTCGAACAGTTTAGGTTTCCTGTACATGGTGCAAAAATTATTGCGAGTTGCACTTGTAATAATTTGCCTCTGGTAAAAAAAAAATTACCATTATTATAACATGACTGACAAAATTACCAAATTCATTACGTTTATTCCTGGGCTTAAATTTTAAATTTTTGAGTCTTCTAGAATTCTTTAGTTCTTTCTAGTAATTAATGAAAAAAAAAAGATTAATGAAAAACCCAAATGATGCGCTATTTTCTAACAAGTCTTGTGTTGCTGATTTTAAGACAGGGCATTTTTCGAAAAGCAAAGCAATGATGACTCACAGGCTTGTCAAGCGAATGTTCAGAAAAAGTATTTCATTAAAAAATAATAATGGCGTCAAGACCAGGCCCAAAATTCAACCCTAGCTCCACCTTTACATATATTAGCTTGCTCACTCAATAATAGAAATAAAACTATTAAAAGAGCGAATCTACAAAATTTGCACCAAGTGTGATGATTTGTTTCCTATGGTGAGATCATAGAGCTCGATGACCTTATAATTTTTTTTTATTATCAATGGTTAAGGGAAAATGGTGCAGAGCTCTTAATCCATTTTTGTAAAAAAGGTTATTTACTGCTGTCGCGAAATCTAGTATTGATCACAGCTCAGGTTCTACCCCGTCATATTTCTCTTGTCATGGAACTGAAATAAGTCTAGTCCCAGGAAGCCTGAAGAAGGTGAAATCAGGCTTCTATTGCTGGGGTAAATAAGACTTGGAGTGAAGAAGAACAGTAATTCAAAACTGCAAAAATAATCTCTCTATTCGAATGACATTTGGTAGGACATTTTTAGATTTTTGAAAGGTTCAGTAACTAGTAAAATGTCAGTACTGCAAAATAGTTCCACATTCATATGACTGCAAAATTCTCAATAGAAATTCTCGGTCATTACATGTGGTAATATCAATATGCCCTCAAGATTTTTCTGTTATATAAACAAATGCTATGATAGACAGCTAAACGAAAGGATATGATGGGGGAATAAAAAATAGGACGGATAACTTCAAAGAATCTTTAAGAGAAAAAAAAAATCAGGCCTATATGCAGAAATGTATGCGAAGGAACCGAATTTCCAAAAAAAAAAAAAAAAAATGGTCTTATACTCGTAGCCATTCAAAAAAATCGAAACTGTTTGAAAAAAAATTTTAACTGCAAAAATCGAAATATTTTTTTATTACATCAAGAGGACGAAATTATGTTTTTACAGGAATTACGTTTGTGTCGCAAGACCAAAAAAAAAAAAAAAAAGAAATAAAAAGCAGGTACGTCAATATGACTTAGAAACAGTCGCGATCATTGTTAGTAAAGTTCGTGTCATTTCATAATACGCAGTCTTTGGAGACTGGGTGGTTTTATGTGAGGGTGAAAATTATAACATGTTTCAAATCATTAACACCTGACAGCTTTTCCGAAGAAACAATTAAGTTTCCCAAGCTCTTTCCAAAAGAGAAAAATCTGTTCAGCAAACTTTAGATATTTATGAGCATTTAACTGACTTATTTGTCTGGCTTGTTGCCCACTTTTCCAACAATTAAGTTGCTTACAGGCAACGATACCGTGTCTAGAAATAGTTTGTGAACTGGTCTTTAGTTTAACACCTCAAGTTTCAAAACTTGATTTTTATGATTAATGTCTTTCCTTCGCAGTTGTTTACACAAAATCTCATTGGCTCAACTTTTAACGTTCACTTAGTGCGAACTTTAGAATGTTTTTCTTTCTAAGGTGGTCTAGCTTCAGCGTTCTATATTTTACAAGCAATTCAATAACACAAGTAAATAGATTGGGAAAATTAGAGATGGAGCAAAATTTCTTGACGCAGCGGAAATGGATTATGAAAGTGAAAGTAGTATTCCGTTATCCACCTTTCAGCAACAGCTTCCAAGATAGTCGATTTGTTTCCTTGTCACATAAGAGAATTATGGGAAAAAAAAAGAGCTTACTGGGAGAGGGTTAACAGATTGTCCATATAGTGACCAGACTTACAAGAGACAAGAGCCACTTTTGTGTCATTTCTGAAAGCCAAAATATGCCTTGACCACTAAAGACGCTTGGTAGAGCTAGTCTACATGTTTTTTTTCTTTATTTTGAACATTATTTAGACTCAAGATCTACTTATTTTAGATAATTATGTATGTTTGCGTAGTCATATAAATTTTGGAGTACACGTTAATCCGCATCATACTTCATTGCTTTTTAAGTGCAAGAACATTGAGTGCTAATGTGGGACTTCATATGTTTTCCAGATTGACAATGTCAGGCATCGAACCAAAGAGTTCCGTCCAGGCAGTCATGCACTCTATAGCCCCCTTGATACATATATATATATATATATATATATATATATATATATATATATATATATATATATATGCGTTTTTATGTTTCATCTTTTTTAAACCTGATTCCGTGATACCGTTTTGATCTACATGTATTTCCTTGCCTGAACAATCAACCTCTATAATAAGCTCAGCAGTTCCGCTCAAAAGCGTTGAAAACAGAAGATTCAGGGATCATTAAAGCTCGCCATTCAGTTTTGCTCTTTCTTTTTAAGTCTAAGACATGGCTCAACCAGGGTGTGCACAGAAGCAAATGGTTTCTCCTCTGCTAGAACTGCTCACGGCTAAAGATGCGGGTATTTTACAATAGTGTCCAACCATTTATTCCTCTTTATTTAAGTAGATTCAAGTGAAGATGGAAGATATGCATTTCCATATGTAGTCTTTTGAGATAAAGAATTTATATTTAATGTGAGTAATTTTGTGGGTTTTCCTAAAAAGTCTACTCCTACTACGAAAATCATAAATAATCTCTTCGCACTGTTTATAAACAACTGAATGAGTAACATCTTAACGATATTTCTTAAAATGGATCTCAGGAAAAAAAAAAAAAAAAAAAAAACCATAACGGCTCTGCGCACGGTTGTTTTGTTCTTGACAAATAAATATAAAAAGGACCGGTTAAAAGCGCAGGCAAACCAATCCGTGTTAAAATATGATGATACTAAAATCTGATTCTAATGTGAACGAAACCCCATTTAGGAGAGAGAGAAAGAGAGAGAGAGAGAGAGAGAGAGAGAGAGAGAGAGAGAGAGAGAGAGAGGGAGGGGGAGATAGATAGATAGACAAAGAGGGAGAGAGAGAGAGAGAGAGAGAGAGAGAGAGAGGGAGAGAGAGAGAGAGAGAGAGAGAGAGAGAGAGAGAGAGAGAGAGAGAGAGAGAGAGAGAGAGAGAGAGAGAGAGAGAGAAACTTTTAGTATTGAAATTATGGCACCTCTCTCCGTATTTTGACATATCTCAGCCCAACTTGTCTGACTTTTCACTGCCCCGTAAGTTGTTTATCATCCTTCACATTGTATTTTGACTATGAGATTGTAAGAGAATATGGTTTATAAGATATTTTGGCCCTTTTTTTTTATAGATTTTATGACTTTGAATTTAAGCCAACTTAGAGTTTTATTTTAACTTTTATGGGAATGAACGCAAAATTACAGTTTACTAGAACTATCATTACCGTTCGAAAAAAATGACATCAGATATCATAAAACGCTAAAATCTTCAAAAACAATGAGATATTTAGATGTTTACTTCATTTAAGGAACATGACCCTCGCCGCCCAAAAAACTTTTCGATCGTACTTAGTTCTTGGTGTAGAAAAACGTTCATACCTTGAGACTTAATACAGTTAAACATTTAAGTTATCGATAAATAAATGAAATAATCAGTCAATCATGTTGAGGATAAGAGATAAGACTTTGCCTTTTGTCAGTTTCATATTGAGTCAGAATTCACTTAAAATTAGCCTCTCGTTCCTCTATAAAATTAATGAGGTGTCTGATTTCTTTTTCTTTACCACCAAAGTGTTTTGAGCGTTCAACGAACAAATTTAGACATAAAGTGGGTTTATTTTGTTAGTCAGTGCGCATTTTGTTCTTTTCATGCGTTATTGGATAAAAATGTACACATGACTTGTACTATTAATGTGTTGTCATAATGACGAATGTAAAAAAGAGAAAGATGTTAAATTTCCCAACACCCATCTATGTTTATGAAGAAGAAGATTACTCTGTACTCGCTGATCCAAATCACATATTTTGGTATACACTTCACATTACTATAGCTCTATAACTCACACTGAATGTAAAATTAGAAATGAGATTTCGTATTTCAGATAAACATTCTTGTAAAAAAACAAAACTAAGATATTTAACTTCAGATAAACATTCTTTTTAAAAAAATAAAACTAAGATATTTAACTTCCATCGGCTTCAGGAAGTGTGCAATTTGCAGACTACACTTGACATTTTAACACGTTTATTTTTTTTTCCACATTCTCAAAGCTGAAGCCAATGTTAAACTCTTACTTAATTAAAGTCTTAGATTTTCCCTCATCTGAAGAACATTCCTACTTATAAATTTAGTTTCGTACACGAAAAATATTTAATTGATTACTTTATTCTTCTGGCCGTACGATTTTTTCGGTACCCAAATCTTTATCTTTCAAAATTCCCATAACAAACTGCAATTTTATAAAGAGATTGGATAATTTTTTCATGATTTTTGTCATCGAAATTGTATCAAATGCGTTTTTCTACATTCTTTTGACAAATATTTTGCAATACAAATTCATAGGTAATAATTATGTATATCCACGTTTCGAATAATAAATTAACAAGCAAACTTTGAACTCTAAGGAAATAAAATCGAGAGTCCTTGACTAAACAGTAAGTTCCAGATCATCTTTGAACTTTATGCACGATTCAAACAGATGCAACGAATTGAAGTTCTCTCAATCAAAAAATTGTGTGAAAACTTTACAGTCCCTACGACATCACTACATCATTCCTCAGTCTCCCCCCCCACACACACACACACTCCCCTCACCCCCCAAAATATTCTCTTGTTTCCAGAAAATTCTGAATTAATACCGTTCATCTTGGTTGAGCTACAGAGCAATAAACCTAATAACGTACCATGACTTAGTAAAACACTGGTCCAAGACACGTTTACATCAATACATGTCAGGGTCTTAGTTGGTATGGTAAAGTGACCCACGACACGTATACCTAACAATAAAGCAAAACAAAATGGATCTGTGGTCATCATGTTTAAAATGGATTCATTTATATCGATACTCATTATGTGTTGAAAACCCACTTTCTTGATAAAAATTGTCAAATACTCTGATTTAAGTGGAGGAAAATAGAATAAAAACTTTGATCAGATTAAATTAAGTTTGTTAGAATTTATATTACGCTAGATTCAATAAAAATGAGCGGAAACCAACATGAAAACTCGATATTTTGGAATCATGATGAAATCATATACCAAACTAAAAAATAATAAAACAAAATAGTGTGACATTTCATAACGCCATTATTTGAACAGTTAAGATATAATACAACACAACCAGATATTGGGTTTGGCCCTGCTTGCCAGTGCTGCTTATTCAAAGTGATCAATACAAAATCGAAACCAGTTACAAGATGAATTTAGATAATATCATTGTATAAAATCAGATATTTTACACACACGAAAATAGTGAGCGCATTGCACTTCGAAGATACATTAACTATACATTTACCATTCACATGCGACTAAATAAAGAGATTAGTTAGCGCAGCATTCAATATGAAACTTCATTGGTAGTGACTGGCCAGTGGATTGACATAAGATGTTGAAATTTTGAAAGTTTTAAAAGAGCAATATAAATGAAAAGAATTTGTAAAAAAATACTGTCGCTGTTATTGTTGGCTAATTAGCCATCTTTAGTGTATAAGAAGCATAAGAATACAAGCCTCATTATCCGGAACGATAAACTCAAATCTAAATGGGTGAAATCGGAACACTCTTCAATATATAAGTGTGTATTTCTACGGGTATAAACCTATGGATATCTTGATTTTTTAATTATATCCACTAAACCTTCACGCATTCAGATTATCAAATCTCGTCATCCAACGCTCTGTGACTTGTTTTCATTTTAGCAAAGATTTGAATACCTCACTGTTAAATAATACAAAGAAACAAAAAACGTGTATTAATCCGGGAGAGATAATTTTAACACATCTTGCAAAGATAACTTTTTATATAGAATAACGCTGTCGGTTGTGTCTCTGGGATTAGAACGACCGCCTTGATATCCACATAGAACCTCACTGGTTCGAATCACAAACCTTCGGTCCGGTAATTGAATTTAGGACCGCAACTTCTTAGTTACGCTCTGCCCATCTGTGGCTTAAGTTTTAAATGAAAAAAGGCATGACCTAATCTTATTTTTGGCAAAAGCAATATCAAACAACAAACCAAAAAATGGGAGATCAATCATCTAAACACTCTTGATTTTTTTTTTTTTGATTTTTTTTTTTTTGGGTGGGGGCGAAATACCCTCTCAGCTATTTCGTGGCCCTTTTTTTATTTCATCTTTTTTGGCTTGATATCGTTAGACAATCTTGATTTTTTTTTCTATGAATTAAAAATCAGCGACTGTAACAAGCGTATTGGTACCGCCTTCTAATTTTGACTAATCAAAACTGTTAAAATCAAAATGTTGGAAATGCTCGTCTGTTTTTGATTTTGTCTTTTTACAAGATGATCTAGTTTCGGTGGTGAGCAGAGGCAAAGGGTTTTCTCCCCCGGACAATACTATTAGCACCTAAAGATGAAGATGCTTTACAATATGTCCAACCATTGGCGCCAATTACTTAGCTAAATAAAAAAATCCTCAATCTTAATGCAAGATATGTACTAGCATCTGAAATCCTTTGTGATCATAAAGGAAAATCGGCCAAAGTGTCCTATCGTGAATTTTCCGAGAAATACTGCTCCTTCTACGAAATTTTTTTTTATTAATTCTCCAGTTTATATTCGCAAAAATTGTAAACAATTCAAAGAGTAATAAAGTAAAAATATCTCTTTGTATGTATCAAATAATTCATTTAAAATAAGAATTAAAAAAATGAAAGACTACCACATACGTGTGACAAGACGTTATAAATACTAGCAAAATACTCTATTCATCCGACATCTATACAGTGTGCGTGGACGTACCGCTTTGAAACCTAAGCACAATTAAACATGTCGTTCAAGAATAGAAACAAGTCCCAATTGTGGGACCAGAAATCAATAGTTTTATTGTGGATTCTGTTCATTCCTAGCGAGCATCTGAATTCGTTAATCATATGATAAATTATTTTCTGTTTAGCTCTTTGAAAGGATCGCTAGTGGCTGTGAACTTAGAGCGTCCGAGTTGATGTTTTTTAACATAAGATTTTTTAATACGCTTTTAAATTTGGCTTTTATTTGTGCCACTATAGAAAGTAATAATATATCCATAGAGCCCATCAAGTTCTTTGGCAAAATGAAAGATTTCACACAATAATTATTATGCTCAAGCGTCTATCTTTTTCCAAGTGAAAATGCGCACAAAGACATGTCGCTCAGTCTACAAAATGACACAAAAGCTGCCTTACAATGATAAGTTTTAAAGAGCAGGAGGAAAAAAAAAACAGTGAAAAGAAACCACTCTCATTTAGAACAAATGTAAAGAAATACTTTATAAGTAATATTGATTTATCTTAAATGTGCAATTTGAAAGGAAGATGCCCCGCTTGATAGTCCTCACTAGGTTCATACGTTGAAACAAGATTAAACTATTAAAGAGGTAAAAATTGAACCCAAAGACACACAACTATTGTCCACATTTTCTAAAGAAGATATTGTATTAATTGAATTGAAAGTTAAATAAAACTTTATAATAAAGTATAATGTAATATAGTTTCGAAATAGTTACAGAAAATTAACTCCTCGGTAAATTAGAATGGAAGACCTTCCAGAAGTGAGAAATAAACAAATCTAGGGAACTCGTCGAACTGAAGGTCTAGTTAAAAGTACCTAGAAGTTGAAGAATACCTTATAACAGAGAAATTTCTCTTCAAATCAACTGACCTACGTTCACAATATGTCGGAAGACTTGAATAATTTGGTATTTGTATGTGAATAAATGAAGCTGAAAGTAATTGGAATAGTAAAATATAAAAAGCATTATCATTAGCAGATTCTTTAAAACTACTAAACTGTGAGAAAAATACTACTTGGTTTGTATGCAACGAAGGACATAGTTACTTGATTATGCTGTGTTATGTATAAAGGGCAACTTGACTTTCTTGCATTGGTGATTATTAAATAGATCAAAGCTTAAGAAAAAACAAAACAAGAAGAAAATAAAAAAAAATCACAGGCTTGTTCAAAGATAGTTCCAACCAGGCGTTTGATCCATATTAAACAAGTCTTTTCATTACAGCCAATTCAGGTCGGTTTTTTTGCCAGATGAAGACAGAGATAAATCCATCTGCGATCAGAAACGCCCTAGCGCAGCAAACGCAGAAAGCAGGTTATCAACCAGAAATTCAGGAAACTTTCCAAGTGCTGTTTCGTGTTCAACTTTTAATCATTACTGTATTACAGCGGTTTGCAAAGATCAAGGCGTCATGACTTTGGAAGTAAGTATGGATGGCAGGTCCCTGAAGTTTCCATGTCTTATCGAGAGTTACATGTAATTAAATCACATGTGTGAAGTACTTGCAGATTGCTCTGCAAAAGAATTATCAGAAACCCCGGTACCTGAACAGTTATAAAAAAAAAGAAAGAATAAAAAGGACATTTGGGTAAAAGCACAGTACATGTACAGCACATGAGAGCAAACAAGACCAGCCTTAAAAAGGTGGGAAACATTTTACACCAAACAAATTAAAAGATAAAAACCCACAAAAATAAGCAACCAGTGGTAGATCAAAGAAATAGACAACTAGAGAAAGCAAGAAGAAAACATAAAAAAAAAACAAAGAGTGACACTATCATGTTTAAAGCAGGCAATCTACATGTACTTAAAAAAAAAAAAAACACCATTAAGCAAATAAAAACAAGACATGATCAAACAAAGAAAATTGATAGTTGAAGACACAGATAGTAGGGCCTACAATACCAAATGCCCAAATGATTCTCCACTTAAACTTCTTCATAGAGAATTTTTTAAAAATAAAAATCGCTGTTTCCCAACAATAAAACATTCTGAATCACCAAGAAGTTACAGTGTATTTGTATTATAGTAGAAAATGTAAGAAAGAGCTTCAATAATCTAAACAATAAGAGCAACGGCAGAGCACCCTGTGCAAACCGGCACCAATTGCTGCACTTTGCTGTGGTGTCGACAACTGCAGGGTTGTCTAGTTTGGCTCCAATCCTTTGACATGCACTCTTCTAAAGTTTGATGCGCATGCAGGTTTTTAAAACAAACCCAGCACCAAAGCATTTTTCAGGGAAAGATATTATCAAATGAAGAGAATTATTATGAGATGGTTACACTATTTCACTTAAATTTTCGGGCGCATTTGCTTTAAGTTTAACAGGCTATTTACACATTGATTTCATTGTATCTTTACCCTGGCTATCGATTTACCTTACATTCACCTTTTTTTTTTTCTTCAAATAATTTCACTGATCTTACACAGCTGCCAGCATATTTTCTCTCCATCTACTGTGGAAGAGTTTGTGGTATCATTGTCTTCCATGCCTTGCCTGACAAAGAGCCAATACATACATAAAAACTAGAACTGCGTTACCATTTGCTACCACCTTCAAGCCTTTTCTAAGTCATCAAATTAAAGCACTTCGTACAGGGCAGATACGAGAGATTCGCCATAAATTACTAAATTTAGCGAAATGTGAGCACATGGGACAAGCGAGTATTGTGTTATCATCTCCAACAGTTCGGAAGAGCAAGTAAATTAATGTGTATGATTTACAGCGCATTGCATTGAGCAAAATATGTTCAAAACTTGAATAAATACGACCTATACCCTGATAAAGCGTGTTTTAGCATTCAAGCCATTTCGTTTTTGAATGCAGCTGCAGCCTGTGGGCATTCAAATTAATTCATTCTCAAATATTGAGTTAATGCAGTTTGCTGTCATGTTTGCTGTAGATAACACCCTACATGGAAACAAAATCAACTTTAAACAGCATTGCCCATCTATTTATAACATGTCAATTCAGAGCGAGCAAATGACAAATCACAATCACTTTGAAAAGCAAACATGAATGCTCGTTGCAACAAGTTTACATGAAGTGTAAGAGCATCAAATGAAGCATAGAATACACTAATTTCTCATGTTTGCCTCTCCATTTAAAAAAGGAAGTTCTCTCATTTTGTTCCCTCCTCGAGTTGCCAATAAAGGAAAGATTCGTACCCGCTTTCTATTTTTTAATAAAATAAAACACTGACAAAGTGCATTGACATTTAAACAACAATTCAGTTCTTTTGGCTTACTCGACCTCTTTTCGACTCCCCATAGTACAAATATCACATTCCGAATCTCATGTAGGAGGAAATGAGTCCCTGAGTTCATAAAAGGAGAAGAATGGTACGTCATTACTATGCTAGTGTTATAAGACAACAGCTGCTGTCTGTACCTTACTCTTTTATTTTTAGATCCTTTTAAAAGGCCATGAATCTCGCAGAAGATGCCTAAAGGTGGGAAGAAATAACTGCGCACGTATTGAAACCTATATGATAATGAACGTTCATGAGATTATCTATTTGGATTTTTTAAAATTTAGCTCAGTGTTCATAATTGTTGTTTATGGTTGTCAAAAAAACTTTTTGATTGGCTTGAAAAAGTTTTCCTTTTGTCAGACACAAAACATAAAACTAAAGGACGGAATAAGGTGATGAGAAAACGATGAAGACCGACTAAAGAAGGAAAGAGAGAGAGAGAAAGAGAGAGAGAGAGAGAGAGAGAGAGAGAGAGACAGACAGACAGACAGACAGACAGAGAAAAAGAGGGACAGAGATAGAGAAAGAGAGAGAGAGAGAGAGAGAGAGAGAGAGAGAGAGAGAGAGAGAGAGAGAGAGAGAGAGAGAGAGAGAGAGAGAGACGATAGTATTGAAGAGTTCCAAACGGAGCGCAAGATAGAGTGGGACAGAAAGAGAGAGAAAGACAGGCAGACAGACAGACAGACAGACAAAGAAAGAGAGAGGCAGCGGGAGAGAAAGAGAGAGAGAGACAAACAGACAGAGATAGAGAGAGAGAGAGACAGAGACAGAGAAAGAGAGGGACAGAGATAGAGAAAGAGAGACAGACAGACAGAGAAAGAGAGAGAGAGGGAGAGAGAGAGAGAGAGACAGACAGACAGACAGACAGACAGACAGACAGAGAAAGAGAGACAGAGACAGAGACTTTAAAAAGTTTTCATCTTAGCTCAAACCTCAAGGCCAACAGATATTTTATCACCGACTTACTGGAAGAAGATTGTTCGTAACCACCCCCTGTGCATATTTCTACTTTTTCTTCCGTTCCGTATTTTGACTCTTGCTTTTTTTTTTTTTGTTTGTTTTTTGTTTCTCCTAAGTCTCTTCTTAACTATTGCTTTGACTGACCCTGAAATAAAAGCCCGTTCACAGCAAGTTCACCATTCTGCATATCAAACAAGCCCCGATCAGG
Source organism: Elysia crispata (assembly GCA_033675545.1). Classification (NCBI taxonomy): domain Eukaryota; kingdom Metazoa; phylum Mollusca; class Gastropoda; family Plakobranchidae; genus Elysia; species Elysia crispata. The sequence continues at coordinate 235,178 of JAWDGP010000410.1, forward strand.
CAGGCCGGGTGGAACTATAGAAATGATGTTCGAAACTCGCCAAGCGACAATGCGGGGATCGAACCCACACAAAGTGGTTCCTGTAGTAATCAGCTCGGACGTTTTGAACCCACAGGTACCGCGCTACAACCCACATTATTTGGCAAAGAGACTCATATCCATCCCAGAGCTTACGGTGCTTTTTGTTGTTTTATATTTCGCTTAGTCTCTCCTACTTCCTTTGGTTTCGATTTTTCGATCTTGCAGAGTGTTTTTTGTTTGTAGAAACAAAAAACCTTTTAAGTACTTTTCCAGGATAAAAAAAAAACTTTCTTTCTCTCTCTCTCTCTCTCTCTCTCTCTCTCTCTCTCTCTCTCTCTCTCTCTCTCTCTCTCTCTCTCTCTCTCTCTTTTTCTCTCTTATTCCGTTTGAAAACTACAATTAAAAATGTATTTGTAACATTTTTGACGCCGAAACTAAATGAAACGCACCCGGTGCTGTTGACTTTTGTAAAGCATGAACATCTAAGAGCTGGTTTCTGGACAGGAAAAAAGATGTCAACACAATTGTGACCAAAGAGTTTGTACAAACAATGAGGTCAATATTTAGAATTCGGTTTGATTGCTCTAAACACACGCGTCGAAAATTGATTATATATGCAATATCAGTAGTTTGCTTCAGGCTACGCTTTTCAATAATGTATTTATACGTATTGAATCTCTTTTTAAAGGATAAATTTAAATATATATATATACATAATTATATATATATATATATATATATATATATATATATATATATATTCATATATTTATATATTGGGCGATAAGTAGACATTTCATATCCAATCAAATTGGCGATTCCACAACTCTTCCATGCTAAGCTTGAGACGACTAAAACCATCTTTCAGAGCGTTACAGCCAAGTTTCAAGGCATGAATACAGCTCTCAGTGTACACATATCAACTTTCCAAGTATTCATATAGTCTTAAGTGTAACCACTTTTCAAATTATTGAAATCAGCTGTTAACCCCATCTCCTCAACTTCCATCAATATGAGTGAGTACATTTGATAGTTGTGAATTTATAGAAAGGGCAAAAAAGTGGTAGAAATGAATGAATCGCTTTTATCCTAATATTTTTTTTTTTGCTTTTTTACCTGAAAGTCATACAACTGAAAACATTCGTGTAAAAGCCAAGTTCAGGGAGTTCAATCATCTAAAGAAATACATGTTTCTTCGTATTACATACTGCCTCACTCGTGAAGCAAAACGCCTTGGCTTAAAATATATCTTTACAAAGAAAAAGTAAGGAAAAAAGAAACTCCAAGCGTGGATCTGAATTTGTGACTGTAGCAAAGTCAGTTTTCACGCAAAGAGACCTCTCTTTTTTTAAAGAAAAATGTAGGTCTAACGAAGGAAAAAAAATTTTTGAAGTGCAATAGGTATGATGTGTTAAAAAAATAAGGATTAAAGAATTTCTGTTCATCCATTTAAAGTGTAAGACGCTATGAATGACTAGTTTAGTTTCTTATATTGGCGGAAATATAGAATTCTGAAAGGCTTTTTGAGCTCTTATCGCTTGAGAGAATAATCTGATCGACAAAGCATCATAGCAATAAAAGAAACAGCGTAGAGAAGGAGGGGGTAGAGAAAAGAAGCTTAAATAGATTGATTTAGAGAGTGAGAGAGCGCGAGGCAGAGAAGGGAAAAAAAGCGGGAGAGGAGGGGGAAGAGGGGCAACAGTGGGTTTCAGGAGATATGAGGAGGAGGAGGAGGAGAGGAGAATGAATTTAGTCCCAGGCTTTGCTTAACAAGGCTTAGTTTAAGGAATATGAAACCAATCAGCATGTGTAGCGGCCAGAGAGTGAGGACTGTGATGTGGACTCCAAAGCCCACAGAACTTTTTGATCTCGCTAAACTATCTTTCAGCTCTTAATCATATGATATATTCCTTTTTTTTATATGGTATAGCCCCCGGATTTGTCTTGACATCTAATTTCATAAGTTCATCAGAGATATGTCTAGTTCTTCAGATTGAAAGAAAAATACTTAAACTAATTTTTTTTTAAATTATTCTTCATGACGCAGATTTTTATTTTAGATGTTGAGCTATAGCCCACTCGCTCTCTTGTAGTCATATCTAGGAGAAAAGTCAAGTTTCGTAATGTATCCTCACTGAATGAGTCTTGGTTGAATAGCGAAACGTGTTTTTACTCTTGGGTCCTACTCGTAAAGCGCACTGAAGTTTCCATAGTTTTATGCTGCACTACAAAAATTTAATTGCGAGACATGTCGGAAGTTTTCAACGGAAAGCAGGTGGATCCACAAATTTCTTCATACAAGGCTATTTTTGGATAGGTTGGGAGAGGAATATTTAACGAGCAGGCCGTATTGTAACTTAGGCAGGATTATTTCAGTGGAGCAGTTTAAGGATTTGTCTATATGAGGAAGGAAACGTTTTAAAACTAATTGTGTCTCTCTTTGTGTTTTTACGCCTTGTGAATCAAGTGTTCAGTATTGATAGAAAATGTTTTTGTAGCTTTCTTGGAATATCACCTGGATCTGTGTAAGCCTTTTAAGCTTTCCTCAATGGACCTAGTACATTAGTTTAAAGTCTACTCTTACTTGGATGCAATAATTACACACACACACATATATATATATATATATATATATATATATATATATCGATAACTGCATGATTTTATTCTGCACCTTTGTTGATTAGAGCGGAAAAAAATCAGCTTGAATTTTTCACATTTTCATAATTGTATTGCTTTCGTTTCTTTCTTCATTTTTTTTTTCTTAATTGTTTATACACTTTTCATAGAGCATAAAAGAATGACTGTACCGAAGAAAAGTCATGTTAAATGATTAAAAGTGTCAAAAAAAAGGCTAATAATTATATTGACCGTTGCCATTATTCGGAATCCGTTTTAGTAGTAAACCTGGATAGTAAATTGCAGCTGATTGCTTCAATCTATAATTCTTCTAAAATTTAAAAAAGAGAAAACTCAATACTGATATTAGGCCTATCATTGTTTTGTCGTGACACCAAAGCAGAATGGAATGTGACGAGCCGAGCTTTAAGTCCCTTATTCCTTTTCCCATAATTATGTGGCTAAGTAGGCCTTTTGGAGTGAGTTTAGTTTTCTCCATCAGTCTTTCTTAAAAAGAAAGAACAAGTGAAATGTCATGGAATTGACTGTTCTATTTCTGAAGGGAAAATAACAAGGAGTGAAAGAAAATGCAGAAGTTAAACGGTTTAAAAAAACCATACATATGCAGTCAGAAATTTAATAAGAATTAAACACCAATGCGGAGAGACCAGTGATTCTGGATTGTATTCTTACTTTATGATTAATTCTATTATCTCACTTTGTAGTTTATTTTAAGCCCACCGTGTCTATATTCTAAACAACTCCCTCAAATCTCTCGTCCTCCACATTTTATTTTGACGCCTGAAATCATAGATGCTGAGGATAGATAGGAAACGCTGGTTTATTTTTAAATTTGTATCCTCAATACCGAGTCATCTTAGTGTTTGAAAGTAACCACTTCAAAAGGAAATTAAAAAAAAAGAATTTGATTCCTCAATAGGACATTATCTACCCTTCGCAAAATTTACCACAGGACAGCAAACATTGAATAAATTTTCATGCTGTACTCCGTTTGTTGAAATAATTCCCTTTGCACAAAATCTTTGCCATTGTATTTTGTTTTAGGACAAGAAAGTCGTGGAAAACTCTAAAACAATTATAACCCTGTATAATCAATGAATTAATCATGTTGAGGATAAAAGAATAATATGTACAAAATGTATATATTTTTCAGAGCTTATTTTTTGTGTAAGATCTACGTAAAGTATCTTTAAAAAGTGACTTGAACATAGATTCTAGATCTAAGTCCTAGATATTTACAACAGCTAGACTAAAATCAAAAGGTAAGAATCTAGATCTAGATAGATCTAGATATATCTAGATATTAGTTCAAGGCTTAGAATTTGAACAGGATTTAAGTTCTCTCTATATATAAATCGCCGTTCACATCCTAGTGCTCTTTCTTGGACGCCTCAGCTGATAGTCTCCTCCATTGTGTTCTGTCTTCTGCTTTTGACCTCAGATGGTCAAGGTCGCTCTTGGGTTTGTATGCGAATAAGGTCTTTGTCACAGATTAAGAAACGGACAGATACACAGACAGGCCCTCCGGGATGTCAAGTGTATTTTCGTAATTTTCCGGTGCCGTCATAACTGTTTTGGTCAAAGAACGTGGAAACTGTATTTATCTCATGTTGTAAACAGTGGTGTTCTGTTGGAATTTTGTCTAAACAGTGATAATCATTTACTTTCATAATAAGTGCACATTTTTGAAAGTTTGCAGAAATCTTTTTTAATGCGCTACTGTCTACAAAGTTAAAATAAATTAGAAATGAGGTCATTGCGGGTGTGTGTGTACGTTGATGCTTGCTGGTTTTATTTTGTTCAGATTTTTATTGTTTCGAAAAATTTTTGAGGTACCAAACACATTTTCTTTCCCCATATCTTACATTGAAGCTTTATGTTGCTTGTTCATGCCTTATAAGTTAAAAATAGGTTAGGAGTCAAATTATATAAATACAATTCAATTGGTACAATATTATGTGCTTTAAATCTTAAAAAAAAAAAAACGTGAGGGTTTGTCTGCCCTTAATGTCTTTAAAATTTCAATATATTGAAAATTAGATAATTGGTCTGTCACAGGCTAGATGTAGATCTACGATATCGTGCCAATAATGCATCGCAAAGGCTAGGTATTGGTTAGACTGGCTTCGCTAAATAATTATTACTTCACAAAATTCAGAATATTTCTTTGTAAATTTCTAGATCTAGCTCGAGTACTGTCAAGTTTATATATCACTAGTCACTGCTTCAGGCGTTTGAATCAGACCCACTAGATCTGGATCTATACATCTTGCAAGGTCTAAATCTAGATCTAGATCTATACGGAAAGAATTGACACCATGTGCATCTTTTTTTTAAATTTTGAACTACGGTATTTAAATTTAGAGGGTAAGTTTTTTTTAACTGTAATAATGAAAGGTGACAATTTGAGTAATCTCGTAAGGCCTCAGTCTATAGCGGAAAGGCTTCGATTTCAGGCTGTGATGTAGATAAAAAGACATAGTTTCTCGATTTTTGTGAAATGAGAAAACTATCGACTTAAATCACGGTAGAAAATTTGCCACACAAGTTGTAAATTTTTATACACGGGGCCTTAACAATGCTGCTGGGGTGTACCTTTTATGCTTTTTGTCATGGAAAGGAAGATTTTTTGTGATCAAAACTAATATGTCGGACGACCTTAGTGACCGCGAGACGAAAGACAGAAAAATTGAAGATTTTGCTCAGCCGGGACATCTGCGTTTCTCATTAACCTGTGGTCTTTGTTGATGACTTTTGGCAGAGTTGTTTGGGTCTCCCTCAAAATTTATCACCTTTAGCGCAACAAACAATGCGGCTATAGCTTTGTTTGCTGGAATGTCTCTCTCTCTCTCTCTCTCTCTCTCTCTCTCTCTCTCTCTCTCTCTCTCTCTCTATATATATATATATATATATATATATATATATATATATATATATATATATATATATATATATATCGTCTCAGAATAACTATGTCCAAATAGGCCCTACTGATTTTCAAGGATGGTTATTAAGATCAGTTTTTCATTGCATTTCTTATATAGAGATGTGTTTCCTATCTTTAAGTTCTAGATCTACATTTTGTCTTTAGAATAAGAATTATCGAGATTCTAGGTGAATATACCCACCTGAAGGCATACATCCGGATAGATATCAAAACGAATTTTTAAGCCTATTTAATGCACACACGCACCCCAGCTGCGGTATATCGACACCAGAGTCCCTTCGTTAAACGAAGTTTCTAGCTTGTCAACTTTAGTTACTGTATCCAATATTCATGCTCCCTATTGCATCAATGCAATATGTCTATTTTTCACCCACATCGCATTCTTTCTCCCCTTAATATTTTTTTACAGCTTCGATGTCAAAAATACTTATCGTAGTTCACTTAGACACATTTCTTTTTTTTTTTTTTTTTTTTGTAGCCTTAAAGCCTTATCTTCGCATCGGGAAGACATGCAAGTCTATCTATCCATCCCAGGAGCTATCTTCGTTTCCTTTACTCTCATACTGCTCATCCGAAATGGTGGAGGGTTATCGATGGCAGACAAGTTTGAATTTGTGGGCACACGCTTAAAGTTCGCAGAGGCCGAATTGGTATGTCAGAACAGAAGCTTTGATGGACTAGCTGTAATCAGTTCGCCTGAGGAGTTCAACTATGCTATTCAGGCTACCAAACAGCTACGGTAAAAGACTTCTTCTTCTTCTTCTTCTTCTTCTTCTTCTTCTTCTTCTTCTTCTTCTTCTTCTTCTTCTTCTTCTTCTTCTTCTTCTTCTTCTTCTTCTCCTCCTCCTCCTCCTCCTCCTCCTCCTCCTCCTGCTTCTTCTTCTTCTTCTTCTTCTTCTTCTTCTTCTTCTTCTTCTTCTTCTTCTTCTTCTTCTTCTTCTTCTTCTTCTTCTTCTTCTTCTTCTTCTTCTTCTTCTTCTTCTTCTTCTTCTTCTTCTTCTTCTTCTTCTTCTTCTTCTTCTTCTTCTTCTTCTTCTTCTTCTTCTTCTTCTTCTTCTTCTTCTTCTTCTTCTTCTTCTTCTTCTTCTTCTTCTTCTTCTTCTTCTTCTTCTGCTGCTGCTGCTGCTGCTGCTGCTACTACTACTACTACTACTACTACTACTACTACTACTACTACTACTACTACTACTACTACTACTACTACTACTACTACTACTACTACTACTACTACTACTACTACTACTACTACTACTACTACTGCTACTGCTGCTGCTGCTTCTATTCAAACTATTTCCACTAGCACTACCACAGCTCCCACTGCTATCACTACTACTGATATCATATCTATTAGTGTCAATTGTTTTAATGTTTTTTCATCTTTCACATTAGTGCAAAAAATATCCTTCAATTGTAAAATTGAACTGAAAACCTTTCTGATGAAGCTACACTTTTGTAACAATGTACTATCTGTATGCTTGCGACTGTTTGAGGGCGATAAGCACAGGGCGTACCTCAGACATATAAGACAATTTTCACATGCAATTGTTTGCCTGTTGCAAAAACAAGTAAAGAAATAAAAACTTGCTTCCAAATTTATCGCGCGATTTTACAAACTTTAACAGAATATCTAGCTATCAGAACGAAGAGAAAAAAAAAATCGCTGCTTTGAGCAGTGTTCAAATATGTTCGCCTTCTTTCTTCTGCCACCATTCATTGATGTGTTCCTCAAATGTGCCCTTTGTTTAGAAGTGAAGAGTGAATTCACGAAGCTAGTGGTCACTGTTAACAGACTGAAAATCGATGCAGTAGGTGACTCATTTTCATATTTTTAAGAAAGCCTTCGTAATGTAGTCAAACATAATGATTTCACACGTACTGCTAGCACAGTAAAGATATAGGGCAGTTGCATTATTCAAATTTTACTTCAACAGCTATTAATTTTGTTTGTTCTTTACCTAAGTGTTTTTTTAATGCTCAGATTTTTAAGATGCCGTTTACAATCTCCTAAAGCAACACTTTTATTAGCTTCAAAATAAAAACATGCTCGCACTCAACTACTTCTTGGAATTTTTCCTTTCTTTTAATTCCATCTAAAACACAATTTTTTCCTAGTGGGTCCCTCATTAATGCATAGGTAAAGAGCGTGGAGGCTTCAATCAATGCTTTTTTTTAACCTCGTGAAATTTGGTTTTTCAAATTGGATCGACGATTCTTTGCATGAAAATGTGAATGAAAGTGAACTCTTTTCATACTGTGAGAAAATGTGGAGGCTTTAGGACCGATACTTAAAAAGGGTTTAAAATAGGGTTCCTAGCATTTCACCTGCATTGTACTAGATTATGTGAAAATACAGTCAGTGCAAGAATTATTTCTTGTGAGTTTTTTTTTTTTTTTATGAAAGGGAAAGTCTTCATTTAAAATGAAAATTTCAATCCAGTAGATAAACTGACGTCGAGAGGTCAGTATGACCTTGACTTTATTGATTGATCCGTTAATAAAATGAAAGGCACACGGCAGGTCCTCTTTCTTGGCGGATATAAAAAGTGTAGTTATTCGCCATAAACTAAAGTATAATTTACCGAAATAATGTAAAAATTAAAAATTGGATACGACACTGCAATAAGTAAGTCAATGTTAACAAAATAAAGGGTATGCGGCTGGTCCTCTTTCTTAGGGGATATAAAAAGTGTAGTTATTCGCCATAAACTAAACTATAATTTACCGAAATAATGTAAAAAATGTAAAAATATAATAATAATATACGTACAAACATGTAGTACTTTTGGAAGGAAATCAAAAGAGGTTGAGACCTCCATTCATTTCGCCATTTTTTATAATCGTTCCACAGGAAAAAGTGGGGCTTATGGGTAGCGTTGAGGTTTGACCTTGAGCTGCAAAAGTTGATGTGGGTTGATGGAACGGAATTGGCACCAAACATGCCTTGGCTCAGCTCTAGCCCAACGCCCAGTGCGAACAACCCATGTGCAAGGATTCACGTTTCTGGGGTGATGGGTATGCTACCATGCAGCAACAGACGATACTTCATCTGCGGCAATCGTGAGTATTGCTACAAACATTGGGAAATAGAGAGTGAGGTAAAGAGAGAGAGAGAGAGAGAGAGAGAGAGAGAGAGAGAGAGAGAGAGAGAGAGAGAGAGAGAGAGAGAGAGAGAGAGAGAGAGAGAGAGAGAGAGAGAGAGAGAGAGAGAGAGAGAGAGAGAGAGAGAGAGAGACAAATTTTAGTGAATTAAAATATTTTTTTTTCCAGATGAAAAAGTTTTGAGGATTTTTTTCCACCTAATTACTGCATTCTAATGTAGAAAAAAAAAGAAGATAAGTATGGAAGGTTAAAGGCACAAACACTGAATAAAGCCACCAGGTCTAAACATTACAACCTCTACCGAGGCTGAGGTCCTTTGATTAAGAGATCTATGAGACATAATGCGCTATGCCCCAATGTTCTGCCTCCTCTCACGTTCTCCTCATTCATAATTTTCAGGTATTCAAACTTTCGAGGAGGCACACGGGATAACTCATAAATCCATGAAGCCATTTAACATATCATCTACACTGGCTGAACATCAGGTTCGGTCTTACAAAAAGTGTGCCATACTTTGCAGCAGACAACACTTGTGTCATGCAGCCTGGTTCGACACGTCTTTCACATGTGTGCTGTTAAGGCCGGATGGATACACGGGTCTTGAAAACAGCCAAAATGCCCAGACGTTTGTGAGGGAGGGCTATATAGGGTATACAGAATAAAGTCTACGATATTCTATAAATCTGCATTATCTATTTTGCTTAGCCTTACTTCATTGTTTACTTAAAGTTTTAATGTTTATTTTTTTTTCTTTAATTTTCAATTTTTCAATTGGCGTTCCCGTAGGATTGTCAAAACCAGTGCTTGTCTATTACGTTTTATGATTTAATTGTATTTCGAGGACAATGCTATAATATATCTCTGCAGGCTCAAAATGATGCCTTTTGTGGGATTTTTTTTAACCAACTTTCTTTTCTTCCATATTAATAGCTTGTAATAGATGATGTTCCTTAAAAAAAGGTCAGCGAGAGTTACACCCCTTGATTAACTGACACTCTTAGACCAAAGTTTAAAGGATAACATTGGACTGGTTTATCGATTATGAATTGATCTACACTAAAAACGGACAAGAGTAGCTGAGTTTTGCTTGCTTTTTGCTTTTGCAAAGTCGAAGATGCATAGTAAATAAATATTACTCTCAAAACCCTCTCTAGATCTAAATTTCTATATATCTCTGCGCAAGGCTCCCAGATGTAACGGCCTAGCCTAGATCTAGATCTATGTCTGTTATTCACTAAAACGCAAGACAAAAAACTTTTTCCAAGTCATTAGTTTGGTTACACAGAATATTGTTCTTTAGAATAAATTATAAGTACCGGACACACAGAAAAAAAGAGACTGGAAGATCACCTTTTACACTTTGCAACAAAACCAGTTAATTTAGCGTTAATCTAGCCACAATGTTCCCATTGTGTATGAGATCCGGTGCATGTTTTTCTGTCTCTCTTCCTGTCTCTCTCTCTCTCTCTCTCTCTCTCTCTCTCTCTCTCTCTCTCTCTCTCTCTCTCTCTCTCTCTCTCTCCCCCCCCCCTTTTTTTTCCTTTTAATGTCCTCAAGTCATAATATTGTTTTACAAAAGCCTCATGGTACTGACGAAATTTTAAAGAAGTGGATAATATCACCTATAAACTTAAATTCATGGCATTTTATACATCTAATTATCCAAATTCACTTTCACTTGAGGCAGAGACACGCAGGGAGAGAAGGAGATTGAGAGAGAGAGAGAGAGAGAGAGAGAGAGAAAGAGATGAGAGAAAGAGGGAGAGGGAGAAAATAAGGATAGAGAGATGAGAGAGGAAGACAATGGGGGAAGAAAGAGAGGTAAGGGAGGAAAGAAAGAGCGAGGACAGAGAGGAAAGAAAAAGAGATAGAGAGAGAGGGAGAGAAAGAGAGAGAAAAAAAGAAGCAGAAAAAGAGAGATAGAGAGAAAGAAAGGAAGATAGAGAGGGAGAAATAGAGGAGAGAGAAAGAGGGAGAGAGAAAAAGGGGGAGAAAGAGAGAGAGGATAGAAAGGAAAAAAGAGGGAGTAAGAGAGAGTTAAAGAGATTGTTGGAGGAAGAGAGAGAGGAGAGAGAGAGAAAGAGTGATAGTAAAGAGAGAAAGAGAGGGGGGAGAGAAAGAAATAAGAAAGAGAGAGACGAGAGAAAGGAGAGAGGAGATAGAGAAAGGAGAAAGAGAGAGAGTGAGTGAGTGAGAGAGAGAGAGAGAGAGAGAGAGAGAGAGAGAGAGAGAGAGGGAGGGAGGGAGAGTTAACTGATAACCGTCAAGAAATCAAGGTACCTTAATATTGCACTATAGGCATAGAGCACCATAAACGTCTTTTTTTTTTATATTACACTGGTTTTAGTTGGGTTGGTTTTTTTCAATTTTAAATAAAAATGTCATATGATCATGTAATTAAGATGTCTAGATTTCACCGACATAATTTTTAACTGCTCGAAGAGAAGATAAAAAAAAATTATTATCCGTTTCTGAACAGTAATTTCTATATTAAAAACTAACTATTAAGCTTAGGCCTAGACTGGGTCTGCCAGTTGTTCAAGGAAGGTAACTCTTGCTGAAATGTATTAGGGATATCGTCTATTGATTTACAACGATAAAGAAAAAAAGTTCAAATTCCAAGGGAGATAGTTTTGATCGTCACCACTGCCACATTTGTAAAAAATAAGAAAGTCATAATATTATTATGATTATGAAACGTAACCGTAATGTTTCCTGTCATGTAAAAAGATAAAAGGGGAATACTTTTCTTCACTATTATTAATTTTTACAGCCTTGGTGAATGAGAATTTAGCAGAATAAGGCACGTAATCAGAAAAGATAGGTAATTTTGTAAAACCTCAATCTATGGGCCAATCCAACTTAATGTAATATCTTGGAACAAGGCATCAATGATTGAAGATTAAATAATTTAGTAGGAGCAGACCTCCGTATTTGTATTTCTCAATCAACTACAATAAAAAAAAAATTAAACCCCTCAAAATCTTTTTCTTTTTCAACGGAAAATATCATGCGAGCATCCTGTAAATTTCTTTGTTAAGATCAACATCAACTAGTTGAAATTTTCAAGAAAATCTCTCTTTCATGTCAAGATGTAAAATCTAGATGTAGATCTAACTCTTAAGGTATGATTACACGAAGCAATTTGCAGCTAGCAACACCATACTACAAGATGCCCTGACGTTCAATTAGACATTTGTTGCTCTCAAGTGTGTAAAAAGCAGCAAATTTTATAAATTTATGCCGCCTCTCACAAATAATATGACACACATTTTTCTGATTATGACGTAAGAGTAATTTTTTGAGTGGTGTTGCTAGCTGCTAATTGCTTCGTGTAAACATACCTTTAGTAAAGACAGTTTTAAGGAAGAGGAAGCACACCCAGTATCCAAATTTTTAACTATTTGGTCGCATTTACTATTAGTAATACATTGAAAAGGGTAATCTGCAAGTCATTGTAAAGCGGATAAGAAAAAGACTATTCAGCATGCCCTTTTATATTTATGTAGAGGAAATTTTAAACAACCAATCAATTAATATTTTAAGAATAACTCGTCAATATCGGGCTTTCAACACACGATGTACACGAAACATTTAACGATTATTAAATTCTGAACCTGCATTTTGTATGCTGCTTTTTGTAAAAGATTTCTAAATGGGTTTTTCAAAATACCTATTGTTTGCGCCTCCATGAAAGTTAATGATCCATCAGAAATATCTACAGCGTTCTTATACAATCAAGAAAAATTTGCACTATGGATGCCATGCCTAACGAATGCTTTTGTCTTTTATTCCAAGTAAAAGGTGTGATGCTTGCTTTACTATAGCACAAAAGGTGCTATAAGCACTAAATTCAGTTGACTTAGCCTCGAAATAGTTAAAGGAAATTAACTTCAAAGGAAAGCAGAAACAAAAAAAAAATAGAAAGTAAATGAACAAATGCAGGGTACTCGTCGAGCTGTGAAGAATTTTTGGTCCTTTCTAAAACGTTTGTTCTCAGCTCCATTGAGTTGTATTCAGTTTTCGTCACAAGATAGAAGAAATTTATTTCTAAAACACTGTGGATCACGTTGTCAGCTGCATGAGTTCTCACACTTGATTCTGGTAGACTAAAGGTCATGGGTTCCAAGTAGGTTTCGTTTTGATGCTCTGCTGTAACTTGAGTGTGACAAGCTTACATTAGCTGAGACTGGCTATAATGAAAACTTACCAAGCGAGCAGCTATTAAAACATACTTGTAAGAGGATAAAACATTAAAATTTCATATTTTTTGTTGGTTTTTTTTTTTTTTCTTTTTCTTTCAAACTTTAAATATAACTTATTTTTATGAGTTCATACCTTAAATAGTATTAAAATAATATGCATTACCATAACAAATGAAATTAAAACATTTTTAAAAGGCCATTTAAAATATCTCTAAAAAAAAGTTTAATTAAACGTCACAAAATCGTGCAGGAAATAGCCTCAATTTTTACTCCGAAAACATAGAGAACGTTCAATTTGTTGATGAACGGTATTACTTTTTCATACAGAAAATCTCTTGAAACACTTAATTCATGTTCTATGTACAATCTCTAGAATTTTGATCTGTGTTCACATTCAGTTCTTGAATCATTGAATAGTCCCACTTTTTCTTGATATCTCTAAGAGCAGTCTAAATTATGGACAACATTTTTGGCGCTATACCTAACCTAACGTACAGAATTCATTTGGAACTGGGATATCTACCTATCAAACCTGTATTATTACAACTTTTGATGGACGGATCTGTGTTGATTTTAAAATGGTTCTTTTCTTGCTAGATTGACAAGGTGAAAATTTCCTTACTTTAGGACAGCAGACACCTTTTTACTCAAGGAAATTACCAATTTGGGAGAGCAACTGTAGTTGAATAAAGCTTCATCAATGAAACACTCGTCGAAGTGAAAATTATATGCACCCGCTCCTTCATTTTAAGCTGGGCCTTAAAAAGCAATTTTTGGAAGCTCTTAACACGGATGTTGACTGCTTAAAATACCTGTTTGAAGCCTTCCTGGGCTTAACCTGCGAAAAACTGAAAATGGTCCTCAAATTGGAAAACTATCAAGGGCCAAACTTTCACACAGTCGATGACTTGTTATAAAATGCGAAAGGAGATCGTTTTTTTTTTCTTCTGTTGTTCGGGAGTTTATAAGAAACTAAAAAAAAAAAATCAAGGGATTTGAAAGAGCTTGTTCAAAGGTTGCTGGAAAATTTTCATATTTTGAGTTGCGACATGAGCATTAAAATTCATTTTCTCAAGTGATATGGAACAACTTCGCGAAAATCTGGGACATGTCAGTGATGAGAAAGGTGAAATTCTTCATCAAGACTTCAAAATTATGCAAAACAGATATCCGAGTCAATGGGATAATCATGTGATGGCGGACTTTTGCCAGGACATTTAGCTAGACTGTGTTGGAAATCAACGTTCCAGGAGGGCTATCGAACGCAAATTTGTCTCTGAAAAAATATGGCATTCTTCACAAGACGAATTAATCCCAAAAAAAGTAATGTTTGTCAAGGTATTTAAAAAATAACATCAATTTATTCTATGTATACTGGTCTTCATTTCTCTGTAATGCTATGGAATATAGTCGGGTCAGAATTCTGCCAAACCTAATCGATAATTTATAAACAATGAAACAATTGAGAGTCTGGCCCAATTTCAAGATTGACTCAGATTCCAAAGGGATTAGCAGTTGACATCAGGCAGACCTAGAAGGTATTGTCTTATCCCAAGCGGCGATGTAAGGACAATCGGATCAATGTCTTGTCCGCTTGGAAACGGTAAACAATCAGAAGTCTGTAGGGAAGTGGTTCAATAAATGAGTTTTTTATTGTTCTGGGTCCATAGCAACATTATTGTAAAAGAGGCATAACTCATTGCAACAAAACTAGATGCAAACGAAGAAAACGTTTGCTATACCTGAAACCAGTTTCCCAGAACTACTGACAAAAAATTCTCAAACGGCATGCAAATGAAAAGAAATTAAATTTTGTTCCCCTGTGAAGATTTATATAACTAGAATGAAACTGAAATTATTTTAAAAAATATAAACTTTTTATTTCAAGAAGGTATAAAGAGTATAATTGACAAATACTTCGAAAATACCTTTTTTGTTCAAAATTTCTTCAAAGACTTTATAATATATGACTTAGATTTAAATGGCATTTTCAAGACAAATGTCAAATAAGTTTACTTGTAACAAGTCTGATATGCATTGTACTTGCATTAATGATTTAAAAGAGACACATTTGATACAACAACACTTTACGGTCTTGCAATTGCGAAGATAATGTTTTTTATATCAAAATAAATGTAAGCTTGTCAAGAGAAGGCATAAAATAAAGCTTAATCAACCTCTTAGGAAAGTGTCCAAACTTTGAGCAAAAATAAAACAAACTATTATTTTTTTTTTTACAAAATGGATTTATCCGTTACCTGTTGCAGGGTTGTAGAACTCAAAGGCCACATCACTTTTAGTGTCAAAGATTTGGGATTGATGGTGTAATCACTCTAACCCTTTTTTGCGAAAAAAAAAAATTCTTTACTGTTTATGCTTTGGAAGCGAGGCTATCTCAGGGAGCCTAATAGGATCGCAGGAGTGAGTTAATTTATTAACTAGCACAGAAGGAAAGGAAGAGCCTCAGTCTGCACTTACGAAGATCAACAAAAATGAAGTAATGTAATGTACGGAAGAGCGAAAGGCCTTTAGAGGAGGAGGAGGATGTGTATCCTATTTATCGCTCGTCTACCATTCCGTAGCGTTTTCTGTTTTCTTGTTTTTTTTTCTTTAATTTTTTAATACAGTATTGTTTTCTTCACCCAAAGAGGACTTCCTCCTAGAGCGAGGCATCCCACAGCCCATTAATATCACGGATCCTCGGCTGGCCAAACCATCGCCAAAGTCTGATAAGAGAAAGAAGCTATAGTTGGACAGGTCGGTCGTGAGGAAAGAAGCTATAGTTGGACAGGTCGGTCGTGAGGAAAGAAGCTATAGTTGGACAGGTCGGTCGTGAGGAAAGAAGCTATAGTTGGACAGGTCGGTCGTGAGGAAAGAAGCTATAGTTGGACAGGTCGGTCGTGAGGGGAGGAAAGGCTTGGTGTGGGGAAGGGAGGAAGTGGGCCGATCCGTCCGACATGACAGACATCAAATGGCACAAGAACAAATCGAGGATAATTTGAATTAAGCTAGGCTGGCCAAAGTCCTTCGTACTTTAATAAACTTTAAACAGTTTGGTTCGTTTTTGGTGGAAGATGGATGGAAGGTTTAGAACTAGAGAATAACTTTTTTTTTAAGGGAAGTGTCATTTTGATGTTAGAAAGAGTAGCCGAGAATCACATCACCTGGGACATGATACCGCAGTAAGGAAGGAAGTCAACGTTATTCCTTTTGCAACACCTTGATATAGAACACAGTCACAAAGAAAAGGGTTGGAGGAGGGTGTAAGCTATTGCAGGAAAAAATATTACATGAACATTCTGGAGGTAAGACTGGGTACAGAAAAAGAGCTACATGCAGAAAAAAGTGGATTCGAAAGAAGTAAATATGTCGACAACCTTAACAACAGCTTCAATCAAGAGCTATAGAATGAGGAAAAATAAGAAATATGAGGTGCTATAATTATCTAGGATTTTTTTTTATTTATTTATTTATTCATTTTTTTATGCTTACTTCTTGTTTGATATTGTCCGTACACAAAACTGTGATATCAGGTCTAAGTTGGTTCTGCAAAGATGACGTTCTAAACTCACCTACAGACGTTTTGGGATTTGAACCCCCGAGGAAGGTCTCTACGGATATGAGGACGGACGATCTAACCCCACATCCACCGGCTTTCCAATATGATATTTATTTTATTTTCAATATCCTCCACTTGACCATTCAGCCTGCAACTACTTTTCATTACGAGTCTGGCGCTTTCACCATTACACATTTTGTGAAGAACAGTTTAGGATATTGACAAACTGTGAGTTTTGAATCAGTAAAAAAAAAAATGAACCCTCATATTTGTCTTATTGCACATTGCATAGTCTCGAGGCAATGGCACGTTGTTGCTGATCATATAAGAACCAAGAAAAGCTAACACTCGATAATATAGAAAAAAAAATATTTGAAAACGATGCTTTGGAAAAGCTTATACTTTTGCTTTCCTTCATGGGAACATGAGAAACAAATACAATTTAATATTCGACCTTCTATTTCAATGTTGATATTACTACTGCTGTAGCTTTTGTTTCTTGTTGTTGTTGTTTCTGTTATTTTTTTTTTTTTGATGATGATGATGATGATGATAATGATTAGAATTTTTGATAATGATGTTGATAGTGGTGATGATAATTTTGGAGATATTCTTATTGTTGCTGCTTCTGTTTCTGACATCAGCAGTTGCAATCAAATTGAAGTTAATAGCAAAATTCCTTGTCAAAGGGATATTTTTTAAATCCTCTTGTTTTATGTCGTTTTTTTTTTACTCTTTGAATATTCCAGACTTCTCAAACTCCTTTGATTCAAATTTGTTTGCTCTCCTCTGCTGTTAGACACAGACCTGGTTAAACTGATCAATTCTATCACGATGAACGTCCTGGCCTTGAGAAAAATTATCAGCAGTTGCTTTTCTTTGTATGATAAGCGCTTGCCAAAAAACAATAATTTTACTGTCTATTTGATAGCGGCCCTCGCTGTTTTCATGCTGCTCTGTATATCTAGCAATCTTGCAAATGGCACTCATACAAATACTTCAACACAATGTTTTTCAAGAGGAACGCGCATACAGCTTGAGAGCCATAAAAACAAATTTGGTCTTAGCCAGAAGGCGAGCCTTAAACAAACCATAAAAGGAATGGTATATCTATATTACTTCACCGCATGGGCAATTTCGGCTAGTCAGAGATTATAGAAGGCAGATGAGGAAGAGGATGTCGTATTGGTATTAACATCAGCACAGCTGTTTGCGCCCAAGTGATGATTCTCCAATATTTTTTTTCAATGAGCCACTTTTACTGACAAATCATACCTTTATTACTTTCAAATTCATTTTAGAATCTCCCTCTGCTTATAACAAATTTTCTCTTGTTTTATATAATTATGATGGACACAAGTCTCAAATAATTTTTTTTAAAACGGAGCAATCAACATGAATTAAGAAAACAAAAATACTATGGAAGTATCAATGGATACTGCGTAGTTCTATTGCTCTAGGAATATTGGTAATAAAAGTGGACTGCACAAACTGGATACTGCAAGAGCTCTTAAGTACTTTTTAGCATCGGTTATTGCCTCGCCATCTCAAATTAAGCGATTGCGAGGACCCTATTGTTTGTATTTGTCGCAGCTTATCAGACTGGCCGCCTAAAGAATAATAGCCATGTTTCGCACCGTAAGCATGAGTCATAACGTAACAAACACGTGGTTTCCCTAGTGACGTGTGCAAATCGGCCTGCGTTGTTTACATCGGAAGCCGCAAGCGAGCGTTAGGCCTGGTCAGTCTGGTCAAATGTTTAGACCAGTGAAATCTGCTGCTGCTGGTTAAACTTTCTCGGATCATGTGATTGTTATGTGATGTAACTGTGTGAACATGCAGTGGAGCAGTGGAAACACACTCTCCATAGCGCGCTTGCACCTGGTCCAGGCTAGTACTCAATACCGGTAGCATTAGAGCATCGCTGGCAGCCATCATATTACCCTTTCATAACAGTTACGTTCTCGGTGAGAGGGCTAGCATGTTTGCGAAAAGCGATTTTGCTACGTACCGCTGGGTGGGAGGAGTTTATGCAAATGATGTCGATCAGTCTAAAATATTACGTCGTAGTCGAGCTTAGGGTCAGTAAGCTTTTCCTGCGAAACCTCAGAAATATCCTGAAGTACTTGTCTACAAGAAATACTGATGGTTAGATTCATTTTGCGGATCGTTATAGAATTTAGTAGCCAAACATCTATGTCTAGACAGCAACATATTATTTTTTTTTTAGATCGATGGTCTAAATTGAAGCAAGCATGATTTCGTCTTACTAAGTATTTATTCCTTAAGTTAAAATAAGCTTGAAACTTAAATATTTCTATTGGTATCAACTCTTTCATTTTACAGAACAACCTGTCTCGAATAAAGACTCTTCAAAGGGTCCATATATATTCAGGGCAATCAAACCAATAATTCGTGTTGCGATAGATCTAGAGAAGATAAACGTAAAATAAATTAGAGAAAGATTACAGATCTAAATGATTATTTTGCTGATTTACTCCAATAAAAAGTGGATACATGACTATGCGAAATAATTTTCTGAAACCACATCTTTTTCTCTACTTTCCCTTCTCGTGTCTGCTGAATGGAAATAAAGCAATTATACAGGAATTTATTTTAAAAAATATCCTTCATCTCTACTATCACTATCCTACTCAAGCAACCAAAGAGCTTGAATCCTGTAAAACATGCGACCAATCTAAAACTGCCAAACCTTATCGATAATTTATAAACAATGAAACAATTGAGAGTCTGGCCCAATTTCAAGATTGACTCAGATTCCAAAGGGATTAGCAGTTGACATCAGGCAGACCTAGAAGGTATTGTCTTATCCCAAGCGGCGATGTAAGGACAATCGGATCAATGTCTTGTCCGCTTGGAAACGGTAAACAATCAGAAGTCTGTAGGGAAGTGGTTCAATAAATGAGTTTTTTTGTGCCAACAATGCAATCACGCGATCTTTCACAACGTATTTCGATTCTCTTCAGCTTTAAAAACTGTGCTCGAGTTTTAATTCGCTGCCAATAGCGGACTCACAAAGTAAATTGTAAGGACCAGACTTTCCAAACTTCACCAAGGTATTTTCATGATATCATTCTAAAGGCAGGATTAACTAATTACGGTTAGATGGATATAAGGAGTTAATGTAGGGAATAGAGATTGAAAAAGGTCACTTCTCTGAGTGCTCTGTTGTTATTGTCGTTGTTGTTGTTATTCTTGTTCTTGTTCTTGTTCTTGTTCTTGTTCTTGTTGTTGCTTCGACTATTGAAGCTTTTTCTAAACTTTTCAGTTGTAATAGGCTGGTTTAACTTTTTGAGTGGTCCTTGGTATAGAGTTCTTTTGAAATTCCTCTTTTATGAGGTCGACAGTTTTAGTGAGAGTGTGATTTTGGTATTGTTAGTTTTCCACTTTCAACTTTGAGTTTTTTTCCCGTGCAGCAATATTTGAATTGGGCTTTTTTATTCTTGTCTTGCAACCGCGTGTTGAGATGAAGATTGTAAGATGATTTACGAGACTCTTGTTTGGGTTTACGGGTTCTTTAAGATAAAAAGAATAAATATGGTTTCAATTTGAAGTTCTGAATTTCTCGAATTGAGTACCACAGTTATATATTACTCACATTATTTTTTTTCGTCTGCTGCAAGCGATATTTTCATTGTAAAACGTTGAATAACGTCTCTCATTTCACGGGAAGAGCATGTCTCCACAGGACTTTGCATAAGTTGTATTTCTTGGTGTCAATACGTAATTCATTAAATTATATATAACTATGGTAATGTCCTCTTCAAAAATAAGAGACGTTTTAAAAAGTTGTAACATGGTTTCATTTAAGCATACTAAAGCGAAATAGAAAACCATAAAAAAAGGCCTTAGAATCATTGACGGTTGCGATTCCAACTTGATATCAACAAACTAATTTTATTTTAAGACGATCGACAGATTGTGTTCAACGATTCTAACACGAGAATTAAGCCTTAAACTAGACCTAGGTTGATTGATTTTCAGTTTTTTTCCAAAACCATAGATCTATTTATAATTATAATGCATTGTATGTCTGTGCGAGAATATGGAATGCTTGATAGCAACATTAAAAAAGAAGGCATAAAAGCAAAGAAAGACTGGGCTGATAAAAAAGAAATGCGACGAAATTGAAGAATTACAAAAGGTATTTTTAAAGAAGTAAAAGAGTTCAACAAGAAGGTTTCACAACTAAGTGGATTCATAAAAGATAAAAAAGAGACTTTCTGCTTGAAAAAGAATCCATCACAGAGAAATGGACATAGTGCTGAAGAATCATTCCAATACTCAAGGCTTGCGACCCAATGCAATGTTCCTTACTAAGCCTGGTAATACTGCAAGCAGAGGTTAAAGACAATCTAAATGCCATGTCAAGTGGGAAAGCTGTAGGAATCAATGGCATATCAATAGGAGCACTACAGGCCTTACGTGACTTTGGTGTAGAAATGTTGACAGAAAAATGTGACACTACCAACAGAAAGGTACTTATACTAGAGGACTTCACGACATCATATTTATAGCCGTGGGTAGTCAAATGTTCAGATTACAGAATCTTAACTATAATGAACCACATAGTTGAACTGCTACTTATCATAATTATTAACAAAGAAGTCAGCGAATAACTGGCAGTTTTGCCGAAAAATAACGGCACAAGAGAAAAAAATATTCAATGTTGAATTAACTGTTTTAGAATACAATGAAATGTAGAAAGATGTGTTTACCGGCTTCATTGACTATTGAAAATCATTTGATATACCCAAGCACGTACATCATTTTCATATCCTGCCTCAGAAAAATAAACTTGGCCGAAAATGACATGCCTCTCCGATCTGAAAATCTGAATCACGTATTTTTTTTTAGGTGTGCGGAAAAAAAGTATGTAACATTTCAAAGGAGATCTATGCGATGCCACCAAAGCTTTTTAAGATCATGGCAGTTGAAGGACACGAACAGAAAACAAAATGGTTTGGCAGCCTGGAAGAATCAAGATAAAAAAAAAAACGAAATAAAATCTTGAAACAAATATAAAACTCAAGGAAAAATGTTGTCAGATAATTACGCCAGCAATACCCTAGTCTAAAAATAAAGTGATGTCCACTTTTGGTTAACTTGAAACGTACATATTTACAATGCACCACTGCATTACTAGGGCTGATAATACGATGTAACTGTCTTATCAAAATGTAAACGCACTGGACCTAACCAATTATTGTTCTCCGATATTAGTTTATATCATTCAACTTTTTAGATCTGCGCCCTATGGTATCTTAAGACAATCAGCATAGTGGCCAAGTTCACCTGTTATTCGATTATTGCTACGTCCCTTTTGTTTCTCGAACCATATTCTATGGGAACTGTAACAGATTTATGATGGGGGGTGATCTGTTAAGCTCTGTTTGTCTAGGGGTATGAAAATATATAGAGCCAATCACACAACTCGTCCGTAGAAATAAGTCCGAAGCCCGCAAGTAAAAATTGAAAATTGTTCAATCCAACGCAAGATCTTGACTCTATAATCATTCACTGTAGGTAGACTTAACAATCACTCACTGTAGACTTGATATTGACTGACAAAACATAATTTCGACTCTTCTTTATACAAAATCTCGTCGAATAACCCAGAAAAGGAATTACATAAATCGTAAGAGAATTTTCTTGGTACACGTCATTCGCAATTAGCAACCAATCAAAACAAAGGTAAACAAGGGGTGACGAGATCATTACTTTGCTAGAACTAAGTCCGAGATTCCAGAAAAATATTGACCATACAAGGCTAGCTAAGTTCTTAGGCTTGAAATACAAACATTATGCAACTAAATAAGATAATGTACATAGGTCTAGTCGATCCGCTACCCAAAAGTTACGCACCAAAAATGGTGAGGAAATAAATAGATCAACTTATAGTACAATGCGTTACAGGAACGAACAGGGATGGGACAGGTTAGATGGGATCCGAACCCACCAGTAGATATCCCAACTAACAACCAAGAGTCGAGCCAAGACCTACTGCAAGTTAGTCCAACGCTCTAGCCCTGAGTTACCTGACATCGGGAATATCTTGGCTTACCTTCTCTCTAGAAACGCCATAAAACATCAAAATCAATGCCAAGTGCAGATTGTGGCAGTGATCATGTACCAGTTATGTGCAAGCTTCAAGTCAAACTTAAGAAAATAAGGAAACCTAAAGACCACTCAAAATTTCAAGTCGAACTACTCAAATCAGACCAGGAGATAAAGGAACAATTTTCTGTTGATATTAAAAACAAGTTTGCTCTTCTTGATAGTATCACTGAAGCTGAAACAATTTGGGCTAATATCAAAGACTCAATCAATGAGGTAATGGAAACAAGAATACCAAAGAAAGCTAAAAAAGAACACAAGAAATGGATGAACAAAGAAATTCTTGAACTAATGGAAGAAAGAAGGAAATCTAAATCAGATCAGGTAAAATACAAAATGCTGAACAAGAAGGTGAAAAAGAAATGCAATGAGGCAAAAGAAAAATGGATAAATGAAAAATGTCAAGAAAGAGAGCAAAATCAACATTTAGACAGTAAAAATATATGCATTCAAAGATAAAGGAAGTAAGTGGAAAGAAGAACTGCACCAGTACAAACTGCATTAAATCTAAAGACGGAACAGTGCTAATGGATAAAGAAGATGTTTTGAACACATGGTCAGAATACATAGGGGAGCTTTTCAAATACAATAGAGGAGAGAGACCTGCAATAAAGAAAAACACAGATGGCCCACCAATTTTAAAAGCAGAAGTAGAGGCAGCCATAAGAAAAATGAAACGTGGGAAAGCTACAGGTCCCGATGGGATACCAATAGAAATAATTCTAGCTCTAGAAGAAATGGGTATAGGGATGACAACTAAACTTCTCAATGCAATTTATGATAGTGGAACAATCCCAGAAGACTTGGCAAAATCTGCATTCATAGCTTTGCCAAAAATTCCAGGTGCCACTGAGTGTGAACTACATAGAACAATCAGTCTGATGAGCCACATTACCAAAGTTCTACTGAGAGCACTGATGCTTAGAATTCGCAAGAGCTTAAGACCAGAGATAGCTAAAACACAATTTGGTTTTGTCCCTGACAAAGGAACTAGGAACGCAATATTCACATTATCAATGTTAATGGAAAGATGTATTGAAGTTCAAAAGGATCTCTACATATGCTTTATTGACTATTCTAAGGCTTTTGACAAGGTAAAGCATGAAAAGTTGTTTGAGATGCTGAATCAGCTAGATATTGACGGAAAAGACTTGAGGGTGCTTAGAAATCTCTATTGAGATCAAACTGCTGCGGTAAGGGTAGATGGAGAACTCAGTGAGTACACAAATATTAAAAGGGGGTAAGACAAGGTTGTGTGATGTCGCCAGACCTGTTCAACTTGCACAGTGAAGTAATTTTAAGAAACTTGGATGAAAGTGAAGGACTCAAAACGAATGGTGAAAATCTGAACAACCTAAGGTATGCAGATGATACTTCTCTATTAGCAGGATCGGAAGAGGATTTACAAAGGCTTCTAAATATTCTTGTAGAAGAGAGTGAAAAGCTGGGATTGTCTCTAAATGTAAAAAAGACTGAATGTATGGTAGTATCTAAGAAGAAAAACAATCCAGAATGCAAGCTTTTTAGCAAGGGAGAACAAATCAGGCAAATACAGAAATTCAAATACCTAGGATATGCATTGCCATCTGACGATAAATGCAGGACTGAAATTAAGAAGAGAATAGCCATTGCAAAGGCTTCTTTCCAAAAAATGAGCACCATTCTTAAAAATAGAAATATATCAATTATCAATTGAGGGTTTTGAAAACATATGTGTGGTCTATACTTTTATATGGATGCGAAACTTGGACAATATCTGCAGAAACCAAGAAAAATTTAGAGGCAGCGGAAATGTGATTCTACAGGAGAATGGTAAGAATATCATGGAAAGAAAAGAGGAGAAATGAATCTGTATTAGAAGAAACGAACCAAGAGAGATCTCTCCTAAACACAATAAGGAAAAGGCAACTGAAATTTTTAGGACACATATGTCGCCATAAGGGACTGGAATTTTTATCTCTTACAGGCAAGATAGAAGGTACAAGAAGCAGAGGTAGACAAAGGATTGCATTTCTTGATAGCTTGAGCTCTTTTGTGACAGGAAACAACAAAGACAACATAGCCTTACTGCGGATGACGGAAGATAGGGACAGGTGGAGAATCATGATCGCCGATGTCTGTTCCAGACAGGGCATTTGAGAGAGAGACTTTCTCTGTCACATGCTTTCTGAAAGCGTTTTGCCGCTGTATTGATCATAAACATTATATGGTTATTGATAAGTTATGAACTTCTTTTTTTTTCAATATTATACAGTTTTAATTAATTTCAAATCTATGAAGTACAAAATATATAGCCATGTTTAAATTTTGCATGTTTATGAATTTGAAAAGTCGATGACTTTGAAATAATTGCAAGTGCTCCAAGAATATGCATGTCCGACCAGATTATGGTATAGGAAAAGTCATCCTATAAGATACGTGATTGTGCCTCTTCAGGAATAAAAGGTTTTCAATTTTATTTCAAAGTTGAAAATAGAAAGATTCACGTAGAGATCCCCAATTAAATATCTCTTCATTAATGATTTACTTTTCACATTTTTCTTTTAGATTTTAGACAGTGAACAGGGCGTTTGCTATTGTTAAAGTGTCTTCGTAAATCGAAGAAACATCAAACATGAAATGTTGCACTGGTATTCAAAAAGTAATGTCATGTAAGCGCCCATTCCTATACCTTCAGAATCATAGCAATACAATTGAAAACATAAAGAGGATAATAAAGAAAAGACCAAAAACAAAAACCAACATACAGTGTCAAAAGTTTTATTTTCTATAACCTGAGTACCCGTCCATCACAAAAGTTTGGCCATTAGGGTTGTTTTGAAGACCTGCGTATCCATCTGATCTTAGAAGGAGACAGGTCAACGATGATGTATCAAACCAGGCCGTATTACACACATGCTGCGTGCTGCAAAGTATGACGCACTTGACGTAAGAATCTACTCTGTGTTCTGCCAGGGTAGATGAGATTTTAAACGGTTTCAGCGATTTATGAGTTATCCCTCTAGCCTCCATAAACGTCTTAATATCTGAAAATAAAAGGAGGATGTAAGTGGACAGTAGTCTATTTAAGAAGGAGTCTCTCTCTCTCTCTCTCTCTCTCTCTCTCTCTCTCTCTCTCTCTCTCTCTCTCTCTCTCTCTCTCTCTCTCTCTCTCTCTCTCTCTCTCTCTCTCTCTCTCTCTCTCTCTCTCTCTCTCTGTCCCTCTCTTTCTCTGTTCATCTCTTTCTCCCTCACATCCCATTTTAATATTTCCGCTCCGCTTTTTTTTTCTCCTGTTCTCTTTATCTTTAATGCAGCGCATCTTACTATCTACTTCACAGTCACATCTTAAATCAATCTTTTTTTTATACCTTCTCTTCCTCTTGCTTCTCGCGAATCAAATTGAGGATGACTTCTGCACACAGAAATCAAAGCACTTTGTCAAAATGCTAAAATAGTTGGCTTCAAAATAATTAGATCATCATTTGACCAGCATTCCCTTAATTACGCACTATTATCTAAGTTTTAAGAAATGCACGTCTTTTACAGTACTATCGATCCGTAAATAAAATCAAGTTAAGTTGAGATATTCTCAAGATTTGCTAATGAATAATATTAATTGGTCTATCTGTAACAAGGTGAATAAAACGGTCTTTTTCTCATGATTTCTTTTTGTTATGAAAATTTCTGTGTTGTTCTGAAATGTTAAGAATCAGCCAGAAGCATCGCGTGACATTGAAAATAAAATAAAACATCCCTGGTTTAGTGAAAACGCGAGCAAAGGTCCAGATTTGGATCAATTGCCACCTGATTCTCTTAAAACCGTTCTTTTAATTAATCAGACGCGATCGTAAGAATATAATCAATAAACTTGACGTTCTATTGATAGACTACAACGCTGCTTTTCCTATGATAATCTACTTTGTTCATAACACAAATCGGCTCACAATAATCCTATCTGTAAAGACTTCATTAAATTGAGTTGGGCAAACCTGTTCTTCTTGATCTTGTTCTTAAAAATAATAATTGTTATTTGACTGGCAATCGATAGCACAAGTAGGATGATAAGTGCGTATCAAAAATTGTAGAATCGAGAAAAATCTATTTTGGGTCTTATCATTTCGATATCCGTTTTCAAATTTTTTAAATGTTTCTAATCCTCAGCTGAATATGAATATAATCCATGAGCTTTTTTCAAGTATCATTTTCGATTCTAGTTCATGTTTGTTGGTGAAGATATTGATTCACACTGAGTTCTCAAGATTCTTATAAAATGAAGTTTGCTAGAGAGCCAACGATAACAGCAATAGTGTTTTCAAAATTCAAAGAATGTTTTCAATTACATAAGGCTTAATTTTTCCGTAACTTTAAACATCATAATTATAGCAATGTATTGGTCTATCGCAGAAATAGGGTATTCGTTTTCAAATGTTGCAGTATTATATCTTTATTAATATGTATTTTGGTATAAAAATATACAATACGAGTTGATTAATAATTATGCTCACTTTATTCTGTTTTGTATAACGTAGATTTCACACATAAGCAAATCCGTATTTTAACCCAAATCAGTTTTAAATTTATGACTTTTACATTTCAAGCAGGGCCAAGTGGAATATTATTTCAAACATCTATAATGATTGTTACAATAACGGCGGCATTGCTTTGATGTTTTTTGTTGTTTTTTTAGTTTGGTATAAGATTTCATAACCCGACACAATGTCAAATCTTTCACTCACTTCCCCGATTTTAATAACTATTATTAAAATTTCGTGAATTTTTTTTTTTGATTTCTTAATTTAATCACAGCATTTGGCATTTTTATCAACAACTTTTGATTTTTTAATTACTTTATAGTTATTGATATCATTAAACTCATTTTGAAAATAATGACCCCATACTGGGTATGTTTTGGTTTATATGTGTCAAGGACCATTTACACCAAAGAGTTCACAGATGTGTTGTGATATATTCGTGTCTTAGATCAACTTTCAAATAACCCAAGATTATATTTTGATTTAAACATATCTTTGGTCAGTATATTTTAAACGATATGATTCTTTTATCTTTTTACATCACAAGTATTAGGCCTAAAAGATCCTGGAAACATTTGCTACTTGAAAAATGCTATTTAGATTAAGTTCATATTTTCCATCTCCCTCCCTCCCCCCCCCCCCCTCTCTCTCTCTCTCTCTCTCTCTCTCTCTCTCTCTCTCTCTCTCTCTCTCTCTCTCTCTCTATCTATCTCTCTCTCTCTCTCTATCTCTATCTCTCATCTTTTTTTTTCTCTTCCAATTACTCCCTTTCTGTTTAATTCTCATAATTTCCTCTCTCATTCCTTTATCATTTTATCCTTATTTTACTCGATTTCCCAGTCACCTTGCCTCTCTCTCTCTCTCTCTCTCTCTCTCTCTCTCTCTCTCTCTCTCTCTCTCTCTCTCTCTCTCTCTCTTTCTCTCTGTCTGCCTCTCTCCCCCCCCCTCTCTCTCTCTCTCTCTCTCTCTCTCTCTCTCTCTCTCTCTCTCTCTTTCTCTCCCCAGCTCCTTCCTCCGTTCCTTCCTCCTCGACAGCGCCTTGTTTCCCCAAAGAATGTAGAATACTCACGATTGCCGCAGATGAAGTGTCTTCTAATATGGCATGGTACCATAACCAGATCTCCAGTAAAGTGAACTCTTGCACATGCGTGGGATGCTCTAGGTTTTGGGTTAGAGTTCAGCCAAGGCATGTTTGACGCCACTTCCGTTCCATCATCCCATTTCAACTTTTGAAGGTTTAGGTCAAACCTCAAAGCCACCCATAAGCCAGAATCTTTTCTAAGTAGAGATGGAAAAATGATCAAATGAATTGAATTCCAAACGAAACGTGATTTCAAATTCTGGAGGTCTGGGTCAAACAAAGTACCATTTGTATATATTTTAATATTTATCACAAAAGACTCCAGTCACTTTAATTTATTTTTATCAAAGTTTTTTAATTCAAACAAAAGAAATTAAAAAGACATGCCCTACTTTCCTCGAGGCAATGTCCAGCTCTATATGTAACAATGCCACAATATTACACAAGCTGTAAGCAGTTATAGATATAATAATGACTTATCTTTTAGCATTGCAGCAAGAAAAGCATAGACCGCACTTATCCTTTGGCTAAGTGCGCAACACGAATAGTGCGACACGCTGCCTGACCAAAAATTATTTAGTTACCTCAGCGCGACTTCGATTTAGTAAAAAAGAAAGGTGATTGTAATAAAATTAGGAAAAATTAATATACCCAAAGAGAGAGTGATTACCTCGAATGTATACATCATAATTTATTGAGGGTGAGAGGGTGAGAAGGAATGGGGGATGGGGGGTCAACCGGTCAAACCAGGGCAATATTGCCCCTTTTCCGTCCTTTTTTTTCTTGGGACTGATGAAATTTATTATAGATTTAATGAAACTGTATATCATAAAAAAATCTCTACAAAATGTATCGGCTGCATAATAAATTAATATAAAAATTGAATTTAAAATAATTGGGAATACCAGACACTGTTGAGGATTTGCTAAAATTGGCGATATACTGTGTGTGTGTCTCGTTCATTTATCTGTTTTTGCCAAAGGCTTATAAAATACAAGCAAATACGGGCTGTAAGTTGTATTATCTTTGCCTGATTCGTCATTATGTAAGACGTACGAAAGTTTAAAATAAAAAAAAAATGGCGATTGAATGTCTTCTTCTTTTTATTGCGTCAAACAGTTATAATCAACGATTTTAATTAAGAGGAACTTAGTTTCCGCTCTTGAAATAATATATTAGTAACATCCGAAAATGCAGTTTTGTCTAAAAAAATATTGAATCAAAACCCTATGTCTTTAAGAGGATTTTACCATTGCGTAGACCCATCAGAGGACAAACTTTTCATGATTTAATTTTAAAGAGTATTTTACCATACAAAGTAAATTTTCTTTCCTAAAATCCCTAGATTTCCTTTAGGTAAACCGACATGCCATTCTCCCATTAAAAAGAGAGTTGAATGGCAGAGGCAAATTCTCCGAGCTGTAAGAGGGATCGTCATGCCGTGAGGATAACGATGTTTGACTACGAAAAAAAAGTTTGATAGCTGAAAGAAAAATGCATTCCGAATACAATATATCTAAAAAGAAACAAGCCTTTCTTTGCTTATCTTTCACTGAAGAACACATGGGAATATTAAAATATTGGGGTTTTTTTCACCTTAGGTGTATTATTATGCTTATTTTTTATAATTTATTTTTAACTCAGGCAAATGGCTTTCCTTTGGAGTAATTTGTACAAAAAATGAAATGTTTATTTTATTTACTTCTCTCGCGTTTTAGTTTTTTGAATTTGTTATTAGGGTCAATGGCTAGTAGCACCAATAGTGTTATTAGTAGTGGTATTAATAGTAGTAGTAGTAGTAGTAGTAGTAGTAGTAGTAGTAGTAGTAGTAGTAGTAGTAGTAGTAGTAGTAGTAGTAGTAGTAGTAGTAGTAGTAGTAGTAGTAGTAGTAGTAGTAGTAGTAGTAGTAGTAGTAGTAGTAGTAGTAATAGCATCTGCAGTAGTAATAGCGGTAATAGCAGAGGCAGTAAAAGTAGCAGGAACTTTTACCTTAGCTGCTTCGACGCATCAATAGCGAAGTTGAACTCACTAGGCGAACTGATCACAGCTAATCCATCAAAGCCTCTTCTCTGACACTCCAATTCGGCATTTGTGAAGTTCATAGGTTCGACCACAAAATCAAACATATCTGTCATGGTTATAGCCCTTCCATTTTGGAAGAGCATTGTGAGAAGAATGAAAGCAAAAATAGCTCCTGCGAACGAAGGAGACACTTGCATGTTGTTTTTGGTCTATAGGTGAACCGCGATGTTGGTTACTGATCAAGGATCTCTGAAAAATTCATTTTGATATACTTTGTAGTGACAAAAAAGTAAGACATGACGCGTTTTTGTAGGTGGGAGCACAATCATACGCAAAATCACCAGCGAATAATTGTATTGAAATGTAAAAAAAAATATGCATAGGTAAACTTCGTATGGAATGCATTGGTAGATATGTGAAAAAAGATATTTCAAAATGTGCACAATTTCGATTTTATCTTTACTCATTCTTTAAACTCTAGACAAAGCTTGGCGGCAGCATATCATTTACCAGCTCCGTTTACAAAGAGCTGAAAGTTGTTGTTTTTTTTTTTAAATAAATTTTTAATCAACTTGAAACTGAGAGACGACATCGGGTTTTCCACAGTATGTATATTGCTCTTATCTTCTAAATCATTGATTGATTGACTATTGATCGCGTTATTTATTGATAATTATATTGCCTAACTTAGTCAATCTTCAAAGCCTAAACACCTTTCTACACCAAGAACAAAGTATGGTGGAAAGAGCGCAAGTGTTTAATTCCATTAATGAAGGAAACACCTAAAGATTACGGGGTTTTTTGTTTTTGTTTTGTTTATTATTTGTTTGTTTGGGTTTTTTTGTTTTTTTTGTTTGTTTGTTTTTTAGATGTCTCAATGTTTACTATCCTTTTCTTTTTCTTGTTTTTTGAATGTTAACGGTGGTTCCACAAAACTATTACTTTTTTCAGTTTTACAATTCCTTCCCTGCAGAGTTCTTAAAGCACAAAGTTGGCCATAAGCCGAAGCCTTAAAATCGAGAAACCATGCCCGTATGCGACATTCTACAATCTCATAGTCTAAAAAATATACTTAATGGTTCAAAAGCAAGACAATAAGTTGGGCTGGGAATTGTCAAAACACAAAGTGATTATAAATTCGAGTAAAACATTAAACTCATCGTCCAGGAAATTGAAATTCATCATGTTATCATGATTATTATTATCATTTTTAGTAGTAGTAGTAGTAGTAGTAGTAGTAGTAGTAGTAGTAGTAGTAGTAGTAGTAGTAGTAGTAGTAGTAGTAGTAGTAGTAGTAGTAGTAGTAGTAGTAGTAGTAGTAGTAGTAGTAGTAGTAGTAGTAGTAGTAGCAGTAGTAGTAGTAGTAGTAGTAGTAGTAGTAGTAGTAGTAGTAGTAGTAGTAGTAGTAGTAGTAGTAGTAGTAGTAGTAGTAGTAGTAGTAGTAGTAGTAGTAGTAGTAGTAGTAGTAGTAATATCAAATTGAGATGTAGAGGAGGCAAAACACTGGGTTAATATAAATAAGAATTATAAGAGCTAGAATTCTAGGTAGTGCTCACCAATTCAAGCATTTTCTGTCATTTTTACTTAAAAGCCTTACCTTAACACTGCTGAGCACTACCTAGATTTCTAGCTCTTATAATTTTTACTTATAATATTAGTAGTAGTAGTAGTAGTAGTAGTAGTAGTAGTAGTAGTAGTAGTAGTAGTAGTAGTAGTAGTAGTAGTAGTAGTAGTAGTAGTAGTAGTAGTAGTAGTAGTAGTAGTAGTTGTAGTAGTTGTAATAGTAGTAGTCGTAGCAGTAGGAATAGTAGTAGTAGTAGTAGTAGTAGTAGTAGTAGTAGTAGTAGTAGTAGTAGTAGTAGTAGTAGTAGTAGTAGTAGTAGTAGTAGTAGTAGTAGTAGTAGTAGTAGTAGTAGTAATAGTAGTAGTTGTAGTAGTAGTTTTATTATTATTATTATTATTATTATTATTATTATTATTATTATTATTATTATTATTATTATTATTATTATTATTATTATTATTATTATTATTATTATCATCATCATCATCATAATAATATAAACATTTTCTTATATATTTATTGAACAACATGTTAGAGTAGCTAGCATCATTTTCTATAATTTTCCACAAAGTAACATCCAGGTGTCTGACTAAAGCAAGATCTACTAAGAGTAAGAAATCAAAGCTACTCTAGTCAAATCGAATCATTCTGTGAACTTTGGAGCTCACATCACACTGTTTCCTCTCTGGTCGCTGCACATTCTGATTGGCTTCACACTCCTGAACCTAAAACCACTTCACTGATAGCTCGCGCCATATTTCAGACTGCTCTGCTCCTCTCTTTCTTTAATCCCCTCCCCTCCCCCCCCTCTTTCTTTCTCTCTCTCTCTCTCTCTCTCTCTCTCTCTCTCTCTCTCTCTCTCTCTCTCTCTCTCTCTCTCTCTCTCTCTCTCTCTCTCTCTCTCTCTCTCTTTCTCTATCTATCTATCTATCTATCTATCTCTCTCCCTCTATTTTTCTGTATATATATATATAATTATATAATTATATCAAAAAATTATATATTTCCTCTCTTTCCGCTCTCTGTCTCTGTCTGTCTGTCTGTCTCTCTCGCTCATTCTGACCATCACTCTCTCAATCAATCCATTCTATCCATCTTTTATCCTTCCCTTCCCTTACTAACCCCAAGTAAAAGCCAACCCCACAAATAAAGCCCTTTCTATTCTTGTTATAATGTGCTATCATCAGTTTGAATGGTACCTGTAGCCTGCCCTCTTTCAGGTGATAGGAGTAATAGAAGCCTCTTGAAATTCCTTATTTCCGTTTACATTACGAACCAGTTGGGTGTAGAAAATATAACTTCATCTGAACAGAGTAACACAAAACCTTTAACTCCTTCTAAATGACATACCAAACCAAAAAGGCACAAACTGGTTTTCCCTTTTTTGAGACATTTTTGAAGAGGTGGACTGTTATTTTATTTATGTGTGAGTTTAAAGCCCATGTTGTTGTCCAATTGAAATCAGCATTCGGGAGTTTATTTTTACCAGTTCTTCAAAAAGACAGGCAGGATATTTTCAATCCTTTGGGGTGAAGCAACACCTAATATTATATTTTTCTAAATTTTTAGACTTCTTTCATCTTGAATGCTACAAGTATAGTTGCTTTACATTCTGTAATTTTCCGGAAGGAAATCACAAATTTCAGCTCACTAGAACAAAGAAACGGGAATGTTTAGGATAGATGCGATAAATCCATTGCGCTATAAAAGAGAAACGGTTGATTTGAAAGTACGAATTTAACTATGGGTCCACTGTATTTTGGCACAGGAATTGAGTTTTCATAATAAAGTAAGTCAATGCAGGCCTATTCTTGATCTTAGGTTATTCTGGAATCATGTGATATTTGCCGAGAGTGCATTTTTGATATTTTGTATCTATAGATAAATCACGCAACGATTTAATTCTACGATTTCATATTGGTTTCATGAATAGACAAGCACATTGCCATCCTTTTAATATTCTGATTTGAAACTATATTTGTACAAATCACCACGCATCCAAGTTAACTTAATCACTGCTTCATTGTCATGAAATCTAAAGTACATTGTTCTGCCGTTTGTTGCAAATCTCTGAAACATCGTTTGCCTTTCGAGAACTTAGCCTAATGCTGCGTTCTTGAAATGACTAATCGATAACACCAGAAGGACATGGATCTGAGTGAGGGAAGGAGTGGAAGAGAAAAAAAGTTTAAGTACAATTGTGATCTCAACAAGGCTTTTTATGGCCATGTTCTGTGCCCTGGTCATGTCTCTTGCACTACGTTTTTTTATAATGTGTTGTCGTTCGTTTGTGGTGTGTTTTTTTTCATATTTAATTGTTTTTTTCTAAAGCTTTCTTTAGATCTTTTATTTGATATATGCAACGAGGTAGTGTCCCTTCATTACTCTTGAAATTGTTTACAAAATTTGCGAATATAAACAGGCAAATTAATCAAAAATGTTCCTAGTAGGAGCATTACTTCTCGGAAAATTCAAGATAGAATGCTTTGGCCCATTTCATTTTTTAATCACAAAGGATTTCAGATGCTAATATATATATATTGTATAAAGATTGAGGATATTTTTATTTAGTAAATTCAAATTTATATCTGGAGGCGGCAAACCAGTGGGTTAATATAAGTAAGAATTATAAGAGTTAGAATTTTAGGTAGTGCTCAGCAGTGGTTAGAGTAAAGCTTTTAAGTGAAAATGACCGAAAATGCTTGAATTGGTGGAATTAGAACCATCTATTTATAGATGCTTCGGCACCCATCGCCTTGCCACTCAAAGAGAACATAGCTTATAAAAATACGCCTCTACGCTCCCTAAAAAGAGTTTCATGGCGAAGGTATTTACTAAGCCTCCATGAGTGACTTGCAATCTTGATTGGGAAAGCCCAAATCGCACCAAAGACAACCATTGAATCCGGAAGCACCACACTTGCCATTGGACGCACAAACATCTAGGACATCACAGTGTGTTGGATGCCGAGATTTGATAATCTGAATGCGTGTAGGTTTAGTGGATATAATAATGAATCAAGATATCCATAGGGATATACACACTTATATACGGTTCAGATGTGTAACTATCAATCTCTTTATTGTAAATTCGATTTTTTACAATTTTTCAGAAATTTTTCTGAAAACAGTTTTTTCGTCAGCGAGACAGACAGTTTGCTGCACTTCCTCTTGTTTAAGTGTCCTTGTAAAATAAAAATTGACACATAAAAATGATGAACAGGTATTTAACAAGAAATCTCACATGAGCCTCCACATATCAACGTAATTATAAAGGAAACAAACATTGAAATTTAAAGCTGCAGATCAAGAAAAAGGAAAAAAAACCACACGGAGTCAGGCAGTTTATTCTACAGGTCTGAAATACCCTTGCCTCATTTATAGAATATCGTAGACTTTATTCTGTATAGCCTATATAGCCCTCCCTCACAAACGTCTGGGCATTTTGGCTGTTTTCAAGACCTGTGTATCCATCGGCACGAACCAGATTACAGGTCAAAGATGGCGCATCAAACCAGGCTGCATTGCACAAGTATTGGCTGCTGCAAAGTATGGTACACTCCAGGTAAGAATGTACGTGGTGTACTTCCAGGGTAGATGAGATGTTAAATGGCTTCTTGAATTTATGAGTTATCCCGCTTGCTTCCTTAAATGTTCGAGTACCTACAGGAAAGGAGGAGAATGAAAGAGAACAAATCATCGCCTGTAGCACGCCTCCCCCCCAAACCAACACCCCAGAAAAAACACACACACGCACATACTTTCCGTATTAGAATATTCGATAAGCCTGATTAACTCCTCCCTTCCTCACTCCCCTTCTTCTTCTCTCGCTCCTCTCTCTCTCTCTCTCTCTCTCTCTCTCTCTCTCTCTCTCTCTCTCTCTCTCTCTCTCTCTCTCTCTCTCTCTCTCTCTCTTTCTCTCTCTTACTCTCACTCTCTCCCTCCTCGGACTTTCTTTCTACTGCTCTCTTTTATTAGCGAGTATTTGGCTATCTTATAGTCACATACTAATTTATCTTTATAGCTATCCGCCTATTTTTTATTCGTCCATACTTCAATATTTTTTCTCCTGAATTTACTCCATAAATGTACCCATAGCTCCTGGACTTCTCTCCAGCTCCTATTACCACACAAACACACAACCGAAAGATGCTGACAGAGGGAAAGAGTAAGAAATCGAAGCAGCTTGTAATGATGTTCAGTAATGGAAGAAAAGTATGGTGATATTAATTTAATAATCCTCAAAGAATTTCTTGCCACAAGCTGGCGCTGAAAATTAAGGGCGTTCCAAATTTCACCCATTTGGATTTGACTTTATCGTTCCGGATAATGAAGCTTTTATTCTTATGCTTCTTATACACTAAAGATTGCTAATTAGCCAACAATAACAGCCATAGTCTTTTACAAATTCTTAGATCGAGTGTTTTTATTTATATTGCTCTTTTAAAATTTCAAGATCTTATATCAATCCACTGGCCAATCACTACCAATGAATTTTCATATTGAATGCTGCGCTAACTAATCTCTTTATTTAGTCGCATGTGAATGGTCAATTTATAATTAATAAATCTTCGAAGTGCAAAGCGGTTAATATTTATGCATGCGTAAAATAGCTTATTTTATACAACGATATTATGTAAATTCATCTTGCAACTGGTTTCAATTTTGTATTGATCACTTTGATTAAGCAGCACTGGTAAGCAGGACCAAACCCAATACCTGGCTGTGTTGTAATATATCTTAACTGTTCAAATAATGGCATTATGAAATGTCACACAATTTTATTTTATTATTTTTTAGTTTGGTTTATGATTTCTTCATCATTCCAAAGTATCGACTTTTCATGCTGCTTTTCGCTCATTTGTATTGATTGTATCGTGATATATAAATTTAAATAACTTTTTTTTATAATCCTATCCAAATTTTTTTTGCTTGATTTTCCTCCACTTAAGTCAGAGTATTTGGCAATTTGATCAAGAAAGTGGGTTTTTAATTCATAATGAGTGTCGATATCAATGAATCCATTTCAAACATGATGACGATAGATTCGGTTTGTTTTGATTTATTGTTAGATATACGTGTCGTGGGTCACTTCACCTTACCAACTAAGACTCGGATAAGTGTCGATGTTAACGTGTCTGGGATCAGTGTTTTATAAATCCATGGTACTTGTATCTTTTTATATTATATCTATTCAGTTCAAAAGTTTCTGAAAACATTTTTTTTTTATTTGATTAAAAAAACATATCTGTATTTTACCCAATCCTATTCCTACCTTTTCCATCCTTTTTTTTTACCTTTTCCAATCACTCTCTTTCCGTCTCCGTTCCTCTCTCGTTTTACTCTATTTATTTTTTCTCTCCCAGTCACTATCTTTCATGGTATCGCTCTTCCCCCTTC
The DNA here is from genome assembly GCA_033675545.1 of Elysia crispata. Lineage (NCBI taxonomy): Eukaryota > Metazoa > Mollusca > Gastropoda > Plakobranchidae > Elysia > Elysia crispata. Next base: position 272,367 of record JAWDGP010000410.1, read on the forward strand.
CTGTCTTCCTAGCCCTTTCTTCCTCCCTGCAGTGCCATTTTTTCCAAAGTGTGTATAATTAGAAATACTCACGATTGCCGCAGATGGCGTATCTTTCAGCGTGGCATTTTTGTTTACCCAGAAACCCCTTAATGTTGATCCTTATGCATTTGATGGACGACCTGCCTATCTCGCTCAACCCAGGCATGTTTGACGCTGGTTCCGTTCCATCATCCCATTGCATCTTTTGAAGGTCAAGGTCAAACCTCAAACCCACCCACAAGCCCCAAAGTTTTCTGAGGAGAAAAGAAAAAGGAATGAATGAATTAAGTTCCAACCTTGACTTGTTTTGGAACTGTAGAGGCTTCAGTGAAGCAATGCGCCATTTGTAGATTGTAATATTTAACATTATTTTAGTTTTCTCTGGGCGACTTTGATTAGGTTACGGTGAACAAACATGATAATGATAAGATTTTTTTTAAAAAAGTTCTTTTTCAGAAGAAAGAGTAAATTATTATTGTTTTTTCTACGGAGGTCAATCAGTCAAACCCGTGCAAAACTGTTAACAATTATTATAGATTCAAAGACATCTTCATCATAAAAAAAATTCAAAGATAACAAATTAACATTATAAGCATAAAAATCCAATTTTACCCTTATTTGTTATTATCGCAAGGTACACTATTGATTTTTTTGTTAAGTTGTGCGATTACTGTAAGTTGGTGCGTCTGCCAGAGGCTGAAAGGACACAGTCAAGCGCAAAATGTAAGTTGTGCTTGAGTAACGTCAGTATTTTAGATGCATTGGATTGAAAAATCCAATCATAATGTATTCTTTTCATCATAGAAAGAAAATAACAAATTTATGTAAATATAAATTAGGCATTAATGTGAAAAACACATCCGCAAAATGCAGAGTTATGTCCAAAAATTGCGTCATAATCTTGAATTTTCAATCCAATGACTGTACCAAGACAAATTTTTCTTCATTTAGTCTTCTTCAATATTGTGGCTATACAAGCTTTAATATTCATCTTCTTTTTTCATAAATCATCAGATCTCCTTGAAAACCAACTGTTCATCACTCAATTCAGTAAAACAATTAAATGATATCTTTATTATTAAAACAAACATGTACTCACAAAATATGGAAAATACAAATTCTGGTGGTAAGCAAAGGCATAATTGTGATCAATAATCGTAATTTGATTGAACAATTTGCTAGTTGTTGATTGCAACTGGTGTAGCCCGTTAACTGCTCTTTATACATTTATAAAATTTTGCTGTTAAATAGTTTGGCCTGGTGCTTGGAAGATGACTGTCACAACTTAAACATTGTCGACGTGGCACAAATCAATACACACTTTTTTTTTGGTTTGTTCCAGCTAACCTTTATTGGCTGGAGGAAACTTCCTAAAATGTTTTGTTCGCATTTATCGGATTCTTTCATCAACAAAATCGATGAATTCAAGTGAAAACAAAGCATAAAACTATTTTTTACAAAGCAGTGAATATGAATCACAATGACATACACAAGTCATATTATAAATTTAAGATATCGGGTGCCTTTCTATGATAGTAGTATTGTTATATTTAACTTTGTACTCGACTCAGTGAAACAATTTTTTATTAATTTCTCTCAAGTCTTAAGCTCTTCATTTTATTCTCTTAATCTATAGATCTTTTTTTTACAAATGTAAAGAAACACACATGTAGCTGTAGTAGAAGTAGTAGTAGTAGTAGTAGTAGTAGTAGTAGTAGTAGTAGTAGTAGTAGTAGTAGTAGTAGTAGTAGTAGTAGTAGTAGTAGTAGTAGTAGTAGTAGTAGTAGTAGTAGTAGTAGTAGTAGTAGTAGTAGTAGTAGTAGTAGTAGTAATTGTAGTAGTAGTAGTAGTAGTAGTAGTAGTAATTGTAGTAGTAGCAGCAGCAGCAGCAGCAGCAGCAGCAGCAGTAGAAGTTGCAGGAACTTTTACCTAAGCTCTATCGACGCTGTAATAGCGAAGTTGAACTCCTCAGGCGAACTAATCACAGCTAATCCATCAAAGCCTCTTCTCCGACACTCCAACTCGGCATCTGTGAAGTTCATAAGTTCGCCGACAAATTCAAACGAATCTGCCATGTTTATCGCACCTCCAGTTTGGAGGAGCAGTATGAGTGTAATGAAAGTAAAACTAGCTTTTGCTGTGGATGGATAGACTTGCATGTCTCGTGGTGTTAAAATTAGGTTTACAGCTCTGTAGCTCAACCGCGATGAATGTCATTAATTTAGAATTTCTGGAAAAAAAAAGAGTATTTTGGCGGGAAAATGAGGAATAGTTTATTGATGTAGCACGAAATAAAAAAAAAAATTTATACAATTGTTTGTGTTGGAGAATTTAAGTCGTGCATAAAAATATCAAAATGATCTGGAATTTACTGTTTAGTCAAAGACTTTCAATTTTATTTCCATAGAGTTAAAGTTTGCTTGTTAATCGAAACGTCGAAATTTTACATTTGAGCTTGAATTAGAAAATATTTGCCAAAACAATGTAGAAAAACGCATGTGATACAGTTGCAATAACACTAGTCTTACAATAAATATCAAATCTCTTTTAAGCACTGCAACTTGTTATGGGAATTTTGTAAGAGAAAGGTTTGAGATTTTTTTTAAAAATCGTACCGCCGGAAGAATAAAATAATTAATGAAAAGTCTTTTGAAGATGAAAGGTCGTTTTGAAACTTAGTTTGGAAATAAGAATGTTCTTCAGAATAGGGAAGTAGAGCTTAACATTGGCTTCAGAAGTAAGGATTTGGGAAAATAAACTAAATAATGCTTTAAATATTATTAAGTGTAGTCTGCAAATTGCACCCTCCCTGCAGCCGATGGAAGTTCAATATCTAATTTACTCTTAAAAATTTTATTTTTTTCACCGGAGTGTTTATAAGAAATACGAAATCTTATATCTAGTTTTTACATTTAGTGTTAATTATAGAGCTATAGCAATGTTGAAGTATAAAGTAAAATATGTGTCTTGGATCAGGGAGTGCAAGGCTATCTTCCTCTTCATAAACTGGGATGGATTGGGAAATTTGACATCACTCTATTTTTTGCATATATTTGGATAATACATTGATATCACATAAGTGTTTGATTATTTTATCCCAATAATACATGAAAACCACAAAATGCTCTCTGACTAACACAATAAACCCGCGTTATGTCCCAACATGACAAGAAGACTCGATAGATCCAATTTTAAAACATGTTAGAAAAAAATATGATTTCCAATTTTTTGTTAGAAAAGTGTATATCCAAAAGTTTTCGAATAATCTCTAATGCCATCGATATGTAACAGATTTGGCACTATTCTTAAAATATTTTTTCTTGTTTTGCACGGACATCATTTTTGTATGAATAGTGTATCTTTCATGAGACAGATATATTTATCTTTCTATCTATACACACACACACACATATATATATATATATATATATATTTAAGTGTGTGTATGTATCATAATATAAAGATCGTAACCTGAAACGTGTAATAGGTCATCAGATTTTTGTGGGCCGCCAATAAAATCTCTTTAGATCACTCGATTTTACCTGGACATATTTTTAAATCCCAAATTTGTTTTACCTATTTAGAAAAGGAGTTTTTCAAACCCTATTTAAACCCTATTAAGCATGCGAGACAAACCATTGACTAGGTAGACATTTTAATTAGCCGTACAAATCTGTGTATGCTTTTGGTGCGAAACGAACACAACGTTTGTTTTGATTTTAAATCCCGTGGCTGTTGGAATAAGTTGGATTATCGAAACTAGATCTAAAATGGATCTTATCCTCAATTAGAATATTAGATCTAGATTTAGATCTCTAGAGTGATTTAGATCTAATTTAGATTTACACCGTACAAATCTGTGTTTGTTTTTAATGCGAAACGAACACAACGTTTGTTTTTATTTCAAAAGGAATTAGTCTCTATCTAAATTTTGTGTTTACAATTAGAATTATCGAGATATCTAGATTCTAGGTAAAGATGGATATGTGGAGGCATATAATTTTATCTGGATCATGTAAGTTAAAGGAGATATATCAAGAACATTTATAAGCCTCTTTAGATACACGCACGCATCCCAGCCTCGGCAAATTGACACCAGGCCCCCCTTTTCAGCTAACATATATAATTATTTATATATATATATATATAGATATATATATATATATTATATATATATACATATATATATATTATATATATATATACACACACACACTAATTTTTACTACTCTTATTACCTAATAGATAGATAAAAGTCTTAAATTTCACCGATAGTTCAGGTATTCTAGCACCAGTAAATATTTAATTGGCGTACTCGGAAAATATAAGAGAATAGAAAAACTTAGACGGTAATCTAACAAAGCTACTTATAAAAGATTCTATGAAAATTGAACACTTGATTTTTAATGTTAGGAACGCAAGCGCACATTCACAATCAGTTTTGAAAAGTTTTGTTCCGTGTATAAACACAACCCTCAAGTGCATCATTGAAGTAATCCTGAATAACTGGTAATTTGACCTGCACGTTGAACATTCGTCTGCCAACTCATCTAAACAGCATCAACAAGTTTTAAAACAATCCTTACAATCTGTTTAAAAGTATCTGCATAAATTCATAGAAACTTCGGTGCGCTTTCCCAACAGATCTCAGATCTTTGAATTATATTTCGCCATTTGTTCAAGTCAGAGAAAATGAAAATTTTAATAACGAAACTTGACTTGATGCTAAGAGAGACGAGTGAACTTTATCCGAACATCTCAAATATAAAATCTGCCTATAAAGACTCTCAATCCTAACAATCTGTTCAAAAGTATCTGCATAAATTCACAGAAACTTTGGTGCGCTTTCCCAATTAATCTCTATCTTTGCTTTATCCGAACATGTCAAATGTAAACCTCCTAATAAAGGCTAACAGTTCATTAAACGTTTTTTTCCCTCATCCTAAAGAATAAAGAATATTTTATAAGTAATTTGATCATAAATACGGGCATCTAATAAGATTAGCTATTTCAATTTTCTAATGTCCTCTTGCAAGGTAATCCACTGGCTGGACTAAAAGAATATGTTAAGAGGTCAAAGATACAATCGCCAAAAACGAATCATTTTATAAGCTTTGAATTCCACATTACTCTGCTTCGTCTCTGGTCAGGAAACATACTGATTGACTCCAAATTCCTGTAGCTAAACTTGGGTCCAATTTTAGCTGCGTTTTATACTCCTCTTCTCTTTTTAATCTTTCTCCCTAACTCATTTTCCTCATCTCTTCTCTCTCTCTATCTCGCTCTCTCTCTCTCTCTCACTCTCACTCACTCTTTCTCCCTCTCTCAGTTTCACTCTCAGTCAATATTTGTATGCATCTTTTATTCTGCTCATCTCCATTAAACGCCAAGCCCTACTTCTTCTTACTTAATGTTATAAGGACTGTGTCGTCGATCAGTCTGAATCGTGACTTTTACCCTAGCCCTGTCCCTTTTCAAGCGTCAGGAGCCGGAAAACCTTTCAAAACTTCTTGTTTTGATGAATCAGTCGTACATAATTATCTGAATAGATGATCAGAACTCTGAACTCCCTATAAATACTTGAAATCATGTTCATCTACAATATTTTTTTTCTTTTGGAGATTGGGTATTGTTTGCGTCATGTGCGCTTCTTAAGCTCTTGCTACTGTTACAACTTTATATCTGAGTTCAGGATTTTCAAACCATTGCTTTGTAAAGATATACTATTTGTAACGGTTAATTTTATACCTTTACAAGTATACAATTATTATATTTGTGTGAATTATTAAAATCTTTTTTATTTACCTTGGCTTTTACAAGCACGCACTAATTTTGCTTCTTTAACTTTTCGTGAAGGAAGTCATAAATTTCACAAATGAGAACGTAGAAAAGAGAATGTTCACGATGGATGCCGAATATTCTTTTTACCATCTTATTTACCACATCACAACAGAGAAGCTTTTTTACTATCAGTTCGATGTGTAAGAAGTTTTCATTCATAATTCCATTTCTTTTATGCTTCAAGTTACACGTTTGTTGATAGTATGGGTCAACAAAAATATTTGTAGCTTGCAAAGTTGATCTGGATAAACTGAAGATTGTTTGAATGCCGTGAAATTTGGTTGCAATGCTGTTGGTTTAAACGTTTGAAAAATTAGATGCGCATGCTCTGTAAATTTTTCATAATCCTATGATAGAATACTTGGTACACTGAAAGACGTTGAAGAAAAAAATTAATGTAAATGTGTTACGAATTTCGAATATAAGGAATGCAGTTATGGCCTGGCTCCTCTATAACTTGATAATCCATTCGGATTTTGAATAATGAAATATACCAATACAGGCATGTTCTCTTAACAGAAGTTAGTCTGAAATCCTGTTAAGTTTGCCGAGAAACTTGTTTGGTTATGATGTTTCTATTCACAGGTAAACCACACTACGATTTCTTTCCAGGTTTACGTATATTGGTTTTGCACTAGGCAATTTAGCACCGTCACGCCATCATTGTAAGATTGAGATTTGAACCAATAGTTGCATGATACACAAGTCAAACACGCTAACTGCACTGCTCCGACCTCGGTCTGTATGAAATCAATGATGCAAAGTTCTGTGGTTTGTTCCAATATCCTACTTATAGTTGGACTTCTCAGAGTATTGTTGGATAAACTGTCCTTGCAAAAGCTAATCGATAGTACGGGAAGAATATTGACGTAAGTAAGGGGTGTAGAGGAAGAGAAAAAGTTTGAGGCCTCAACAAAACTTTTCATGACCAAGATCTGATCTGATTACGTTTGTAGCACCATAAATGAATATTGTCTTGTTCTGACCCTGATTATTGCCCTGGCATATATTTGTGGCAGCCGCTAAGATTTCTTTTCCTCAGATCCATTTTTTTAGATAAATTAAGAAATATCGTTAGGATGTTAATCATTCAGCTGTTTACCAACCGTGCAGAGATTTTTAATAATTTTCTTAGTAGGACTTGACTTTTTAGGAAAACCCACAAAGTCCATTATATTAAAAATAAATTCTTTATCTCAAAAGTGTACAGATGGGAATACATATATTGCATTGATGAAGAGGTTTCACTTGAATCTACTTAAATAAAGAGAAGCAAATGGTTGGACACTATTGTAAAATACCCGCATCTTTATCTGTGAGTAGTTCTAGTAGAGGAGAAACCGTTTGCCTCTGTGCACACCCTGGTTGAGCCATGTCTTAGATTTAAAAAGAAAGAGCAAAACTGAATAGCGAGCTTTATTGATCCCTGAATCTTTTGTTTTCAACGTTTTTGAGCGGAACTGCTGAGCTTATTATAGAGGTTGATTGTTCTGGCAAGGAAATACATGTAGATCAAAACGGTACCACGGAATCAAGTTTAAAAAAGATGAAACATAAAAAGGGGCACTATATATATATATATATATATATATATATATATATATATATGCATGACTGGCTGTACAGGATTCTTTGGTTCGATGCCTGGCTTTGCCATTCTGGAACTCATAATTATGGAGTCCCACATTAGCACTCAATATTTTCGCACTTAAGAAGGAATGAATTATGCTGTAGATTAGCGTGCACTTAAAATTTATATGACTGCGCAAACAAACATAATTTCAGCTGGCTCACTGGGAGTTTAACTTTTAGCATCCTCTCAGCAACTCTTTTTAATACAGATGCCGAAGAATACTTATGCGCACATTTTTCAATTAAATTATTGAAAAAAGAAAATGTATTTTAATACAGTTTCATAGAAGTCTAGATAATCTTGCAAAATACAATTTAACTCAATTATCTCTTCGGTCCAGGGGTTAATCTTTAGAGATTTCTGTGTGTATGTAGACGGACGGCTCATCCTAATTAAAGAATTAGTTTGATTTGATATCCTTATAAAAATTGTTACAGGATGTAAAGAGAAAGCTAGGAGATTAAATTAATCCCATAAGAAATATTTACCTCTTGCTCTATCTCCTACCGTAGTGTGCTATATTTAATTGTGAATAAGATATTTCTATTTTATAGAATCTTTCCTGGCTTCAAAAGGAAATTTTTTGTAATGGTCATTTCCAAACGGAATTACTGAATTTTTTTTTCTTATATAGTTTCTAGCCGACAGATTTTCCACTATGATATTTGGTTTGTTGTTCGATATACCTCATTCAAATAAAGTTCTTTGAGGCCGTTTACCATTTCGAACTTATGCTATTTTCGGGCAGAGCGTCACTAAGTAGATGAGCTCCTAAACTCATCCACCAACGGTTTGTGATTTCAGTCCGCAAAGAAGGTTCCCGCGGATATCAGGGCGGATGTTCTAACCCCATAGCCATAGGCGACCATTTCCTTAAAGTCACATCCAACATTTCAAACACGTAAGAAAACACTTCGTGAATTCATTCCGAAACTTTGACAGAAAACAACAAAAAACAGAGCAATCCAATTGAAATGCATTTCCTCCTTATGATGTGGGTTTATCTGCAAAACTCCATAGTGCAGTTGATTAAGTGCTACTTTTAGCCCATTGAAGATGTAAAAAGAGCACAAATTGGTCGATAAATTTAGTTGGCTGAGCGCGGTAACATCTAGACCGTTATTGTTTCTTTGTTATTTGATCCCTTCCAAAGTGCGGCATAGATGATCAACTACCAAGTTGTAGTGAGGTAAGGCTTTAAAAATTCTCTCAACTTCTTTTGGGACAGAAAGTCGTCATCTGGATTGATAATCTCTTTAGAGAAAGGGAGACGAATAAAAAACGGCTGTATTTACAGGCTCTTCGCCTATCACTGGCCAGAAAAGAGCCGTTTTATTGCTTTGATTTAATTTCTTCGTTTTATCTTTAAAAATTTGTATGCCTTTAACTGCAGAATAAAACCATTCTTATAGCCACTTAAATGTTTGAAGCACTATGATGAAACTTTATGACATCGAAGTTGGGACATTAATCCCCCCTAAACATTAACTGAAAGGTATGTATTGTGATACGGCTATAACTGTCCATAAAATTTATACATTATTTTTAGAAATGATCCAAATTTATTCGATCCTACATATCAGACATGCTAACAGCCACCTAAAAAATCTCTAAAATAAAGCTGAAACGGGGAAACGGTATTTGTGTTTCAATCTGCGTGTCTTATCGAAAACAAGCCAACAACTTCTTTGTCTGTCTTTGTCTCTCTTTTTCTCCCTCTCTGTCCCAATCTATCTATCAATCTACCCTTTTCTATCTTTCTCTCTCTCTCTATCTCTAACTCTCTCTCTCTCTCTCTCTCTCTCTCTCTCTCTCTCTCTCTCTCTCTCTCTCTCTCTTTCCCTCTCCGTTCCTCTTCCTCTCTTTTAAAATATTATATATATTTAGTAGATTTACCCATTTGTCTTTGGACCAGGGTGGTTGAAACTATTCTGATTTCGTCTAACTTATCCTAACAAATGCCATTCATTTTACGGGCGACCTTTCTAGCTGGCATGTAGAAGACATCAATCCAAGCATTATAAACTGTGCAAAGTAACTTCTTCGTAGCGCAAATTGTTATCCCTGTCAGAAGAGAGGACGTTTCCTTCGGTAGAGGCTCTTTTCTCCCTGAACCATTTGCTGTCGTTTACTCTTAGCAAGTCGGGCTGAAATATCCCGATGGTCCCAGGGCCAGCTTGTCCATGTCATGGCTAGACCTGCATTGTCATTGCTTTCCCTGTAACAGTCATGTGTTGTTGTCAAGGACTAAGGTTCGAGCCCTTTGTCCAACCCTAAACTCAAAGTATCAGTGATCTCTGATCTTCTGGCCTATCTTCATTTTCTTTCAAAATATTCTTCAATTTGTCCGTATACATTATGTTTCTTTTAAACAAATAAATTTTTAAAAAATTATTTAATTCATTTCACGTTAATATTTTTATCTAAAAACCAAAATGAAATACATTCATCAATCATAAGTCGAAATTTTAACAACTTGAGTCTTTGGTATTTCGTAAATTAATACGTTGCCTTGTGAAAGTTTGAAATTTTATGTATTGCTCAAAATTGTATTCAAGTAATCAATGTTTACCACGGAACGGTTTTAGTGGTCTTTCAGCTCTTTCAGCTTGTAACGTCAATGCTAAATCTTTGCTCTTTGTTACAAAAGTCTGGTTGAAAGCACAATAGCTGACCTTCAAGGTATTTACTATGGCGAATATTTTGCTTAACGGCATTTTCTGAGGTCATCCATTTTCGTTTCATTCAGGATAAACCCGCTCAGACGATGAGCTAGGTTTCTCCAAGAACGCTAACTGCTTACTTTTACCTGTCTGAATCACAGTTACAGAACATGAAAATCTATGATTATTGTTGTGATGGAATCTTTCTTGGTGAAATTCTTAGGCTCGTTTTTCTTTCAAAATGTCGGAGAATCGATTTCTCCTAAAGATGTCGAACTTAAGATTGTTTTAGAGTTTTGCGATAGACATCTGATCTAAATAGAAACAGATTCTTTGATTCTTGATGCATCTATATATAATGGAGCTGGGCGAAAAATGAGGACCATCTAACCGAGCCTTTCTAGACCACATAGGAACGTCAAAATTGGCTTAAAGTTGTAAATTGACCTTAAGATTGGAATGGCTATAGTATTTTTCAATAAATTAGTGTTTTTCGAAAATTTAAGGCAAAAAGGGATTATTATTTTCTTAAAAGAAAAAGGTGAATGTGCGAACTACTTCCTGTAGTAAGCACAGCTGGGCAGATATGGTAGGAATGAAACTGAAAGTACGCATACAATGTAGGCGGCGGCAGAAGTAAAACCGTCTGAAATAGATCTAGATCTACATGATATAGTGTGGGATCTAATAAAGGATCTGAAAAAGTTGCTGTTTTAAACATTCAATATTATATAGGTTTAAATGCCTGCGAGCCTGAAAATGTTGGCAAAGCTGTGCACTTTTATGCACTTGATGCGAAAATCCACAGCCCCAAATAAGCGTTTAAAGAGATCTAAAAACAAATTGGGAAAGTATGGAACCTTTACTCCAAAAGGATTCAAGTTTTGCATGTTAATTTTGTGTTTCGGATAAGAATTATCGAGATATCTAAATTGTAGCTAAAGATTGATAGGTGGAGGCATATATCTGGATCGTATAAGTAGAAGGATAGATATCAAGGACATTTATAACTAAGTCTATTTCAATACATACACGCAGCCCAGGCTTGGCAAACTGACACCAGCGTCCCGTTCAGAGAAAGTGTTTTTCAGCTTGTGATTTAAATTGAATTTAAAAATTGAATTAAATTTGCCTTTTAAGAAAATTCAATGTCTTCTGCTTTCAAATAAAAGGTCAAAATAAAATAAGAAGTCAGCTAGTGTTAATTTTGAGGCTTGTATCAACTCTAAGTGCAGTGAAACATTGGCTTCTCAAAACGTTCATATTGAAAATAATTTAATCTTTTGTCTAAATCCAGTGAGGGCCAACGTAGAGTACGTTGGAGACTTACATAGAATTGAATGATTATATTCTTAATCTACTCCATTTCCAGATTTGTGAGATTTATGCAAAATGTTCTTTCACATCTCATCTTTCTCTCCTTCTTCCCTTTTAATATTTTTCAGTACATATTTCTCAGAATCAAGTTTATTAAGAAGCAAGGCAAACTTGAAGGAATTTTAAAAATACCTTTCTACTTAATTATAACAATCCTTTTCAAATACCTGAGAGCTCAACTACCTTTCATCCAGCCGACCAATTTAAAGCTGCCAAACTGCATCGATATAAACCAATCAATGTTTTGTTGACTTAGAAACGGTAAACAATGAAAAGTCTATGAAAGTAGTTTAATGGGTGAGGTTTTTTGTGTGTGTTCCAATAATTTATGCTCTCGATCTTTCAAAACTTGCGCGGATTCTGGTTGGCTCTCTGCCTCTCTCAAATACTAGTGCCATTAGACGAGTGCTTTAATTCGTTGCAAACTTCAGACTCTCAAACCGAATTGTTAGGATCTAAATTTACAAACTCCACAATGATAATTTTAGTGATGTCATTAAAAAGACTACCAAGCATGGTGGGCTTAAGATTGCTCTGCTGTGCTCGTTGTTATTGTTGTTGTTACTAAGACTATTCGTGCTTTTTCGTGCGTTTTCGTGCTTTTTCTGACCTCTTCTGCCGTAATAGCTTTATTTGATGATTTAAGTGGTCTTTGCTACGTTTTCAAGTTGGCATAGAACTGATTTAAAATTTCTCTTCCATGAGTTCGGTTATTTTTGTGAGAATGTCAGTTGAGTATATTGTTAGTTTTTCTTTAGTATCTTTAACTTTCAGTTTTTTAGATCCTTATTTTGGAAGTTTTACTGCTATTAAACATGGTGACCTTCTTTTCTGTTATTTGAGTTTTCTACTTTTCTACTAGCTCTTTATTTCTCTGATATACAATTAATATTGTGGTAAAATCGCGTCTTTCTCCTTTTTTAGCTATTGATCCCTTTTTTTCACCACTGTTATTTTGCCTTTTCACACCATAGTTCTTTTGCTTTTTGAAAGGTATTATAGCTATATAAGGTTCCAATTTATTCTTTTGTAGGTTTTTGTACCAGCTCTCGCCTCTGCTAATATCTTAAGTGGGTATTTGTATGTTTCACCTTGTTACGCTGGTTGTGTTATTTTGTTCTTATACTAGAGTTCTCAACCATAGGTTGAAGGCTGTATGGGTCACAGCACATTTGGCCCGCTACAATGATCTGATGTGCTGCGTTTTTTATAAATAAAATGAAGCCAAGTGGCGGAGATTTTGAAAATTTCAATTTGAATATAATTATGAGTTCCAGATTAATTATTAGTGGGAGATTAAAATTATCAAAGTAAGTGCGGAATTTTGGCTCTTTCCATAATATCCTCAAGTTGTTTTTTTTTTTGTCTTTTCTTAACGTTTTTCTTCCACAAAAAGCGAAATCATAATATAATGAGCTCTAGCAGTGTATCTCATTTAAGACGAAAAGGACAGGTGGCTTTCTATTAGAACAAGTATTACGATTATTAAAAAAAATTATATTATTGGCATTTAAATTCCAAAATATTTATACAGCTACTCATAGCCTTGGAAAATTCAAAACCAGTTGTCCTCACTGACTCCCATGATTATCACGTATTGGAGTTTACAAACTGCTGTAGTAATGCAAATGTGGGATGTGGTACTTGGCAAGCTTTGAAGATTTCTGCTTGATAACCCGCGAACTGTGTTTGCTGCAGAGGTCGTCTCCGGGAGGTAGTTAATCCATGGCTCAGTTCAACTGCACAGCAGACTGGAATCAAATGAATTAGAAGCAACAGTAATGCCCTGAAACTTCTTGTTATGATGCCTGGAAGCAACTTAATTATTGAAAAAGTGGGCAACAAGGGTAGGCAAATAAGTTCGTTACATTCTCATAAATATCCCAAGTTTTCCAAACACTTTTCTCTATTGAACAGAGCTTGGGAAACTTCTAGAGCTGTTAAATTTCTTCGTCAGAAGACCTGTCAGGTGTAAATGATTTAAAACATGTTATTGTTTTTATCCACACATTAAACCAGTTTTCAGAGGTTGAGTATTATGAAATGACACGAACTTCGCTAGCAATGATCGCGACTGTTCTAATTAATACCGAGGTGCCTGTTTTGTTTTTGTTTATTTGTTGTTTTTTTTATCTTGGTCTTGCAACTCAACTAAAGTTTCTGTGAAAACATAGTTTCATCCTCTTGGTTGAAAAAAAATGTTTCGATTTTTTTTTTGCAGTTAAAAAAAATTTCAAACAGTCCTGATTTTACTGAATGGCTACGAGTTAAAGTCTGTCCATTTTTGGGGGGAATTCGGTTCCTCCGCGTATGTGTCTGCCTATAATGCCTGATTTTTCCCCTCTCCTAGATTTTCTGAAGCTATCCGTCCTTTATTTATTGCCCCATCACATCTTTTCGTTTAGCTTTTCCTATCAGCATTTATTTATTTAACAGAAAAATCGTGTGGGCATTTTAATATTACCACATGTAATGACCGAGAATTTCTATTGAGAATTTTGCAGTCATATGAATGTGCAACTATTTTGCAGTACTTAAATATTACTGGCTGTTGAACCTTTAAATAATTTAACCATGAAGGAGTATGTTCCTGCCGAATGTCATTCGAATAAAGAGATTATTATTACAATTCTTTTTCATTCAAAGCCTCATTAACCCTATCAATAGAGGCCTGCTGTCACCTTCTTTAGGCTTCTTGGGACAAGACATCTCAGTTCCATGACAAGAGAAATATGACAGCGTAAAACCTGCGCTTTGATCACGATTACCTTTCGCGACAGCAGTGATAACCTTTTTACAAAAATGAATTAAGAGGACTGCACCACCTTCTCTAAATCAATAAAGAATGATATAGTCATCGAGCTCTATGAAAAATATAGGAAAAGATATCCCAACTCGGTGCAAGTTTTGTTCATTCGGTCTTTTATTGCTCTCACTGAGTGAACCAGCTAATGTACAGGTAGCGCTAGGATTGGATTTTGTCCCTGGTCTTGACAGCATTATTATTTTACAATGAAATACTTATTCTGAACATTCACCAGACAAGCTTGTGAGTCATCATTGCTTTGCTTTTGCAGAAATTCCTTGTCTTAAAATCCCCAACACAAGACTTGTTAGAAAATAGCGCATCTTTTAGGTGTTTTTTTTTTTTTTAATCCCTTTTTTTCAATAATTTCTAGAAAGCACTAAAGAATCCTAGAAGACACTAAAATTTAACATTTTAAGCGCAGGAACAACCGTATCAAATTTGGTAATTTTGTCAGTCATATCATGATAATGGTAATTTTTTACCACACGAAAATTATTACAAGTGCAATTCTTACTAATTTTTGTACCATGTACAGGAACTTAAATTGTTCGTGGTCGAAAGAGTCAGAGAATGGGGAAAGGGTAAGAATTCATGGGGAAAGAAGACAAGAACGAGAACAGAAAAGAACAGAATCAAGACTTTGTATTATTGACATTAATACACTACTATGGTTTTTCACTAAAGTTCGTGGCCTTTATCCAAAACCAGTATATAGACGCTACGTGCCAAGTGTTTCATGGTGTAAGCTAACCGAACCCTACTCCGTACCAACTGGTGTAAGCCAGGGGTGTCTATTATCGCACACGATCTTTTTAATAGTCGTTGACTGGGTCATGAGGAAGGCCACAACATATCAGAGAACAGATATCCTGCGGATATTCGTGAAACGAGAACACATAGACTTTGCAGAAAAACATCAGTCTTGAATAATACATAGTATTAAATAAACAAAAGCAATACAGTGGGGGTTTTTTCAAATAGTTTTTTCTGAGGTATTCAAATGTATTCAAAAGGTACTTTAGATTTAGAACGACCAAAAGTAATGATTGCCGAGATTATATTAGCAAGATAAATGTAACATTGGTGGATATATGAAACAAAGCACGGAGAGATCCATAGAGATACACACTTATTGCCCTAAATTCATATCTTTTTACTGCTAAGGCAGTCATAAAATTTAAGTTTTTGGACACTCTTTCCCACAAGCACTTGAACAGGGCAAACAGTTTGCTGCTACTTCGATTGTTTAATAAATGTTTTTGTAAATTGTACAAGTAAAAAATAAAGTTATTTAATATCGATATCAAATTTTAACAACAAATGTCTATTCTTTCATTTTCGGAAGTAATTATGACAGTAAAGAATAACAAATAAATAAATAAATAAATAAATAAATAAATAAATAAATAAATAAATAAATAAATAAAAGGTAGCCCACAGTGACATGGAGTTTAATCACTATAGCCTAAGAAGCCAACCCTCTCAAACGTCTGGGCATTTTGGCTGTCTTCAAAACCTGTGTATCCATCCGCACTTAGCAGAGCACAGGTCAACGATGTGTTGAACCAGGCTGCACTGCACAAGTATTGTCTGCGGCAAAGTGTGGTACACTCGATGTAAGAACGTACGCGGTGTTCTGCCAGGATAGATGTGACGTTAGAACTGATGGCGTCTTGGATTTACGAGTTATCCCACTTCCCTCTGTGTACGTTGTGTTATCTGAATATAAAAAGGAGAATGTGAGGGGAAATAAATCGCCACCCTTTGCACGCCCCTTCACCGCCACCGCCTCTCTCTTCATGTACGCACCTTCCTATTAGAATCTAACTAGTGACTGCTCCCTCCACTCTCTCTCTCTTCATGTACGCACCTTCCTATTAGAATCTAACTAGTGACTGCTCCCTCCACTCTCTCTCTCTCTTCATGTACGCACCTTCCTATTAGAATCTAACTAGTGACTGCTCCCTCCACTCTCTCTCTCTCTCTCTCTTCA
Source organism: Elysia crispata (assembly GCA_033675545.1). Lineage (NCBI taxonomy): Eukaryota > Metazoa > Mollusca > Gastropoda > Plakobranchidae > Elysia > Elysia crispata. Next base: position 288,704 of record JAWDGP010000410.1, read on the forward strand.
TGTACGCACCTTCCTATTAGAATCTAACTAGTGACTGCTCCCTCCACTCTCTCTCTCTCTCTCTCGTACTCTCTCTCTTCATGTACGCACCTTCCTATTAGAATCTAACTAGTGACTGCTCCCTCCACTCTCTCTCTCTCTCTCTCTTCATGTACGCACCTTCCTATTAGAATCTAACTAGTGACTGCTCCCTCCACTCTCTCTCTCTCTCTCTCTTCATGTACGCACCTTCCTATTAGAATCTAACTAGTGACTGCTCCCTCCACTCTCTCTCTCTCTCTCTCTTCATGTACGCACCTTCCTATTAGAATCTAACTAGTGACTGCTCCCTCCACTCTCTCTCTCTCTCTCTCTCTTCATGTACGCACCTTCCTATTAGAATCTAACTAGTGACTGCTCCCTCCACTCTCTCTCTCTCTCTCTTCATGTACGCACCTTCCTATTAGAATCTAACTAGTGACTGCTCCCTCCACTCTCTCTCTCTCTTCATGTACGCACCTTCCTATTAGAATCTAACTAGTGACTGCTCCCTCCACTCTCTCTCTCTTCTCTCTCTTTTCTCTCTCTTTTTCTCTTTTTATCCCTCTTTCTTCTCTCCGCCTTTCTTTCTCCTGCTTTATCTTTCACTTTAGTGCCTCACATTTTACTATCTACTTCTCAATCACGTCTTAAATCCATCTTTGCGATACTTCTTCATCTATTTTCATTCTTCCATAGCCCAATCCTAGTCGACTTTATCGATCAATCCATTTTCTTCTTAGACTTCTCTCTAACTGTCGTTACTCCCTCTACACCTCTCTCTCTCTCTCTCTCTCTCTCTCTCTCTCTCTCTCTCTCTCTCTCTCTCTCTCTCTCTCTCTCTCCCTTTCTTTTTTTCTTACCTCTGTTCTATGACTTGAATTTTTTTTTGTTTATGCCTCTCTCTATGTCTATATGTAGCTCACTCTTTCTCTATACCTGTGTGTCCCTAGTTTTTAATTTATTTTTTTTTTGACGTACTATTGAGGATCCCTTCTCTACCTAGTCTTAGAACTAAAGTAGCTTGTTAATGATATTCAGATATTAACTTGAACAGGGCCTTTCCTTTCTCCCTGACAGCTCCTATTTTTCACAGATTATAGCAATGCTCACGATTTCCGCAGATGGAATATCTGGGATAGCGGCATAGTGTCATCCCCATGTTCCCGGTCTTGTGAAGCCAGTCGCAAGCGTGGGTCGCACTGGGCGTGCGGCTGAATCTCAACCAAGGCATTTTCGGCGCCGGTTCCATTTCATCGTCCCATAACAGCTTGTGCAGGCCAAGATCAAACCTCAAGCCCACCCATAAGCCTGCAAGTTTTCTAAGGGAAGAGAAACATCATGAGTTCCAACTTTCTTTTGATTCCCGATCATAGAGGTTTAAGTAAAACTAACAAAACTTAATTTACCGAAAAAAAAATTCTAACAACAAACCATGGGACGAGATCTAACGTCCTAACGAAAACATTTAGTAATTATGCGTATCCTAAATTATACTATCAATATGCTTGTAAAGCTAAAAGAAGCGTAAATGTGTGTGCGTATATATATAAATATATATATATATATATATATATATGTGTGTGTGTGTGTGCGTGTGTGTTATATAATTACACAATTCGATAGCCTTCTATGGATTTTTGTCTAATGTGCATCGTAGAATCTAACGGCTGATTGTTCAATCACAGTTTATGGCTTTCATTGATGCAGGGCTTAGAAAATGCACCGTTCGTTCACAAATAAAGCTAAAGGGCGTAGACTGATAAAGACATATGGAAATGTTAGCCAAAAGTGCATTTATAAATGCATAGCTCGCAATCTGCTCATTGTTTGATTAAGAGGTGATGTTGTCCACTGGAAGCATATGAACCATTTTCTCACAAAGTTGGTAGACATGGCGTTAGGGCTCGCTCAAAACAGTTAAAGGATTAAATTTCACCTTTTGATTTAAAAAGCCTGTGCAAGATGATTTTCATAAGACTACATTGAAAGATATCCAGTAACAAACTCAATAAACTGAATTAAGTTCCAACAGCTGTAATGTTGAATTGAACTGAATTAAGCCTCTTTGAGCAACATCTAATAATACACGCAATCTTGTAGAAAAATTATTCTTCGCACATTTTTCATCGAGTTAACTTTCCTTGATGCATCCTTTGATAATTCGTTTATTTTATAGGGTTAGCTTAGTGATCAGACTGTTTTACTTCGGGCAAAAATACAAGTTCTCTTTCCTAATTGAGAACATTGATCTGATGCTTTTATCAACAAGATCGATGGAGTAAAGTTAAAGATAAAGCGTAAAGCAATGAGGTGTTTTTTGTGCAAAGCATTAAAAATTGTAGTATGAGAAAAAATGCGAAAGTATTCATTTAAACGTTCACATTACATAATAATAATAACAATAATAATAATAATAATAATAATAATAATAATAATAATAATAATAATAATAATAATAATAATAATAATAATAATAATAATAATAATAATAATAATAATATTAATAATAATAATAATAATAATAATAATAATAATAATAATAATAATAATAATAATAATAATAATAATAATAATAATAATATTAATAATATTAATAATAATAATAATAATAATAATAATAATAATAATAATAATAATAATAATAATAATAATAATAATAATAATAATAATAATAATAATAATGAGTCCATATCGTGGTTTTATGTATAATATTTGTGTCATTTTGTTTATTAAAACCGATTTTTTGGAATGACCTTTTTACGAAAAGAAAAAAAAATGTTTTGTTTTGTTTTGTTTCTTTTTTTCAGTTCTCTCCAATTAAGAAATAAATTATAAGTTTTTACTATTAGGGGATATTTTCCAACAAAAGCAAAAGAAGCACCTGTTATGATAAAAGTATTGGTATTAATAGTAGATTTAGTAGTAGTGGTGATGGCGGTAATAGTAGTAGTAGTAGTAGTAGTAGTAGTAGTAGTAGTAGTAGTAGTAGTAGTAGTAGTAGTAGTAGTAGTAGTAGTAGTAGTAGATCTAGAGGAGGCAAATCACTTGGTTAATTATAAGTAAGAATTACAAGAGTTAGAATTTTAGGTAGTGCTCAGCAGTGGTTACGATAAGGCTTTAAGTGAAAATAACCAAGAATGCTGGAAATGGTGGGATTAGAACCATGATAGATAGATGCTTCGGCACAAATTGCCTTGCCACTCAAAGAGAACAAAGCTCATACCAATACGCCACTACGCTCCCTAAAAAGAGAGTTTCATGGCGAAGGTATTTACTAAGCCTTCAGGAGTGACTAACAATCTTCATTGGGAAAGCCCAATCGCACCAAAGACAACCATTGAATCCGGAAGCACCACACTTGCCATTGGATGCACAAACATCTCGGACAAACGATAACAGTATGTATGCCTCAAATCTATAACAGTTTCAAATTTAGATCTAGAAGAGGCAAATCACTGGGTAAATATAAGTAAGGATTAGTAAATACCTTCGTCATGAAACTCTCTTTTTGGGGAGCGTAGTGGCGTATTGGTATAAGCTATGTTCTCTTAGAGTGGCAAGGTGATGGGTGCCGAAGCATCTATAAATCGATGGTTCAAATCCCATCAATTCAAGCATTTTCGGTCATTTTCACTTAAAGCCTTATCCTAACCACTGCTGAGCACTACCTAAATTTTTAGCCCTTATAATTCTTAGTAGTAGTAGTAGTAGTAGTAGTAGTAGTAGTAGTAGTAGTAGTAGTAGTAGTAGTAGTAGTAGTAGTAGTAGTAGTAGTAGTAGTGATAATAGAAGTAGTTGCTGTTTCTCTTTCTGTTGATGTTGTTGTAGTTGTAGTAGTAGTAGTAGTAGTAGTAGTAGTAGTAGTAGTAGTAGTAGTAGTAGTAGTAGTAGTAGTAGCAGCAGCAGCAGTAGCAGCAGCAGCAGCAGCAGTAAAAGTAGCAGGAACTTTTACCTTAGCTCTATCGACGCTGTAATAGTGAAGTTGAACTCCTCAGGCGAACTAATCACAGCTAATCCATCAAAGCCTCTTCTCCGACACTCCAACTCGGCATCTGTGAAGTTCCTAAGTTCGCCGACAAATTCAAACGAATCTGCCATGTTTGTCTCACCTCCAGTTTGGAAGAGCAGTATGAGAGTAATGAAAGTAAAACTAGCTCTTGCGGTGGATGGATAGACTTGCATGTTTCTTGGTGTTATAATTAGGTTTATTGCTCTCTAGCTGAGCCGCGAGGAATTTCATTAGTTTTGGGGTTTCGGAAAGAAATGAATGGAATTTTTCAAATGCACTTCGGAAAAAAAAACTGAGGCATTATGCATTGATGTTACATTGAGTCGATAGTTAAAAAAAGCTTTGATGTTATTATTTTAGTTTTAGTATTTTCACTCGTTTCAATCTGTGTATTTTCTTCGCAAGATGTTAAGAGATGTTTTTAAATAAATATACTGTATCTTACCTTTGCAATCAACGCTTGATTTTTACATAATTAATAAAACTATGATAAATGAGTTAAGTTTGATCTGAAAGTATAAGGTTACGGAAAATGTAAAATCACCAAACACTAATTTTGTATTGTTGAAGAACGGATGTGATATAATGATAAGAATCATAGTCAGGCATTAAAGATTAAATTTCTTCTTCATGTTGCATTTTGGTAAGATCAGGGTTCGAAAATTGGTTAAATATTCGAAATGCCAGAGAAAGGTTTGATCAATTAGATTGAATTTTAAGATGAGAAATGGTGGACTAAACTGAGTTTTGATCTAAGAACGATCTTAACACGGGGGAAATTTTCACTATGAGGCAAAACTTTTCCTCAACCTTAGTTGTCATGTGGAATAATGGTTAATGAATGAGTGTGCCCTGCAAAGGGCATACATGTTTTAAAAGTGCCTGAGTTTTATAGTTTGGAAAGTGCCAACTCAATTTCAAACCTAGTGTAAGTGGTAAAGCTTACATGTATCTTGAAATGAAATATATAGTAAAATTAATTATTTGTATAAGTGATTTAATGAAAATCCTTCTCCTTTTTAATTAAGATAGTTGTGGAAATTTGATATCACCCTTATTCATGGGTAAACTTTTTATAGGGTGCTACGAGTAATGTGTCTAAAACAGAAACTAAAATGCGCGCTGACTAATAAAATAAACACGCTTTATAATTATCTAAACTTATGATCCCTTAAACTCTAGACAAAAAGCTTAGAGTTAATGAAGTAAATTATCCAGAAATTCTGTTTCCAGAAAATTCCAAACTGGCTTAAAATGAATTCTAAATAGAATTGTGACCGAGAGAAGGCAAAAGGGCTCTCCTAAGCAAATCCTCTTCTTTTACTCTCGCCACTAGTCAGGTGTAGCTGAATATCTTAAATATATAGGCTGGCTCATAAAGAACAACAATCCTATCAAAATTGTAGTTTCATTTTATTTTCTTTGTCCGTAATGGTGGAGGATTCCTTAATTCAGACATAAATCTGGACAACTATACTGAAGCTCTTGTGCAAGTTGAATCTAGGGGCTTGACGAATAGAGTATCTCGTTACAGATCGAGATGAGATAACCAATTATGTTCTGTGACGCATGAATTCCACAGCACTCTTCTTACACTCTGGTCGTAACACTGCTGATTGACTTTATATTCCTGAAATCAAGCCATTTCTCTTGTAGTCTGGAACAGATTTCACCCACCTCTTTCTTTTGTTTTTAATTTTCTAACACTCTGTGCATCCCAAACCCCACTTCCATCTCTCAATCTCATTTTGTCTCTCTCTCCTTCTCCCTGTCTTTGTCTCTCGCCCTCTCAAATTTCAATCAATTTATATTGGTATCCTTTATCCGCCCCTTCCCTTCAGTTAAAAGCCGACAAATGCCATTTCCATTTATGTTATAATGTATTGTCAGTCAGCTTGAATTACGATAGGGAGTACGAACACATTTCTGAATTCCTTATTTCCGTTTATACAACGAACCAGACTAGATGTAGAAAACGCCTTACATACCTGAATGTATCAACAGAAACCCTTTTACTCCTTACAAATGATACATCAAATCAAATCACTCAATCGACTTCTTCTGTTAGACATAAGAAATAGAGTACTTAAAATAAAAGTTTAAAGTTCTTGCTACTATCACGAATTTAAATCTGTTTTTAGGAATTTTTTAGTCATTTACATAAAAAGACACACAGTTTGTTGCGTTATTCTCATCCTTTAATTAATGAGGCAATATCTAATAATTATATTTCTAATTCTATACATTTTCAACTTTTGCTTTAATTTCTATAACACATTGTGAACGAAATCATGAATTATAATTATGGAGCAAATGGAAACAAAGAAAAGAGAATGATTGGGTTGAGTGCAATGCATTCCTTTTATTCCAAATTTGTCGCTTATGTGTATTCGTCACCATACAATGGCCAGACTTTGAACGATCAGTTCATCGTGTTAAAAGTTTTAACACATTATTTCTTATTTTTTCTGTTTCATAGCTCTTGTTTGTTGATAGAATGTCTGTAAGATGGGGTTAAAAGTTGGTTTCAAAGATCTGGAAGGCAATTTCTCTGAAAACTGTCTGAACTCTTGGAAAGTTGATGTGAATACGCTGGAAACTGTGTGGATGTCTTGAAAGATTTTTGTCACTCTTTTAAACTGGTTTGAAAGTTTTACAAATTATAAATGTGAATGCTCGGAATTTTTTTAAGGTAATTTGTATGCCCTGCAAGATATTTTGGAAGCGCAGCAAGTGGTAAATATAAACCAGAAGCGGTTAGTTTAATGATCGGAATGTAATTATGGATCCGTTATAATTTTTTTATAGTTTGCCGAGGAAATTTGTTTGTTTATTATATATCTTATACACGACCGTATTAAGTACTTTAGGATTTATTTCTAGATTTGCATATATTGTTCTCAGACTAGACTGTCTAGCACCATCTCGCCATCAGCTTAAGATTGGGATTTGAACGTATAGCCGCACTAACAACAACTCAAATACGCTTTTCAATCTTATGAAATAAGAACTTTCATGGCTTTTCCGGTGGTTTGAAAACCTCTTTGAAACATCGTTTGCCTCTCCGGGCTCTTGCAAACTTAGCTCGGTTTTACGTTCTCGCAAAACCCAATCGATTAGATCGGAAGAACATAAATGTGAGTGAGAGAAAGAGCACTTGAAAAACACATTAGACCTAATTGTAGCCTAAACAAGTCTTTTCATGGTTATGTTTTCCTCCTTGGCTGTGTCTCCTGCATCATTTATTTTTTGCCGTCGTGTTATTTTCACAACGTCTTCCTATTTCTCTTTATTTAGTTTTATAAATTTGTTGTTTGGTGTAGAACAGATAATTTCATGAGTTCAAAACTGATTCAGTTGTTTACAAATTTTACTACTAACAACAAAAAAGATGAATATGATTATGTGAAATTATTTTCGTGGAAGGAGCAACTATTCTAGGAAAATCCACATTAGAGTACTATGACTAACTACATATTAATGGAGAGTTTTCATTTAACTTTAAGGAATAAAAGAGGTGAAAATGGTTTGAGGGGTTTTTGCAATTGTATCTTTAGATTTAAGAAGAACTTTCAGAGAAAAGGATTTTTTTGTTTCGCGACCTTTACCTTGGTCGAAAGCCGGAAATAGATCATATTTAAATATACAACAAAGAGAACAAAATAGTATGGAGCATTTCTGAATTCTGGCCTTCTATTTTTTCAAAGATTTTGAGGAGTTACAGTTAGAGGTAGAATAATAAGCTTGTGTACAAAGACTGATTCCATTAAGGCATAGAAACAATCGGCCTGATGGAATCGTAAGGGGAAACATATAAAGATAGCAAGGGACAAAAAAGTAGCCCTGGTAATATAATGTGGTATTATGGACAATCTGTATTACAGGCTCCCCATACTCTTGTTTCTTTTCTTTTCTTATTTATTTCTTGCGTGAAGGTAAAGCAAAATAATCTCGCAACCTACGTATAAAAGCTGAAACAATGCCATCAATATTAATAGGTATACTACTTTATTTCATTTGTTTATTTTCACCGTGTGACTCACACTCAGCCCAGTCCCCTCTTAGAAGAGTACCATCGTCCGAACCTGGAACCAGATGTTTTCACTGAACAGACTCTGACGATGAAGACGATCTGCGCTCTAACTTGCTGAGCCGTGCCGAAGAGTTAACAGGAATTTCCAGACTTTCACGCCCGCGTATCTGGTCTCCTGTATCTGGCCGACAGATACAGGAGACCAGCTGCTGGGATAAACTCGATGGAATCACAAATGACCAATAGATAAGGTCCCATCGCAGACTGCATAATAACTTTTTTTTATTTAAATAAATCCATGACGGTGTTACCTACATGTATGTGCAACTGTCGCCTTCCTCGTTTTAAAGTGTTTGAGTTGTAGATGGACAACTGATTCTCTAAAGAAATGGCCCGAAAAATCGTAGATAAGCATCTGTCGCGTTTCCTGGGTTAAGGCATCGTCTTGCAGTCTCTCGAAGTCTTAAAAATAGCCTCTAACACGCCGCGGCCTTCACCTCAAGTCCTCAATATTTCATTGAGTCCCATTCACTTGATCATTAATTTTTCTCTAGCGTGTTAGATACTGCCTAGTTAAATTTGGCTCACTTATTACTGTACAAATGCCTCCCAGACTAAACACTACCTAGAGACTTCTCAACTACAAATCTATTATGTTGTTAGCAACTCGTGTTAAATAAATCATAGACTGAATAATATTATACCTGAGCATAAGAAAGATTGGTTTGAATGGATAATGAACTTCAAAAGTTTCTATTAGTAATGCTGCAGTAATGCAAGTCGAGTCCTAAAACCATTTTAAAATTATAAAGATGTTTACAAAATCTTAACAAAACTCTAGTCTGCAATCAACCAAAACAAGATTAATAATACAAATCATATAGAGTTCCATGACTTTGCAAAAAAACGCACTCAAAAGAACAGACATTTTTTCAAACAATAACCATTACAAAATGAATTCGAAAGTGAAACAAGATAATAAAAATTAATGAGAGCTAGAAATGGTTCCTGTGCTTTCAGTTGCTGGGTTCGACCTTCAAGATGTGGTAACAGTTACTCCAAAGGCTTTTGTGACTGACGGAAATTAAACACGTATTATCGTACAATAATGATTATGGAAAAGATTTGGGGAAAAAAATTTTCAACAAATGGAACGAACATACCACTAAGTAAGGTTTTGAATGAAAAAAAGAGCCCTTGCTTGTTTTAATTTGTAAAGGGTAAGGCTAAATCAAGTAAGCTTTTGAATGAAAAAAGGGCCCTTGCTTGTTTTAATTTCTAAAGGGTAAGGCTAAATCAAGTAAGGTTTTGAATGAAAAAAGGGCCCTTGCTTGTTTTAATTTGTAAAGGGTAAGGCTAAATCAAGTAAGGTTTTGAATGAAAAAAGGGCCCTTGCTTGTTTTCATTTGTAAAGGGTAAGGCTAAATCAAGTAAGGTTTTGAATGAAAAAAGGGCCCTTGCTTGTTTTAATTTGTAAAGGGTAAGGCTAAATCAAGTAAGGTTTTGAATGAAAAAAGGGCCCTTGTTTGTTTTAATTTGTAAAGGGTAAGGCTAAATCAAGTAAGGTTTTGAATGAAAAAAGGGCCTTTGCTTAATTTAATTTGTAAAAGGTAAGGCTAAATCAAGTAAGGTTTTGAATGAAAAAAGGGCCCTTGCTTGTTTTAATTTGTAAAGGGTAAGGCTAAATCAAGTAAGGTTTTGAATGAAAAAAGGGCCCTTGCTTGTTTTAATTTGTAAAGGGTAAGGCTAAATCAAGTAAGGTTTTGAATGAAAAAAGGGCCCTTGCTTGTTTTAATTTGTAAAGGGTAAGGCTAAATCAAGTAAGGTTTTGAATGAAAAAAGGGCCCTTGCTTGTTTTAATTTGTAAAGGGTAAGGTTAAATCAAGAGTAACTTCAATTTCCTTGTATTCAGATGCCTGTTGGTGGACAAAACAAAAATAAATAGTTATATCATCTCATTGTTGTGGCATTTGCTAGAAAGGTATCTGTCCGTTGAGATAAAGCAACAATTTTTGAAAGGCGATTGTTGTTAGATTGAGGCTGCAGACAGAATCCATTCCAGAATTGAGCAAAGTCATGCCCAGTTAGACATTTACCCCACATCGCAATGGGCAGTTGGGCATACGTTGTGCTCGAAGAGAGGTTCCGAGATAAAGAGTTAATGAGCTACACCTACAAGATTTCTTTGATGTAAAGACAATTCAATTAAATTTTAACAAAACTGAAATTGACACAAATCGTCAGAAAATATCAAAGTTGAAATTGAAAAGAATGAAACTGTTTAAAGAAATACCAAATGTTATTTATATATTCGATGGATTAACTGAGATGAAAAGGCCTAAGTGGAGTTAGGTTCGGTTAATAAAAACATAGACAGCGCCGAATGAGATTCAAGTAAAAACCAGTTATCTGAAAATCGACAAAGGAAACTAAATGATTTAAAAACTCTTTGAGATAAGTTTTTGATCCCTTCTATTCACAATTCTTTTGATCAGTCTCTGAGAAATGATTTTTCTCCTTCATATATATATATATATTAGTAGATTCGACAGGTTGTTCGCCTAATGCTCGAAAACGGTTCAACCAAATCTTATAAAATTTTCACAGAAGCTAGATCTTACTAAATGCTATGTTTACCTGGTCCCTTTTTATTGATTTGTATTTTAATGAAATTATTGTGAATAAAAATAAGTTAGTTCGTTATTGGATTTTCCGACATGATTTTTATATTACCGATAGGCCTACTCGGTTGTTTCTCTTCTTTGTCCATCTTCAAATCCAATCCAAGTTTTTAAGACGTCATACCGCTTTAAGTAAATTACAAATGGCGTGACTATCAATGCATTTTATCCAGCAATCTAGCCACCTCGAGATCTATAATTTAAAATCTAGATCTCGACCTAACTGATCTTAGATCTATTAGCAGCAACCACGAGTTTGTATTGACGAAATTTTCCAAGCATGAGTGAAGGTCAAGTTGATCTAAATCTAGATCTAGATCTACCAACAAACATTCTCCAACAATAGACTGTGAACTTACATGAAGTTGAGCCCATGCTTTCACCGTTCAATCATACAAAATTAACAGGGTTATTGTACTGCGACTCAAGCATTTTCTCTTGAATGAACCAAATTATGGAAAAGTCTCCACCTATATTCTGCTCCAACACTGATGAGTTCTAGAAAGAAGGCATATTCTCTTGAATATGTCTGTGGATGAACCACGTAAGGAAAAAGTTTCATACTATGTTCTGCTCCACACTGATGAGTTCCAAATAGAACGAAACATATTTTCTTGAATGAACCAAATTATGGAAAAGTCTCCTATGGAATATGTTTGTGGATGAACGTCTTAAGGAAAAAGTCTCCTGCTATGTTCCGCTCCACACTAAAGAGTTCCAAATAGAACGAAACATATTCTCTTGAATGAACCAAATTATGGAAAAGTCTCCTCTGGAATATGTCTGTGGATGAATCTCTTAAGGAAAAAGTCTCCTGCTATTTTCTGCTCCACACTAAAGAGTTTCAAATAGGACGAAACATATTCTCTTGAATGAACCAAATTATGGAAAAGTCTCCTCTGGAATATGTCCGTGGAGGAACCTCTTAAGGAAAATGTTTCCTACTATGTTCTTTCACACTGAGGAGTTCCAAATAGAACGAAACATTTTTTCTTGAATTAGTCTTTGGGTGAATCTTTTATGGGAAAATAATCGTACTATTTGTTTCTTTACACTGAAGGATAATAAAAAAAAATATTTGACGAGCCTTATGCGAAGAACCCGCCGGATATAGATGTATACCATATTGGCTCAAAGTAAAAAAAGGCATAAACTGGACTAAAATTTTTAATTAAATTATATTAGGCTCACTTTATAATTTCCCTTTCAAAGAGACTGTTCTATTGTATTTAACCTGTTCATATGAACGGGTACCCCAGCTTGTCGTTTATATAATTGAACTATAAAAAAGAGAAGAGCTAGGAAAAGATGCTGTGAGACTGTCATGTTCTTAGATTCAGAAACTATGCAATGTGTACGACATAAAAGAGCATGTATTATGCTTCTTATCATAAAACCCATTACTGGACATCCCTTAAAATTGAAATGTAAAACAATTCACTTACATTAAATTTGACCAAAACATGGCTTTGTGTCACATAAAACTATGCTTTTGTTGTAGATTTTTCAGCATTCTTGTTAAACACCATATACCCGTTCATTGATATGCCTCGCTGCTTAAAGTTTATCAAAAATTAATGTTCACATTTGTGTCTTTTTAGCATCGAAATATTTTTATGACCGGCATTAGGATGAAGGCATAAAGCTGGAAGTTTATCAGTGTTGCAGTTTTTGTTACTGTAATTCTAGGAGTTACGTTATACTTTGATAACTCAATTGTGTCTTGTTACTTTACAAGAAAATTGTGAAGATATTGAAGCGTATACCCTTCTTCTTTTTATAAATTTGTTTTGCAGACAAACAATGTCATCTTTGTAATTTAGCCGCCTCTCAAGTGTTTGATTCTAATTTCTTTTGCATGTTGATAAAATGTGGCGAAACATTCTGTAAACAAAAAAAGTTTAGGGCTTTAAACGATGCTGTCTTTACATTGTTCATTTCTTGGGATTTTTTTTTTTCGTTGCGTTATGTTTTGTGTTGTTTTGTTTTTGTTTCCTTTTTTGATTTTTGAATGAAAGCCTTCATTGTTATATTCAAAGCTAATTTGGCGTATCTTGACTTAAAATATACATTGCTTACTACGTTGTTGTGACTTCTTTTTGATGAAATTTCATGTTGCGTTAAGGCTCTATGCAATGCACAAAAATCACGTAAATGCGGTCATTAGAGGTGTGGCGACTCTTAAAAAAAAATCATAAAGATTGTGAACCTCTTGAAAAGCTGCCAAAAAGAGTTATAACCCTTTGCAAGACAACTCGCGATATAATCATAATCGTAAAGGAACCCAGTTTGCATGTCCAAGATACGGAAAAGTTAAACATCAAAAGCTTTCTTATTTTTTAGAGATAGAGAAAGACAGAGAGAGAGAAGAGGGAGGGACAGATAGATAGATACAGATAGAGATAGAGAGAGGGAGGGCAGAGAGAGAGACAGAGAGAGGCAGAGAGAGAGAGAGAGACAGAGAGACAGAGAGAGACAGGCAGACGGACAGACAGACAGAGGTACGCAGTTTACGGTCTAAAATGCGTGTCCTTGAAAATGTGAAATATAGTATAAATTATGGAGAAAAGAAAGAAATGGTTGAGATTGCAGATTTAATGAAGTTATAACAAGAAAAAGAAAACAGTTAGGCAAAGAACGAGAACAATAAAAAATACAAAATAAAGATGAAAAAAAAAATAAGGGAGAGAGAGACAGAGAGTCAGAGAGAGACGAAGAGAGAGAAAGAGAGAGAGAGAGAGAGAGAGAGAGAGAGAGAGAGAGAGAGAGAGAGCCCTTTCCTCTCACTACATCAGATATCGACTTTCTACAGCAATCGAAAAGCGAAATTTAGTTGGAAATCGATACAAACCGGTCCCAAGTATCGCACGACAGTTTCCTTGCTTTACAACTAGGGATATTTAATCTGGGTCTCTTCGTCCATTGTCTGGTGAAAATTGATCCTCTCTTCCTGGCTACGACCCATCCTATAATGTGGATCTGCATCTTATTTGTATGCACATCGATTTTCATTTCAGGAAAAAAAAGCTGTATTGTTTAAAGGAGTTTATTATTTTTGGTTTTTATGAACAAGTTGCCACTAATACAAAATAATTGTCTAAAAACTTGAGAAGAGAACTTAACCTGCATCTTCAAACTAAGCTATTGAAAACAGATAAGCAGAAAAGCTTAAATAACGCTCTTTCTTTATTTTTCACAAGCCTGAATCAGTTTTCAATATGCGTCTGAAAAACAAGAAAGATAGCATCCGCACTGAGCTAAACCTAAACCGTTTAAAATTTCTTGAGCTACATATGGAGTCAGAACAGTGATTATAGAAAGCGACATTTAAGAAAAAGATATTCTGTAACAAAAAGGTTTAAGCCAAAGTCTCCTTAAAGACCTCACAACTTACGATTTTCAGAGACAGCTAAAACAATGCTGTGTGAGATATATCACTACTTACATTGTCATTGCATCTTTCAGGACTACTGAATAAAAAAAACAAAGAAAAGAAAAAAAAAACGTATGCCTGGTTTAATGTAATTGTCAAGGTAATTGTTTTTCAAATGCCATTAGGTGATACCAAAAAGAAATGCACAGCGATTCCCAAAAACATTGTCAAGTTACAAAATAATATATGCAATATTTTCAATACTAAAGATTACTATCATGGGTCATAACTCAAAAAACTTTGGGATCTAGTCCTTTAACTACCTCGTAATATGCTTGTAACGTAATATATATATATATATATATATATATATATATATATATATATATATATATATATATATATATATATATATATATATAAAACTAAACTCAAACTTATATCGACTAAAATGTGGTCTTCATCGTTAAGAGGTCAAAGTACTGAACTTGGTCCCAAAGGAGATTTATCAATATTGATCCCACAGAAGCTTGGTCCATTCAAAAACAATACTCAAACTTGTTCAAAATAGTATGTTATACGAATCCATTACTATTTGGGCAATTTTATTCTAATACCCCTGTCGACTTTTAAACTGGGATTATAAAACAAAAGACGCAAACACAAAAAATATCGTTGAAAATCTTTGGTCTTCCTCTTTTTATCAATGTGCTTTAATACTTTTCTTTGACACCAGACCTTTCTTTAAAGTTTTTGTCTGAAAACCAGAACAGAAAGCTTTTGAATAAAGTGTAATATATTTAAACAATAGTTCGATTCACCTGGCTTGCTCAAAGTTTCTTCTTTAACTGAACGCAAATACCATTTTCCAGTCTACTATGTTCTACGAATTGAACTCCTATATTCACAAAAGTGCACCATTCTCAAACGAGTTGATTTTGGCTAACAATTAAAGTTGTTGAGTAACAAGGTAAGGCCTTGACAAACCAGTGGGAAAAAAAAACACCTTTTATAACCAGACCATGCTTTTGTTTCAGAGCATTCTTAAGTAACATTTTGGGGGTTTTGTTTAAAAGAGAAAGAGATTTTATATGATAAATCAGATTTATACGAAAAAAAAAAAAAAGAAACAGGGCTTACCTTTGTCATGAATTTAAATCAAATGCATTATAAGTTAATAGATTTATTAACTAAATTCATTATGAAATGAAAAAATAATAGCGGGATAATTTCAAGACTTTTAAGAATTTTTTAAAGAAAAAAAAGTATTGGGATTTCTATGGAGGGTACTTTAGCATAAGAATGTTACATAAATTGGACAACAGTGTAGTAATGGTAACCGTATAAAGAATTTTATAGACGGTAGAAGACTGGGGGAAATCTTTAGCTGGTTTTTTTACAAAAGTTCACTTTTTGGAATTTTTTTTTATTTTTCCCTTTATAAATGAGACATGCCTTTGATAATAACGTTTTAAAATTAAAAAAGATTGTATTTTAATTTCGTTTTTTCTCAGACACACTACACCATTGGTATTTCCTGACAATTTTATGTAATCTCTTCTAAAAACTCTTGAAAGAGGATAAGAGGGAAATTACTAATCACAAAGCTCAGCTAAGGGTTATTTAGTGTGAAATCTATGGATGCTGAAGTGACATGTAGGAACCTTTCAAGTCTAGTACGGTGATAACAATATGTTTCAAATTAAGAAGAATAGAGGCCAGTCTTAGATGAAAGAGGCAGAGAGGCATAAACAGAGAAGTAAACATGGAGGGAACAATTTCGAGTTAATAAATGACACAAAGGATTTACTTTATCAGCAGAAATATAAGAGCCTCGGGCGATACCTCTTGGTATACAGCAAGAATGCAAGATATAAAGGAATGTCATGGCGTCAGATCCGCGTCCTGAACAAATAAGATTTGCGAGTCAAGGCCAGGCTAACACTGGTGAAAATAGCTGTAACCCATCGATGAAACACTTAAATTCAGCAATCAAAATGACACTGGATTTTTTGTACATAGCCGCTACCTTGTTGTTTTTTTTTTAAATAATTTTTACATGATCCGGTAAACAGCAAAGAATGCAGGTGAGACTCTCACTGCATCCTGTACTTATCTGAGCTGAGATTCAAAGGTATTTTTGGTTTCAAATTATGAAATAAAGGTCACAGAAATAAAGTCCAGGAGTGAGGGGTAGGGATGGAAGGAGAGTGAGAGAGAAAGCGAGAGAGAAGGAGAGAGAGAAAGAGAGAGAGAAAGAGTGAGAGAGAGAGAGAGAGAGAGAGAGAGAGAAAGTTCTGTTTGCGTGGTTTTTTTTATATTGTCCTTTTATGCCGCTGATTTATGTCAATTTTGCTTTGGTTTTTTTATGATTTTTTTTATTGTTTTTATTACTTTTTTAATGAAATAACACTTACTTCTGAACAATAATCGTTTCAAGTTACAATCCTGAACGCCTAAAGAATGCAGAAACTTGGTTTACATCGTAAACATTTCAACGCTGTATGAGTGAGAGAAAGTTTCCAACGAAATGAAAACTTCTATCAAAAAGTGTGTGTGCGGGAAAGAAAGGGGGGCACTTGGTTACATTATTCTAAATAGATATTTTGATACAAAATGACAACATATTTAGCTACAAGCATTTTCAAGTTTTTGTAAGAATTGATTGAATAAAATTGCTAATCTATGGGATTGTTTAATATCCAAATGCAAGGTTGTAATTATTTATTCTGTTGTTCTACGTGTAAGATGGAGATAAAAGGGTTAGCGATGGAGTTGTTTTGAAATGTGACTTAGATCATTTAATAATGTTGACAGTAGGAGACAGAAGAAACCTTTGTGCTCATATAAATGATATCAATCCAAATATCAAAACGTATTGTAACAGATTTTTACAATTATGAATCTTCATTATGACACAGTTCTGTTCTAACGACGCAAATACCTGATGATTTCGGAGAAAGTCCCCTCTTATCATCAATATGTTGTAGACTTTTGTTTGAGACCTTACCTAGATGCATTTTTTACATGATTTTTACTTAAAACTAGAGCGGGATTTTTTTGTTGTTTTTTTAACAGGCTTTGAGATAGTGCACTGATAATCAAACAACAGTTCAGTTAATTGCTCAAACTTTTTTTCTACTCCATCACATAAAGCAATTTTTGAGCCCCCAGCAATCGAGGAAATGGATGATTGCGTTCACAAAAAAGATGGACAAGTATGCCATTCTAAAACTAATGGATTTTGGCTGTTAATTTAAGTTATCAAGCAAGAAGATAAAGCATATTTCACTGTTTTGAAAAGATAAAGACATTTAGAATATCAAATAACAGAGGAGAGGTAAGAGCAGAAAAGACAATGTGATAGAATTGGGTACGTGTGGGGAGAGGGGGAGGGAGAGGGGAATAAGTATCAGAATGAGAGGTAGAGCATTGGTGAAAAGGGAGATAATCAGAAAGATGAATCAAGAATAAGAGAAGTTAAGAGGAAGAGAGAAAGCTTTAATGAAATTAATAGATATAATTCGAAAACTTCATAATTATCTGAAAAGCTTCTACCTTAGATTGGTTGCCCGGTACATATTTCAAGAGTATTATAAAGTAGTCACTTTCCGTTTGCCTGCTTATATTTTTTTCCTCTCTTCCATCTTTTGAGTATTTTTCCCCCTGATTGGTAGCTTGATAAAACCGGTACACGACAATGCGATGTCAGACTGTTCTGTATATCAAACAACTTCGATCACCGGAAAGATAATTTCTGCTATAGGGAGTGCGATTTCACAAAGACTAATGCAACCAAGGTGGAAGTCATGAGCTTTTCTTGAAGTCCTTGTTAGGGCATAAAGCTTTAGTGTCAACAAGAATGCACATTTGTGCGAAATTTAAAGTAAAAGAAAGGAAAACATAAAATGTGTAGGCATTAGAAAACATTGACAACAAAATGATTTAGTTCCACTTAGATTCTAAAAATTCAGTTCTTTGATTGTTGAACAGAACAAAGGGACATAACTTTTTAATAAATCGCATTCCCTGTATAGACGATTCGGGGATGGACCGGAAAAGAATGTCCCTTTGCAAATGTCAGATCGGACGCTTTAACTTACAGCCGGAGAAACCCCGCATCAAAATTTGTACTCAGATTTATATTCATCCGAAAACTATAAGTTATTTTTTTTATTACCTAGTATTTCACTTTTTTAATCTTCCTCTCTAATCTTTTCCTTTTTCTCGTTTTTTTCCCCTGTTCTGTAGTCTGTTTATTGGACGAACTGTATTATTAGAAGAATGAAAAACAATGAACGTTTCACTATAAAACCAGAAAAAAAAATGAATCCTCTCGTTCTCCGCTCTCGCTCTCTCTCTCTCTCTCTCTCTCTCTCTCTCTCTCTCTCTCTCTCTCTCTCTCTCTCTCTCTCTCTCTCTCTCTCTCTCTCTCTCTTTCTCTCTCTCTCACACAGATACACTCTTCTTCTGTAAGAAAAACACATCAGGCTTGATATTAAAAAAAAGTATGTAGGACTTTTTGCGATAATTTTTTTGTTGGCATAAATCCAGATAAATAGCATGCCTTTCTGCTGACATTCTTATAAACCAACTGTTTTCTGCTCTGGAAAAGTTTCGTGTCAACACAATGATCTTGGAGTCTGTATAAATAATGCATTCGCTATTTAGATTTTGAGTGCGGCTGCCTCTTCTTTCAAGACATGCTTTGTACAAAATGGTAATTGTGTGATTGGCTCCAAGATTACGCTTTCCATAACTTTTTTTTTTTTAATTTTATTTTGAATCAGTATGAAAAGAGGGCGCATGTAAGGGGGTTTTAGTAAATGCTTGAGGAAAAATGTGTGTGTGTGTGTGTATATATATATATATATATATATATATATATAATCAAATGAAAGGAGTACAGACAAAAAGTATGACTCATTCCGTTTCTGCCTTGAAAATTTGCATCAGTAGTTTGTAAATAAGTGGGGGGGTGGGGGGGGGGAGGGGGGGATTACTTTAAAAAAATACATTTCTGATGAAATTTTGCAATTGAAAAATCTTGGTTGATGCCTTATATTTCTACATGTTTTTCTACTCTTCTAACGACTCCAATACATGTTTATCTTGCATGGATGTGACGTTACTTAGCTACAACACGAAAACATCATGATTACGGTCTGAAACTCATAGTTCTCGAACAATGGTTATCCCATATGAGGCCTAACATAATAATGAAAATATTTACTTAAATTTGTGCATAATGGTGTTTTACTCTTTCCTACGATCTTTATCAACTAATGATTTTTGTCACACTTCAGACAAGCCCATTGCTCAACCTCTGCAGCTCGGTATTCTGCGCAGAACAAAAGACTTCTTGTTTACAGCCATGCATTAGGATAACAAACAATCCGACCGATTTCTAAAATTTCATTTAAACTCTTCTTACGCTGATTACAAAATGCTTTTAGCTAAAATAATATGCTATTCCAAATATTTATTCCGAACAGTGTAATTAAGTGTTCTTTCGATTGACCGCTTGTTGTTAATGCTCAAAAATGAACCTGTTCTTTTGGAGATCTCTTTGTGGCCAATATTGGAAGATAGAGAAACAGTAGAAGGGTGTTTTACAAACAATTTTTACTCCAGTAGCTATTGTGTTTTGGTTACCAAAGCTACGTACGTATATAAACTTAGAAACAAACTGTAGGTAAATATGTCAATTTATCATAATGTGCGCAAACTAAAAACACACAGCTTCAAAATTATGACTAAAAATACACACTCTTCACTAGCACACACACAAAAAAAAAATTGATGTGTAAATATTAAAAAGAAATTCATGGTAAATTCTTGTTGACCCAAAACTTTTTAGAGACGGAATAGAAGAGGAATCAATAAACATCTCCCATCATACTCCCCATTCTCCAAGCTGATGCACAAAGCAGCTCAAACGTGTCTCGACTTTCAGTTTCCGGTACATCTGACTGTCATCTGACTGATGTCTGCTTGTAAAGATTCAGGTCGAGAGGGGCAGCCGCCTACACGACACCTTTTTTGTCGTCTGGTCCCAATTTGGGGAGCGCTAGATTCGTGATCAAGAAAAATGCGTTGCGATGAGCTGAGTAGAGTCGCCAGCCACTCAATTTTGTAAAATACTTAGAAAGTCCCTATAGTGTTTGCAAATTATATTTGGCCGGTAGTAACATGCTCATTTTTGTTCCCGATGATTCTGTAAAAAAAAAAACGTCGTTGATATAGAGAAAAGACTGAGAGTATTTGATGCAGAAGCTGAGCCTACTTTTAAATAAGAAAAATTAAACAAAATTGATGAAGATTTTATCTTAAAATAACTCTAAGAAATCACTAAACAATGTACACCATTCGTTCTTCTTTTCATCCATACTCAAAAAAAAAAGAGATTTGGATAAGACTTTCATGCAAATATTTTTTTTCCAGTTTACCAAAAATGTTTTTTTTTGGTTTTTTCGTAAAGATACTTTTTCTCACCACATACAGTGTTGCCTACTTGCAATGTAAACCAGGTTGCTAAAGTTGCCTTTGCTTTGAAGACTGTAACCTCATTCGATCTTTTTGGAAATAAGGCTGGTTATACCCAAACAAGTGGAGACATAGATCTGAGGCACGAAAGCTCAATTTATAAAGAAAAATATTAACAGAACTTTTCCTCACTCACACACATCTGCTCTCTCTCTCTCCTTTTTTTCTATTTTTCTCATTATCTGTTTCTTTCTCGCTCCTTCTCTTTGTCCATCTCTCTCTCTCTCTCTCTCTCTCTCTCTCTCTCTCTCTCTCTCTCTCTCTCTCTCTCTCTCTCTCTCTCTCTCTCTCTCTCTCTCTCTCTCTTTCTCTCTTTTTGCCTTTATTTCCATCACCTTTTATTTTCTGTTTTCAAACAAAGTGGTGGTCAAAAGCAGAAGGTAAATAGAAAAAAAAATACGTGGCCATCAATGAGATACGGCTGCATGAAGATTCCAGATGGGTCCAGAAAGCAGTCTAGCAGCCGCAACAGGGACAATGGATCAATTGGGATAATGCTGTGCAGAACTACTTCTCATGGAATGTCATCTGGCTCGTGGCGCCACTACGGATCAGCTTCATCATCAGATCAGTGTACGATCTCCTGCCCTCCAACTCAAATCTAGTACGGTGGAGGAAAGAAAGATGGCCCCACTTGTCAGCTATGCCAATGCAGACAGACCACAGAGCATGTCCTTAGCTCTTGCAAAATCGCCATCTCAAAAGGGCGATACACATAGAGGCATAACAGAGTCCTTCAGGAACTTGCCCTGATCATAAACATGGCTGAAACTAATGCATTGGTCTTCAGGACAGAGAGAGGCGCTAAGTCTTGGCAAAAAGAAGGTCGTTCAAGTCAATAAACCGAAGAAAATGCGACGACTGGGATGTTTCAGCAGATCTCCCAAGAAGGGACAGTCACTCTAGTATAATCAAAGAAACAAGACCAAGGCCTGATATCGTCATCATTTCAACTTCCACACAACAAATGATTTATTCCATACAAAAACATCATGGAAGAGGCCCACATCTACAAAAAAGAGAAATACCTGAATCTGAGCTGACCAAAGATCTAGGAGATGCGGTATCAAAGCTGTGGTGATGCCCGTTGAAGTTAGTGCCAGAGGATTCATAGGGTCATCAGTCTAGGACTAAATTCTCAATATATGGCAACGAAAGAACAAAAGCTCTAAAGCTACTGGCTTTTTGTAACCTTGTCAGTCTCATGCTTATATATTACGTGTTTTTCAACAGTACTACAAACCAGCAAAAATGAGAATGTTTCATAAGCCTAACATACAAAAAGTTCTAAGAATCTTTAGGCAATATTTCTCTCTCACGTTAATAAGCCTCCGTGAAGTGAGTTTGATAGTTTGCATCAAGAAAATATTTTACACAAGGCCGGGAGACCTATGAAATTTCGCAAGCATTTATTCTTATCGACTTATCAGCTTTAGGGTGTTAGTCATGAGTGTAGATTTATTAATAATTTTGAAACCCTCTGTTTTTAATCTTGAGACCGGTATCGCAAATCTACATATGAAAATATAATAAGCATGTACCAGCTTAGTTTGTTTATAGATTTAAATATGTGTTTGGGTACATATGTGTATGTAATGTTAGCAACCACAGATCAGTAAGCTTTTAAAGTAAGAAACTGTTTGAAAGTTACTCTACTACTGTCTCTTTGTCTTCCAGTATTGACTACAAACAGATATCTTAAAGAAATATAAATCTTGTTTTTCAGCTTTTATGACCAATGCAAAAAAAAACACTTCCTTACACTCGTGTCAATATACATTTCGCCTGGAATAATTAGCTAAAAGCCCTTTGAAATCAAGGTAGATACAGGAATGGGTCTCTAAGGGTAGATCTCCACCGGCGTAAGGCCCGACGGTCAGACCGGGCATATTTCCGGTGAAAAAAACTGCGACCCGGCAAAATGGTAGTAACAAGTAACAAAAAACGCCAACCCGTCTACACCAAAACCAGACGGAAGCCAGGCGTCACGGGGCCGACGTTTTCGATAGAGCTGGTTCTATCGACGCCGTCCGTCGGGTGAAAGGGGAGAGAATTTGTGGTGATCTGCTGCTCGTCGATAATGCCCCTTTTTCTATGTCATGCCTATTAATAGTATTTTGTGTGCTTTTCTGGGAAGCTAGAAGTCAACAATGGAGGACGAAACGTTAATCATGTGCGTTCAAAATCGGTCATCCATTTATGACAAACGAGACCCGCTACATCACAACAGGGACCACATTCAAAAGCAATGGGAGGCCATAGCCCAAGAGATGGGGTGTGAAGGTAAATACTATGTAGATGTAGATCTAGATTAGATCTAAGCCTAAATTACGAACACAGTTACTTTTGACTCTGTTACTACTGCTACTGTTGTTTTTAGTAGGCTACATTGTAGATCTAGATCCAGGCCTTAATTCAGAGCACAGTTAATTTTGACTGTTGCTGCCACTGTCGTTGTTGTTAGTACATTGAAGATGTAGATCTAGGCCTAAATTCAGAACACTGTTCATTTTGACTCTGATGCTGCTGCCACTATCGTTGTTAGTACCTTGTAAATAGACCTAGGCCTAAACTCAGAAAACTGTTAATTTTGACTCTGTTGCTGTAGTGTTACTGTCTTCGTCGCTGTCATCGTTGTTGTTGTTGTTGTTGTTGTTGTTACATTTTGTTTTGTTTTTTGTTGTCGTTGTTGTTACATTTTGTTTTGTTGTCGTCGTTGTTACATTTTGTTTTGTTGTTGTTGTTGATGATAGTGATGGCGACGATGATGCTGATAATGGTGAAAATGATGATGATGATTTTGATAATGATGAGGAGGAGGAGGGATGATGATAATGGTGATGGTGATGATGATAATGATGATGATAATGATAATGATGATGATGATGATGATGATGATGATGATGATGATGATGATGATGAAGATGATAATAAACATTTGCTTTGATTGTCATGACACTTTATTTCGTTTCATAATTGACAATGTAGGCTACAGAATTTTTTACATTGTTTATTTGATTTACATTAACACAACTTAGTCAGACTGTTGCTTACATATACAATGCACTCAAGTTAAATCAAGACATTAGTTTGCCAGTGTACGCTTCCTGTTGGCGATGTGAAATACTTCATCAATACGTTTCTAACGGCTTTCCCGTCCCCAGTATGTCCACGACCAGGTCTTGCTGGTGTGGGAGTAAAAGTTGAATTGGTATCATCTTCGAAATTGCCCATTTCTTTTATTCTATCCGGTTCCCTGTTCTGAATATAATTGTGGAGGACGCATGTCGCTTTCACAATGTCAGTAGCAAAATCTACCTGGACTTCAATTGGCTTTCTTAAAATCCTCCACATGCTGGACAAGACACCAAAAGCACACTCAATTTGCTTTCTGGCTCTTGAAAGCCGGTAGTTGAAAATGCGTTTCTCATCCGACAGTTCTTTGCGTGGAAAAGGTCGCATCAGATTTTCCAGCAAAGGGAATGCCTCGTCCCCAACAAACACATATGGTGCGATAGTATTGGTGTCAGGGATCTGTATTGGATCTGGCAGATGCAATCTTTTTTCTCTCAGCCGTTGGAAGAAGTTGGAGTCTTGAAATATGCCTCCATCACTGGAACTCCCATACGCCCCTACGTCAATGACAATAAATTTAGACTTGGCATCACAAATTGCCATCAATACGATTGAATAATGCCCTTTGTAGTTGAAATATTGAGAGCCAGAATCAACAGGAGCTTTTAGTTGTACATGTTTTCCATCGATGGCACCAGCACACAAGGGAAATTGCCATCTTTCTTGGAAGCCATTGGCTATCTGTTCCCACGAGTGTTTGTCAGGGACAGGCATATCTTGTGGTTGCAGCTTCCTCCACAGGACTTGCACTGTTTCTTTCACAATGCGACGCACTGTTTCGTGTCCAAGTCGAAAGCGAAATGCCAGAGACTGGAAAGATTCTCCGGTTGCAAGAAACCTGAAAGTATACAATTTTTGTTGACAATACATGTATAAATTAAAGAAAAGTTTCTTTTATTTGTTAAACAAGTACGGTAAAAAATGTAACATCGATTTTCTTTTATTTTAGTCAACGCAGTGAAGTCTAGATGGGGCCACATGCGTGATTACTTCTTAAAGAAACGTCGGGAGTATCAAACTGTCAAGTCAGGTCAAGCAGCCACAGGAAAAAAGAAGTGGCACTTGTATGATACTTTGTCATTTCTGACTCCCATCTATGAACAGAGGGACACGTCTAGCAACCTTTCCCAGGAAAACAGTGGAGAAACAACACAGGCTACAGAGTCGTTAGCAGACCTCGAGTCACAAGCTTCAAGCCCGATGACTGTCAGATCTGACACTCCACCCCCTCAAGCGCCAGTTGTGCCCTACAAAAGACCCCAGAAGAGGAAAAGAACCGCTTCTCCAGGCAATGCCGTCGATACAGAAATACTGAAATCGCTTCAACTGCAACAGCCTGAATGCCTTGACGACGACGACATGTGGGCTAGAAGCATCGTCCCATCTGTGAGAAGTCTGAACCATCTAGAGAAGCTAGAATTCCGTTTGGAGGTCCAGAGACTTCTTCTCGGCTACCTGAGGCGACAGGATCAGAGAGCTTACGGACAGTCGAGCACTTCTCAGGGAGCCTGTAACTACGATGATAATACATGTAGTACCGCCGACAGCTATTATCAAAACCACTGGATGGGCTAAAATATTGTGTGAACGTTCCAATTTTTACTACCTTTTGAAGCAAGAACACCATTTTTTTCAATCATGTATTTGTTGGTAAAACATATTCTTCAAAGCAGAATATATGTGTAAATTTTATTTTGGAAAATTTGTTACTTACGTTACTGTTGTTACTTGTTGTTTGCTGTAGTTTGTTGTAGTGTATTATTTATTATTGTTTATATGTATTGGTTTTTGTTTATTTTAATTTCTGTTGTTGTTGTTTGTTGATGTTATTGTTAGTTTTTGTGGCTGTTGTGTTTGTTGTTGCTGTTGCTTTGTTGTTGTTGTTGTTTTTGTAAGGAGGATGGGAATGATGGTAACAATATCGATACAGCACAACATGATGATGATAGCAACACTCACCTCAAGGTAACAGTAAGTCGCTCAATTGGAGAAATCGCCTTCCTATAATTGGTATTTTCCTTGAGTAAATCATCCTGGCAAATATCTTGCAATTCACTGAATGAGCTTTTTTGCATGCGGAAATATTTTATGAACTTTTCACTGTCTTTGATGAGCTGTGGGTATAGGTGATGGAATTCACCAAGAGAATCCCGCTTCTGTTGTATGGGATGGACCCAATATCGTCTTGTATTGCGCCTTCGTATCCTCCTTCTTAGCCAAAGTAACAACAACAATTTTGTCCTCCTGCTACACGCCATTTTCTACAAATTTAGTCTGTGTAGTGTGTTGTCTGACCGTCCGGTGCCGTGGCCGGTGTGGGTGTGCAAACCGGCAAAAAATCGTCGGGTCGGGTCTGACCGTCGGGCCCTACGCCGGTGGAGATCTACCCTAAGCCCAATTTTTCACTTTCATATTTTCATGCTTGTCAATTCACGAGGCTAAATCATATTCTTTTCCTTAGGCGTTTACTAAGAATCCCCTCACATGCACACTTGTAAACAGATTCATGAATTACAAAATTTACTTGGAACCTGGAGCCTGAAGCAAATTGCACCAGTTATCATTTTGTACAAAGTTTGTATTTTAAGAAGAGGCAGCCACGCTCTACATGGCAAATACATTATTTACACAGACTCCATGGCCATGTGTTGACATGCGATTCTCTTCCAGAGCAGAAAACAGATCTTGTATACGAATGTCAGCCAAAAGGCATGCCATTTATCTGGATTTTACGCAAAAAATTGTGGCAAAGTGCTACAATCTTTTTCAAATTTCAAAGCTTGATTTGTTTTGTCGTCAGAAACTAAGAGAGAGAGAGAGAGAGAGAGAGAGAGAGAGAGAGAGAAAGAGAGAGAGGGAGGGAGAGAGAGAGAGAGAGAGAGAGAGAGAGAGAGAGAGAGAGAGAGAGAGAGAGAGAGAGAGAGAGAGAAAGAAAGAAAGGAACAAGAACAACCATTTTCTTCCCTGGGTTTACAGTTAAGTGTTCAATGTTTGGAAAATCTGCTAATTATCAAATCCTACCAACAAATTCACTGCAGAAAAGGAAAAAATCCGAAACAAAAGAAAGTATGAGAGGAAGTTTAAAAAAGATAAATACAAGACCTCTAAAAAATTAACCGAGCGCTTTGGAATGAATATGAATCTCAGTGCATATGTGATGCGGAGTTTCTGTGGCTGTAGCTTTAGAACGTCTGTTCTGACATTCGCAAAGGAACATTCTTCATTGGTTCCATTCCCGCATCGTCTGTATGCCAGTTTGGAACATCATCTTTCCAGTTCCCAACTACGTGTTGGGGAAGGGGGCGTTGTTTATATACAGAAAAAGGACTAAGATCACATTGCGGAGGATGGGTTTTATCGAGCCATCAATCAAAGTAAAAGTCAAGGAGAAGTTTAAAAAAGGAAAAACCACTCAAAGTAAGGAAGAGAAGAAAGAGCTAAGCAGATAGGCGAAATGTGGCTATTTTCATATACATATTAATATTAAATATACTTTTTATTTCACTCTTCCTTCTCATTTATCTCTGCCTTTTTGTCAGTCTAGTTGTCTCCCTCTATTCCATTTCTCCTTCTCTCATTCTAACACCTATCCTCCGTCTTTCTCAGAGACTGACTCTCTGTCTGTCTGTCTCTCTCTCTCTCTCTCTCTCTCTCTCTCTCTCTCTCTCTCTCTCTCTCTCTCTCTTTCTCTCTGTCTCTCTGTCTCTCTCTCTCGCTCTCTCTCCCTCTCACTCACTCTCTCTCTCCCTCTCCCTCACTCTCTCTCTCCCTCTCCCTCACTCACTCTCTCTCTCCCTCTCACTCACTCACTCTCTCCCTCTCACTCTCTCTCTCTCTCTCTCTCTCTCTCTCTCTCTCTCTCTCTCTCAAACACCCTTGCCTCTCCCTTTATTTTTTAATTGATTTGCACTCATTGCTCTCCTGTCACATTATCTTTTATTCTCTTTTTGCGACTGACGTCCTTTTATTCAATAAATTTAATCTCCTTCTCTTTTCAAAAAAAGTTTTAAAAAATTGCTTTCAAACGAATATGTGCTTTCGTTATAACAAGTTATCCTTTTGCACTGTTTTTTTTGTTTTTTTGTTTTTTTGTTTTTTGTTGTTTTTTTTTGAGGCCTTACCTTGTTACTCACAAACTTTAATTGGCAGCCAAAAGCAATTGGTTTGAGAATGGCGCACCTTTCCGGCCATTTTGTGAACTCAATGATCCATTTCCTAGAACATTGGGGGCTGGAAGATGACATTTGTGTTAAGGAGCAGACGACGTTTTATGAACGTCAGGTAAACTGATTGCCTGAAAGTCAGTACACTATTTCTAAGACTTAGTTTGTAAAGAATGCTACCAGTTCTTGTTTCAAATACAAAAAAAAAATGTATAAAGAATGAAACTAAGTCTGGTGTCAAACAGAACCGTGAAATAATATTGATGACAAGAGAGGACTAAAGATTTTCATCGATATTACATTGTACTTGCGACTATAATTTTTTTCTCCCCGTTCAAAACTCGAGAGTGGCTTCAGAATAGAATTGTCAATAATAATGAAAGATTGATTTAAACAATCTTTGATTGATTTAAACAATCTTTCTGAACAAGTTATACTATTTTCTTTGGATTGACCAGGTTTCTGTGGGATCAATATTGATAATTTTTCTAGGGGAGCAAGTTCAGCACTCTGACCACCTATCGATAAAAGTGTGAAATTGAAATTAAGCCAAATTGCGTTATACACGAAATCTTACTGAAATTGACATGAGGAATTCATTGGACCTGGTCTCAAAGCACCATGACCCTTAGATATCCGATACGTTTTAAGTAAGTAATTTAAAAATAATTTTAAAAAAAACACTGAATAGTTTTGTTTGTTTGTTGTTGTTGTTGTTTCTTTTTTTTTTTTTTTTGTTGGTTTGTTATTTTTTTTTGTTGTATAATCTTATCAATAAATTGTGTTTCAAAAATAGCATGACTGAGGTTGTTTTTATTTTTATTTTTTCAATGATCGAGATCGGTCAAGGAACAATGTAATCAATGATGGAACGATATGTCTCAAAACATTTGCCTCACACAAGCTTTCATTAACAGCCATAAGCTGTAAAATTCTAAAGAAACTTGGGCTCGTATTTTGTTGCAGAATATCTTTTTTTTTTCCAGATTCGGACTTTGATAGGTTCTTTTTCTGACTCCAATGTCCGCAATGATTTATCAGTGCAAGTTCTTTTGAAGGAATTGTTCCTCATTGTAGACGTTCTCCCACTTGTTAAACTAGTATAGAGCTTAGTGGAAGCTGATTGAACCTTAGTGTGACATACTTTTAAATAGATCTAAACAAGTGGCGCTGGTCTCGTTTTTCTGCTTATCGTATAATTACAGGAAGCAAGTTTATTTTGCACGTTAAATAACTTAAACATGAGTTTACATCAAGTCAACTATTATCGGCAAAAAATTCTGGGTTAGGTTGCCCCTAAAAACTATCGCAACACGGGACATCTAAGTGCATTTTATGCGCTTTGTTTCTTGTTTTATTTTTTTTTTTATTTTTGTTTGTTTGTTTTGTTTTTTTGTTTTTTTTTTGTTTTTTACTTTTTAAGTCCCCAACTTGAATTTAACCCGACCACACTTTCTACCTCGAACATAACTTGACCACACCCTCTATCTTGAATTTAACACGATCACACTCTATAACATGATATTGAGACGAACAAATTCTACAACATGAAATTTGGATGAACAAAATCTCTAACTTGAATTAAAAATGACCAGGCTCTATTACTTTAACTTAACACGACCACACTCTATAACTTGATTAAAACACGACCACGCTCTATAACTTAAACTTAACACTACCATACTCTCTAAGTTGACTTTAACATAATTACACTCTACAACTTGAACTTAACACGGCCACATTCTCTAACTTGAATTTAACACGACCACACTTTGTAACTTGGATTCAACACGACCACACTCTGCAACTTTGATTTAACACGACCACACTCTGCAACTTGGATTGAACACGACCACACTCTGTAACTTGAATTTAACACGACCACACTCTGTAACTTGAATTTAACACGACCACACTCTCTAACTCGGATTTAATATGACCATATTCTGTAACTTGAATTTAATATGACCACACTCTGTAACTTGAATTTAATATGACCACACTCTGTAACTTGGATTTAATACAACCACACTCTGTAACTTGGATTTAATACAACCACACTCTGTAACTTGGATTTAATACAACCACACTCTATAACTTGGATTTAATACAACCACACTCTGTAACTTGGATTTAACACGACCACACTCTGTAACTTGGGTGTAACACGACCACACTCTGTAACTTTGATTTAACACGACCACACTCTGTAACTTGAATTTAACACAACCGCACTCTGTAACTTGGGTGTAACACGACCACACTCTGTAACTTGGGTGTAACACGACCACACTCTGTAACTTGGATTTAACACGACCACACTCTGTTATTTGGATTTAACACGACCACACTTTCCAACTTTGATTTAACACGACCACACTCTGTAACTTGGATTTAACACGACCACACTCTGTAACTTGGGTGTAACACGACCACACTCTGTAACTTTGATTTAACACGACCACACTCTGTAACTTGAATTTAACACAACCGCACTCTGTAACTTGGGTGTAACACGACCACACTCTGTAACTTGGGTGTAACACGACCACACTCTGTAACTTGGATTTAACACGACCACACTCTGTAACTTGGATTTAACACGACCACACTCTGTAACTTTGATTTAACACGACCACACTCTCCAACTTTGATTTAACACGACCACACTCTGTAACTTGGATTTAACACGACCACACTCTGTAACTTAGATTTAACACGACCACACTCTGTAACTTTGATTTAACACGACCACACTCTCCAACTTTGATTTAACACGACCACACTCTGTAACTTTGATTTAACACGACCACACTCTGTAACTTGGATTTAACACGACCACACTCTGTAACTTTGATTTAACACGACCACACTCTCCAACTTTGATTTAACACGACCACACTCTGTAACTTGGATTTAACACGACCACACTTTGTAACTTGGGTGTAACACTACCACACTCTGTAACTTGAATTTAACACGACCACACTTTGTAACTTGGATTTAAAACGACCACACTCTCGAATTTGAATTTAACACGACCACACTCTCAAATTTGATTTGGACAAGACCACATTGTCAAACTCAATATGCAAACACACACATACTGTAGCTTTGGTACTCAAAATGAACACGTTAATTTAATAACTTAACATATCAAAGTTTCAGGGTTATAAACACTAAATTAAAAATTACTCAAAAAATGCGTTATAATGTAATATATAAACACATCAGTCAACTTTAAGTCATAAACACATATACATATTATCTCTCTCAAAATTGACTTTGTTGTCTGCGCGTTTCCATCTTGCTCTCTCTCTCTCTCTCTCTCTCTCTCTCTCTCTCTCTCTCTCTCTCTCTCTCTCTCTCTCTCTCTCTCTCTCTCTCTCTCTCTCTCTCTCTCTCTCTCTCTCTTTCTCTCTCTCTCTTTCTCTCTCTATCTATGTCTTTACTTCGATCGTCTATTCAAACATTCCTCACTGAGAGGTGAGGTTGCACAACACTACTGTGATGTAACCTAAGTATATAGGAAATAGATGAATTTTCTAAATAA
Source organism: Elysia crispata (assembly GCA_033675545.1). Lineage (NCBI taxonomy): Eukaryota > Metazoa > Mollusca > Gastropoda > Plakobranchidae > Elysia > Elysia crispata. Next base: position 320,218 of record JAWDGP010000410.1, read on the forward strand.
AAAAAAATGTCATCGGGAGTTACCCGCCTTGATCTTCTATCATTCTGAAACCAAAGATTTATGAAATACGAAAGCCTATTTCATAGAATATAAAAATCAACAAACAAAACTGAATTTAGCCTGCATTTTTGCCTTGCGAAGTCGAATATGCATATTAAATAAAAAATCACGTTAAAAGCCTTGCCTGGTTCTAAATTTCAATATAATTCTTTACAAGACTCCAAGATGTAACGATCTAGCTTAGATACAGGTCTAGATCTAAGGACCCATGATTAATCTCGAAAACGCAAGAGAAAAATCCAACAGGTCATTTTCTAATTTGGTTATACATCAGATTGTACTGTACAATAATGTATATGTACCTGAAACACAGAAAGAAGAGATAGAAAACTCCCCTTTTAGCCTTAGCCACAAAGCTCTCGATAGTAAATCAGGTAATTCAGACTGTATAAAGTATACATGTATACATGTATCAAACTGCTTTGTGAGATCCAATACCTGCGTGTATCTCTCTCTCTCTCTCTCTCTCTCTCTCTCTCTCTCTCTCTCTCTCTCTCTCTCTCTCTCTCTCTCTCTCTCTCTCTCTTCTTTCTTTTTTTCCACTCCCTTGTCCTCATATAGTAATATTATTTTGCAGACGCCTTGAAGTATTGACGCTAATTTATATAAATGGACGATATCATATAATTATAAACTCGAATTCATGGCACTAACACATTGTTATCCAAATTCACTTTCTCTTATGTCTGAAAGAGAGACAGAGAGGGAGTATGAGAAAGGGAAGGGTAGACAAATAAGATTGAGAAAAATAAGAGAGAGAGAGAGAGAGAGAGAGAGAGAGAGAGAGAGAGAGAGAGAGAGAGAGAGAGAGAGAGAGAGAGAATATTCTCACACAAATGACGGCGAAGACAGAAGAGGGAAAAGAAAAAGAAAATATGAATAGAGAGGGGAAAGAGAAATAGGAAGAGACAGAGTAAAAGAGAGTGAAGGAGAGTTATAGATAGAAAAACCGCGGAAAGAAATAGAGATAAAGAGGAGGTAGAGACAGAGAGGGGAGGAGTGAGACAGAGAAATAAAGAGGGAAGGTAGGAGACAGAAAGGAAGGAAGAGGAAATGTTGAAGACAGATAGTGAGAAAGCGAGGAAGGAACTGAGGATGAGAGAAAAGAGAAAGGGGGAAGTGAGAGAGAGAGAGAGAGAGAGAGAGAGAGAGAGAGAGAGAGAGGAGAAGTGAGACAAAGAGGAGGGAGAAAAACAGAAAGGATGTAGGAGGAAGATTGGAGATAGATAGAGCAGGGAGAAACAGAGGCAAAGAAGGGGGGACAGAGGGAGAGAGAGAGAGAGACAGAGAGAGAGACAGAGACAGAGAGAGAGAGAGAGACAGACAGACAGACAGACAGACAGACAGACAGACAGAAAAGCGAGATATTCTACTATTTAGCGCTGTTAATAGATCCCAGTCAAGAAATCTCAGCCAGCAGGTGATTTCACCTCGATTGCCGATAGCATTTGTTGTCACTGAGCGCCACATACGCTTTTCTTTTCTCTTCTTTCTCTATCTCCAACGAACATGTCGTGTCAACTGAGACAAAGCGTAGGCTGGCTCTTTTTTTTTTATTTCTTTACTTCTTTACTTTATCTGTATTTCATCGTGACAACCAACGAATACCTTAAGCTGAACTGTTTGTATTGTACACAAAGCTACCGTGCTTTTTATATTTCATGCATCATAAATACTCTTGAGCTAGCTCCGATACTCAACTGTTAACCCCCAAGAAATCTATTTACAGGAAAAATAATTCCCAGAACACATTTCCTTTTTTTTTTAAAGATCAAGCAGGATAATTTATTGATAGGTCCAATGCTACAATCTTAGGGGAAAATGAGTAATTAAAAGCAAACAGATATGATAGGCAGTGCAATTACACAAAGAAAACAAGGTGTAAAAAGCCTAAATTACGTTATTTATGCCCAAATTTCTAGGCGAGCCTGTTGAACGATCTCTTATCATTCTTTTCATTTGTTTGAGCCTCCTATATATCGCTCCCTGACAAATGTCTTGGCGCTGGGGCTAATTTCAAGACCTGTGTATTCACCAGACTTCAGAAGATAGCACGTCAAAAGCTTGGAGTCAAACCAGGCAGCCCTGCAGTCGTCAACACTACTGCAAAGTACGGCACATTCGATGTGAGACTTCATGTGGTGATTTCTAGAGTTGTAAATGATATTTGCCGGCATCAAAGAGTGATGAACTGCCCCTCTCGCTGTCTTGAAAGTCTTCGTGTCTGAAAATGAAAGGCAGGAGGATTAAAACAAAAAAAAATTATATGAAGGCATAACGCTCTCTCTCTCTCTCTCTCTCTCTCTCTCTCTCTCTCTCTCTCTCTCTCTCTCTCTCTCTCTCTCTCTCTCTCTCTCTCTCTCTCTCTCTCTCTCTCTCTCTCTCTCTCTCTCTCTCTCTCTCTCTCTCTCTCTCTCATTCCCTCTTTCTGTCTTTCTCTGTCGCTGTTTTTCTGTCCCCCCCTCTCTCTCTCTCTCTCTATCTTTCTCTGTCTCCCTCTCTATCTCTCTCTGTCTTTCTCTCTCCCTCTCTCTCCATCTCTCTCTGTCTATCTCTCTCTCCCATTCCTCTCCCTCTCTCTCTCTAACTATCTCTCTCTCTCTATCTCTCTCTTTAACTCTTTCTTTCTCTCTCCCTCACTCTCTCTTTTCTCACACAAACAAACGCTTCGCATTCTTCATCTCCCTAGCCCATCTCATTTTAACTGATTCTGTCATTCTCCAAATTAATATGCCCGTTAAGCTCTGTTGTTCTTTTTCGATCTTAACTTTCCTCTCCTTCAAATGTCAACACGGACCCCGATAAAAACCGAGAGTGTGCTAGTGGTTTCCGGAAATAGACGGGTCATATTATTTACAACGAGACTAAATCGTTGAATTCTTAAGACCTGTCGGTACTCACGATTGCCGCATATGGCATGTTTTCGATACCCGAACCACAAGCTGTTAAGGAATCCGTTTTTCTCAATCAGAGTACATGTTGCGTACGATCTTGGAATCCTATCCTTGCTCGTCCAAGGCAGGTCAGAGGCCACTGGAGTCGAATCAATCCAATAAAGTAAGTCTGGCAAGCCAGGGTAATATTTCAAGCCCACCCAGAGACTTGATTTGGATCTGAGAAATAAACCTCTATGTAGATTCAGATTCTATCTTGTCAGTGAGTTATGGTCAAGATACGGTGTAGATTAGTTGGGAGAGGTACTTTATAGGCATATTTTTCCATGTTCATTTGTATAAAGTCTCGTGGGGAGGGGGGGGGGTTGATTAATTTTGGGAATATTGAAAGTATTTAAGAAGTGCATTCTGTGATGATTTTGCGATATCGAAAACAGGAGAAGAAGAGAGAGAAAGAGGTTACGTCAGACTTAGAGACAAATTAAAACATTCATAAAGAGACAGAGATACGGGCATAGAAACAATTTTCTGGCATAAATGAAAGTTTTATGACTTTTTCTCAAGTTATCGCTATAAGATTTGAATTCGTATACCAGTAGAGTTATATAATGTGTGACCAGCCTTTTTAAAGAAATAATAGAATACGATAAGCATTTTCCAGCAAGATTAGTTTCAGACCTTCCCTCTTTTTCATTATCATAATTATGATATAATTCAATTTTCTTTTCGAATTCCCAAAGGAAAGGCGAAAGGCGTGGCAATCGCTGCCCAGGTCTAGGGAGATGTTATGAATTTATACCAGCTTGCGATGATCGAACTATGCGTGTTAAAAAGAATATGAAAATAAAAAATCCTTCTTAAAGAAATCTTCCTCGGTTACCTTTCCTTGGACAGAAAAATTTAAGCCAAGCTTCAGAACGATTTGTTGATAGTCTGGAAGAGATCTTGAGTATTAAGTCTCAGTACAGAATTTTATTTTGCATTTAATTATTTAGGGTTGACGAGTTTCAAGAGAGAGAGCAGCCATCAAAAACTCCATGGCAAAAATATAGTATTCTTTCCCTTCGAAATATTAATCATCTTCAATTCAAGTTCTTTGTATATTTGCTGTATATAAAATTGAAATTAGCCACGCAGTTTCGGTCATTTTCACTTAAAAGCCTTATTCTAACCACTGCTGAGCACTACCTAAAATTCTAGCTCTTCTAATTCTTACTTATAGTGGTAGTAGTAGTAGTAGTAGTAGTAGTAGTAGTAGTAGTAGTAGTAGTAGTAGTAGTAGTAGTAGTAGTAGTAGTAGTAGTAGTAGTAGTAGTAGTAGTAGTAGTAGAAGTATCAGCAACAGTAGTAGTAGTAGTAGTAGTAGTAGTAGTAGTAGTAGTAGTAGTAGTAGTAGTAGTAGTAGTAGTAGTAGTAGTAGTAGTAGTAGTAGTAGAAGTATCAGCAACAGTAGTAGTAGTAGTAGTAGTAGTAGTAGTAGTAGTAGTAGTAGTAGTAGTAGTAGTAGTAGTAGTAGTAGTAGTAGTAGTAGTAGTAGTAGTAGTAGAATTACCAGTAGTACTGTGAATTGAAAAAAAGTGAAGTGGTAGTAGTAGTAGTAGTAGTAGTAGTAGTAGTAGTAGTAGTAGTAGTAGTAGTAGTAGTAGTAGTAGTAGTAGTAGTAGTAGTAGTAGTAGTAGTAGTAGAAGTATCAGCAGCAGTAGTAGTATTTGTGGTAGTAGTAGTAGTAGTAGTAGTAGTAGTAGTAGTAGTAGTAGTAGTAGTAGTAGTAGTAGTAGTAGTAGTAGTACTAGTAGTAGTAGTAGTAGTAGTAGTAGTAGTAGTAGTAGTAGTAGTAGTAGTAGTAGTAGTAGTAGTAGTAGTAGTAGTAGTAGTAGTAGTAGTAGTAGAATTACCAGTAGTACTGTGAATTGAAAAAAAGTGAAGTGGTAGAAATGGTAGTAGTAGTAGTAGTAGTAGTAGTAGTAGTAGTAGTAGTAGTAGTAGTAGTAGTAGTAGTAGTAGTAGTAGTAGTAGTAGTAGTAGTAGAAGTATCAGCAGCAGCAGCAGTAGTAGTAGTAGTAGTAGTAGTAGTAGTAGTAGTAGTAGTTGTTGTTGTTGTTGTTGTTGTTGTTGTTGTTGTTGTTGTTGTTGTAGTATAGTAATTAGCAGTAATAGTGTTTTCTCACCGTTCCTCCACTGTCGCTCTAACGACGTCGTTAAACTCTTCCGGTGTTTTGAATATAGCTAAGCCATCGAAACCTCTTCTTCTGCATTCCAAATCAGCCGTGGAGCAGGTCATCTTATGGCAGATCACTTGAAATGAGCACCCTATCCCATCTTGGAAGAACATCCCGATTATAAGCACCTTGGCCAGGGTGGTGATTCTTTTCATGTCTATCTGAGGCTAAAAAAAAGTACAAAAAGTATTCAGATGAAATATTGGTTAAATCTTTTACCGAAATATATCTATATTGTTGGGCAAGTTGATTCTAAAACAAAGAAGTGTCTAGAAATTAAAGGGACTAAATCGAGGCGAATCGCAATATATCCATATCGTTTTAAATTTATGCTGATTCACAAACTAAGGCACACCGGAGGTTCCAAAAAGTATTCCTATTTGCAAGACAGTAGCTTTTCCATATGTGTCTCCGACATGCTTTTATAAAAACATCAAGAGTCTGATGTCTGCCGAATTATTTTAATCGCAATCCTTGACCACTGAACATAAAAACTGCTGTGTTACATTTCAAAAAGATGAGACCAACAGTTTTAAGTCTCATGCCCATGGCATAGTTTTCGCCGGAAAACTAAAGCCTGCCAACCGATCAATGCAAAAACGGAAAATAATTTAGTCATATGCTTTCATTACTTAGGGGAAATAGTGATTGCAGCATGAGTCACAACAGCAGAATTGTCTTACTTGATTCTGGTCCGCGCAGAACTAAACATTTCCCGATCCTGTAACAAGTTACCGTGTATGGTAAATAAACCTAACCGTAAAGATTGTGTAAAGATCCTTGATCTCGCAGTTTAGAGGAGAAAAAAGGTTAGCTTCATCCACTCTCAACCACCGCCCAAAGTTATCATTAAAAAGAATCGTCTACAATGGGTGGCGAGTGTATTCGAAATCACACTCGAATCGGAATTTGAGTCATTCATTTTTCTGAACCGAGGTGTAATATTGAAATATCCGTTCTAATAGTTTGAAATTACTCGTGATGTTTCTTTTTTAATTCTAACTCCTAAAGATGGAAATTCGAAAATCCAGCTGAGTGGTAAAGAAAACTGGAAATTTGTTTCCAAATAATGCAATGAGCTGGAAAAAAAAACAGGCTGTTATGTCTTTGATATAGACAAAACGTTTTATAGAAGATAGACTCACTTTGGTATTCTCTTTGCCCTAATCAAGAAAGTTAAAGTCGCTTTTTTGGGACAATGACTTCAGCTTACGTGCTCGAAGGGAAGCAAAATTCTCAATTAAAAAAATTAACTTTGTCCTAATCTCTAGCGGGCAGGTCTGCACGACTTGTATGCACACACTGAACCTCAATCTCTGTTTGAGCTGATATATAAATTCGCAGTATGAGGCATTCGGGTTATACAAACGGTGCGTCGTAGTAATCTTCAAGAAAAACCTGATACTAAGATAAGATAAGACGCATTTTTATTTGCCCATTTTTCTTAAATCCTAGATGTCCATGAAATTCACTAAAGAATACAACATAATGAACGCAACCTCTCATAAATCATATACACTTACACGCTATTAATCGTAACAAATAAATCTTTCAATTTCAGACGAGCAACACCAAATAAAAAACTGATGGGGCTTACATACATGAAAGCTCTTTGCCATTACCGTTTCTACATCAAGAAAAAAGAACATTTTTCTTCACCCTACCACTATAACATTCACCTTAGCTCATCCAAAGCAGGATGAGAAAGAATAATTATCTATTTGTCAGATGTGAAATTAAGTTGTGGCCCTCACTTCTAATTGTTCATGAATATTGCTATCTGTTAATACTACTTTCCCTTTGATATGTTTAGGTTATTATCTTAGACAGACAGACAGATAGATAGATAGATAGATAGGTAGATAGATAGATAGATAGATAGATAGATAGATAGATAGATAGATAGATAGATAGATAGATAGATAGATAGACAGATAGATAGATAGATAGATAGATAGATGGATGGATGGATGGATGATGGATGGATAGACAGATAGATACGCCGATGAAATAATAGATTGATAGATAGATGGGTAATTAGAAAAAGAGAGAGAGAGTGTGTGTGTGTGTGGCGGGGGGGGGGAGATGTAAAGCAAGATTTAGAGAAATAGGGAGAAAAAAATCAATACATGGAACTGGCTTAATATGAATTCAATATCTCGGATATTTAGGCGTTTGGTTCCAGGAGTTTTCAAATCAACATAGAACTGTTTCAGGTACACCATTGAATATGTTTCAATCAAATCAAATATTATAATATGAATCTGTTTTTAAGAGTTTGTACTATTTGCTGGCGCATTAGTCACAGGGAGAAGAAATGAAAGATGAAGGCAGGTTTTAACAAAATCCTTTTTTTTAAATTATTTCTTATCTCTATATTCAAACATTCTTCCCTTTTCTTTCCTTTTTCTCATTTTCGTTCTTCGGCCCCTTGTCCTGCTGGAGGGGCGCTTGAGTTTAAACTACAATAAGGCTTAGGGCTATATCAAACATAAACAAACAAAATACTCTATCTTACTTTAAGGTTACTCCACTTCTACAAAAGATGTCCACTTTGATAACAGTTTCACACTTTCGAATGGGGGCTTAGTTTTAATATATGAAAAGACTTGAAATCACCGTATTGTGGACGGATTGTATCAAGCAATAAATAACATACAAAAAAATACTCTAGCACACTTGAAGGTCGCCGCCCATCTACTAAAGATATCTACTTGAATATCATTTCCACCTTGGGGCATCAGAACTGAAGTTTCATGTACGAAAAGGCTGGAAATCACCGTATTGTAGGCAGGCTAGACAAAAAAAAATACTCTTCCGTACTCGAAGGTTGCAGCCCAACTACCAAAGATGTCGGTAAAATTGCAGATATCGGCCCACCTCACGTCGGGCTTCACAATTGAATGTTTCTGGACGAAATCGAAACTTGTGGTTTAATGGGATTTAGGGCAACACAAAAATGTTTGTATTTTGAAAAGTATTTATTTGCGACGAGTAAAACCTTCATATTCGTGTTCAGCATATCAAATTCATTAAAAAATTACAATTTTAAAGGTTAGGGTGAGCTGGGCAGATACCTGCAATAATACCAAGATGTCTACCTGAATATCAGTTCTAACTTAGCGCACCAGAACATAAGTTTAATCTACGAAAAGGCCGGAAATCACTGTGTTGTAGGCAGGCTATATCAAACAGTTAACCAAAAAGACAAAATACTCTTACTTGGAGGTTGCTGTCTTAATATTCAAGATGTCTATCTGAACTTCTTGAGCTAACGCGGAAAATTATTCAGTCACTGGCGGTGGTACAACGTGTTTGTGAAACGCAAGGCTGATCCACTCTGACATAATGTTCGAGTGAAACCTGTAAGCGTGGATAAAACAATAGTTTTTTGGCCTTGATATGTGTGTGTGTGTGTTTATGTGAACTTTGATTGAAATGCGTGATACGTTTATATTCTAACTTTGAGGTTCATGACTGGTGTTGGTTCCATGAATGATTGATATTCTGTGAGCACAACTATTGGCTGGGTGCGTTCACATAAATCCATCTTTTCTATGCATTTGGCGAAGTGTGTCCTTTTTTCCATAAGCTACCCTTAGCTTGCCAATAGCCTCACGAGTACCCCTTGTAAAGTTTTTCTCCAATGGGCAAGTTCCCATCAACTATGAAAAATGGATTGCCTTTATCTTAAAGGTCACAACCTTGTCAAATCTTTTTTTTTTTTATCTTCAATTATATTTTTTTCTTTCTGCAGTTATTTTTTTTTTGTCTCACTACTGAGAGGTTTACGAGCACACTTTTTTTTTTTTTGACGACTACTTCTATCTTTACTTTACCGTCCTCCGGAAATCTGTTTCACATGTTGTGTTTTGACAGCTCTCTATTAACAAAATGTTTGAAATGTTATGAATGTATCAACATTATTTTAGCGCTTGTCGATTTGTTACTGTCTATGTAACTTGGACTATTCCTCTTGCTTTTCAGACACACGGTGTGTGTGATTGGACCAGGATATGATTGCATTGTTCTAAAGACAAGACTTCATGGATGATCTGTTACAAAACTTTTTATGTGAATCGCCAGGAGTAGCGCATGGAAAAAGATTTACATAAATGACTTTATAGCTTATTACTAAATAAATCAGATTTGTGTGTGTGTCTTTTTTTGTTTTTTGTTGTTGTTTTTTTTTTTTTTTTTGTTAGTTTGTTTGTTGGTTGTTGGTTTTTTTTGTTGGATTTTTTTTGGTGGGATTTGTTTTGTTTTGTTGTTTGTTTGTTTTTTGGTCGGGTTTTTTGTGTTGTTTTGTTTTTGTTTTGCTTTGTTTTGTTTATTTTTATGCCTTTTTTTAGTTTTCTGAAGAAGAAGCTTAAAAGAAAACCTTATTGTCTTAAGATATGCTTGAAAAAAGATAATGAAGAATTATCGCAAATCTGTCTTTTACTTCAATAAAAATAATTTGAATTTATCAAGATTCTTTTAACGCTTACCCATATGTTACTCTCAATGTAACATACACACATTTTTGTTCTTTTTAATTATCAATATATCCCTCTCTGTATATCCCTCTCTGTATATCCCTCTCTCTATACGGACCGGGATAACTAAGATCGTATTGTTCTACAATGCTTGATGGATGATTTATGCTAATTTTTCATGTGGGGCGCCACGAGTAGCGCATGCGGAAAGCTTCGAATAAATGATATTATTTTGTTTTCTTGTTTACGAAATAAGTCAGATTCTGTATACGTTTTATTTTATTTTCTTTTTTTTTTATTTTATTTACGTGTTTTTGTTTGGTTATTGCTTTAGCTTTTTTTTTTCGTTTTGTTCCTAAAGAAGTTTTTAAAAAGTATCTTGTTATCTTAGATATGGTTAAAAAGTAAATAAATGAATAATTATTGCAGGTCTGGTTTTTTTACTTCTATAAAAGTGTGTGATATGAGGGTATCTATCGAATGGATGATCAACCTCTGTGATCTCATCATGAAGCGTTACCTGTGCTTTTTTTTTTTCTTGTCTCTGGCGTAGGTGATAAATTGCGAAAATACAACTATAATAATGGCTGTTAAATTTCTTTCTCTATAGAAATAAAAGAACTAGTTGTTTATTCATTTTTTTTTTGTTGTCATGGGAGACGTCACGTAGCTCAGCCAAAGTACAATTCACTTACATTTTTCGAAGACTCAATTTTGAACCCGCTGTTATGAATCTAAAAGAATGTTTTATAGAATATCTTTGGCCTGACCACAAGTACAAAAAGGCCTGCGACGAACTCGTTTTAAAAAAGAAAAACAACGCTGCACAGTCATATTTCAATTAATCGTAGACTTCATTTCAGAATTTCCGTTTATTCTCTCTCTCTCTCTCTCTCTCTCTCTCTCTCTCTCTCTCTCTCTCTCTCTCTCTCTCTCTCTCTCTCTCTCTCTCTCTCTCTCTCTCTCTCTCTCTCTCTCTCTCTCTCTCTCTCTCTATCTATCTATCTATCTATCTATCTCTCTCTCTCTCTCTCTCTCTCTCTCTCTCTCTCTCTCTCTTCCTCTCCCCCTATCTTACCACTTCAAACTTCTTCTTTTTAATCCCTTATCCCTTGCTTTACTCAATCAATGAGTTATGTCTCTTGTCGATCAAGTATTCTTGCATCTTAAAAACATTGAATCAAGCTTTGATGGTCAAATGATTTATTTCCTTGATAGCTTTGTGTGTCTCTAAATTCACTACAAAGACGTCTCGCTTCGTAAGACGACTTTACTCAACAGCTCAGATTATTCCGTAAAGGATTTTGTTGAGTAAGTGCTACTTGTCAAATAGAAGTTTTTCTCTGAATTAAGAAAAGAATATATAAATCACCATTGCCAACTATGAAAACATTAATCAAAACCTTTCAGGACCATTTTGAAAATGATGCACAGTAAACCACGAAGACAAATAAAATGGTGAACTTCGTTTTTGGTTTTTCTCTTTCATTTTATACAATGCGGATTTAAAAAAACAGACATCTAAGCTAGGAAAATCAATCTATAATGATGCGGACATATGCGGAGAGCGCAGATACCTTTATTTTCTTGCAAAAATAATTCAAAAAGCATGTTCTTTTTTCATTTATGGAGAGAAAACAATTACCCGAGCCCTGAGCTTGTACACGAATCGATACATCGAGTAATCAGAATGACTTTGCTCCATTTCTCCTTCTTATTAATAGACGATATCCCTAATAAATTTCAGCGAGAGTTACCTTCCTTGAACGCCTGGCAAATACAGCCTGGGTTTAAGTTTGCTTTGTGTACGTGTCCTATAAGTTCATTAAAAAAGAAAACCCCTTGTTGCATGACGGCCATGGTGATCGCTCAATTTTACATCAAGTTTGGTTTTCTTGCTTTTTGGTTTTACCCAGAATGACTTTAAAAATCTACAAAAACTTCCAAAGATGCCTAACAGTTATGTTTGTAAGTTTAACAGCATTTTCATGAATTTTTAGAAATACCTGGTTACTACTAGAAAAGCATTGGTAAGTAGGCACTTTAAAAAAATATATACTAATTTGTCAAAAGAAGCAACAATTTTGATTTGATGTATTCGAACAATAGAATCTAGAATACTCGAGAAATACTAAAACCGGCAAAATGTGTCATTGAGAAAACGCAAAAAAAATATCTTGCCCAATTTTTCATCAATCCAATTTTTTGTAGACTGTGAAGGAAATGTGTATAGACTATTCAAGAAAACTCTCGAGTTAAAGGAAAATAAAAAGGCAGCGGATATTCTGGCCTTGCAGCCTTATCTTACAAAGGAAAGAGGAAGACAGAACACTACATTAACAGAAGGCATCGCATCTCCGAAACTAGATGCGATGTTAAAACCTACAGATTTGTTCTTAGCAAGACAAAATTTACGAGGAAAATGTCATTTCCAATCTCAAAGTGAGACAGGTGTACAGGTAGATCTATATTATTGTGTAGAAATGAATACCAGACTGAATCTAGATTCACTAGTCTATTTGGTTAATCAGATTGGGAGTGTTCTAATTTAGATGAGAAGAATTTGGATCGAAAAATTAGACCCTAGATCTATGTCTATATTTGATGTAGATTCTATCAAGGCCTTATTGAGATCTTAGACCGAAAATCTAGATATCTAGATCTAGCTCTAGTAGCTAGATCATCTCTATCTAGTAGGTTGAGACCTTTTCTAGACTATAGTCTTTCAGAAATGGTGTAGAATGTTGAATTGGGTCTCCTAGACTATACTTTCATCTTATGATCCTTTGTAACATGGCTATGCAACACACTCCGAAGAAACATTGTCATTTTTGCGATCATTCCGATTAAAAGAATTTACAAGATTTGCTTATATATATTGTCCGACGCTGGAGTCTCTGTTATGAACGGAAATGTGACACCGTTGGAAAATGGCGCACCATCTTCTTGGTGAAAGAGTAAAGCTTCCGTTTGGTGCATGTTTCGGCTGTCTAGCTCAACCATAATTGACGAGGTTTTGGTCTTGGAGGGATTACTGTTCAATATCTTCCTATTTTTGTGCGTCTGTCTGCTGTGAGATGTAGTTTATTAGGGGACTCTTGAGTCTATGGCTGCGGCATGATAAGGTTTTGGTCGTTTTTCTTTCATAAGGTTTCTTTCTCTTGTTATCCAACTCACTTAGTGTTTAATGGCACATCCCTCTTAAAGTTGTTTGGTCAAAATTTTAATAAAATCAATTTTGATGTTTGGTAATAGAGCACTTAGAATGTTGTCCATTTTTTTTTTCTGTCAAATTTGATATAAATTCGTAAAAAAAAATAATGCCTTTGTTAAAATCAAACTTTGATGTCCGGTTAACTAGGGAAAAAATTATATGCATATTGCCGTTCCTACCGCGTTTTTCTACTTTTATACTAAATCGCCGTCACTCTGTCATTATTAAAGCAAAATTGGAAAATGAAAGTGCGTTTTATCATTACATCATTTTTTTTTAAATCATAGAATTGTTGAACCTACGATATCCAGGCCTTCTATATAAAGCATCCTGATGCCCAAAGATATTTCACAAAGAAAAACTTTCTTTGTATTTGATATCGATATCAGGATTATGGAAAAACAGTTATTACATCTGAGATATCGCCTCTTGATATGGACATACCAACTCAAATATTGACCTTATAAGTGTGTCAGGATTTGCAAAGCAAATTCCTCCGAAATACATCTGTAAGACATACAGATCTGTTTTACAAATAGTATCTGAATGCCATTTTTTAAAGAATTTTTTTTTTAGACTTGTATCCTTTTACCACTTATTCATCTTATAGATGAACTTTTCTCAAGCTGTCAGGATTTTTTCTTCCTCAGCTCTCTTCCTTACCTGAAGTAAAGTTGCTTTAAGTTTGAAGAAATACCCCAGATGACAGATTCGCAAATAGTCTGTGACTAAATATCGAAATATCAATCATTTAATCAAGTACCCTAGTTGGCAGGTTCATGTATAGTCTGTAAACTAAATATCTGGTGCGTATAGCAAAGCGTTCAAACTCTCATCCGGAGGCAACCACTAAGTCCAATGTCGTTGTAGCAGAACTAGATACAATGTCAAGCCTTAGAAAAGGGCGAAGTTAGGTGAGATCCGACCTCAGCACCAGATTTTAGAAAACTGTACAATTTTTTATCATAAAGGCGAAGTAAGCAAATATGAAAGTCAACAGTATTTTCTTTAGTACATTTATTCATCTCTCTCTCTCTCTCTCTCTCTCTCTCTCTCTCTCTCTCTCTCTCTCTCTCTCTCTCTCTCTCTCTCTCTCTCTCTCTCTCTCTTTCTCTCTCTCTCTCTCTCTCTCTCGCTCGCTTGCTCTCTCGCTCTCTTTTTCTCTCTCTATCTGACTCTCTCTTTCTCTCTCTCAGTCTCTCTGTACCTCTCCCCGCCCCTCTCTCTCTCTCTCTCTCTCTCTCTCTCTCTCTCTCTCTCTCTCTCTCTCTCTCTCTACCGCAGAAAATAAACGAGGATGCAAGTAAAAATAAAACAAGGACAGCCACAGTAGAAAAAACCTTAACAGTTGTAGAAAAAAACATATTTGAAATAAAAACATAGCGTCCTTCATCTTTTTGTGTGGTAGATAAATAAATCATTTCCTCTAGACATAGAGAATATCGCCCCAGGTTATATAGAAGGTCGAATATTTGATATAAATATGGATGTTTATTCCATAGCTCCAAGCGAGAATTCGACATCTACATAATGTTTTGAGATATATATGTATGCGTTTGTTGCAGTACATAATATTATGCCTTCTTCTATAAAATCATAGATTCATGAAAAGCCCATAACTTTTAAACGAAGAAGAGTTTGACCTTGGAAATTCTTATTGAAGTAAGTAGAGGTCAAACTATGCCCTTCATAGAACTTGGTGAGTTCCATTCAGGTAGAATTAGTTTATATCGAAGATTAGCGAAGGAACTATCACGATGTAAAATAAGTGACACCTAGAAAAACTTTCTTGCATGATTTTCCTCAGAAGAAGAATCACTGTGCAGATGCCCAACTTTTTTGAAAAGTCAGTTGAAATCCTTTTCTCAACAAAACAATGATTTCTCTAGATCTGTTATAGAAATCCATGCGGGATATTCTCTTTAGAATATTCCGTAAACACTACCATCTGTTTTATCGTTTACAACCCCTATCCAACTAAATTTAGTCTTTATGTAGTCTAGTTAATGAGGCAAAAGTAGTTTATTGCTGTATAGAGTCTAGAAAAACCACAACCACTTTTGTTTCTCCTTAAAAGGTGTGCAAGCTAATTACCAAGTCCAAAGCTAGAATGGTTTCAAATACAGGTATTTTAAGAATAACCAAGATTATCATGACTTTGTTTTAGCTTTTTAAAAAAGTACGATCGACGCTAACTGCCCTGAAAACCTGAACGGAGACAACAATTTATTTTGAAAGAATGTCATAGATAGACTTCACCAAAAAAATCTAAATTGCTGCCTAAAACAAACTGGGAAGCGTGTGGTGTGATTAAGGAAGACATTGCTAAGCTGGAGAAGGGGGGGGGGGGGGCGGGGAGGGGAAACTGCACCTGATACATAAATCAGAAAGTATCCGTACTAGGAAGTTGAAAATCTACATACATGACTTGACTTCAGTGAATATGCTTTCTTTTTCAACATTTAATTTTTGGTTGCTATGGAATCGGCGGCCATCTTTGATTTTACGTTATCTAGACAGCGACTTATAGGAGAGCTCATGACTTTCAACTAGACAGCGTAACTCTTTACTTTGTGAGATAAAATAAAACAAAAGCTCGAGACTCTTGTTTTTAAACGATCAGAGTTTTTCATCAGCCAGTTTTTTTCGATAATTTTATTACTTTTCTAGAAAAAAAAAAATGGTAAAAAATTAAATTAATAATTGGCGACAATTTTGAAACAATTTCCAGGCTTTATCAAATATTTTTTTTTCTTTACAAAATGTCGAAAAAATTGGGCTGATCGTTTATAGAACTTATAGCATAATATTTCTGTGAAAAACATATCGACAATCCTTACGTAAACAGCAAATTTAAAGCAAAATTTCTTTTTACAAATGGCAATTTCAAAATTCTCTGGAACAATTTCTGTACAAAGTTCAATGAAAAATGTTGAAGTCCACTCTTATTTTTTTTATTCTTTTAAGTTATGGACAAATTAATGTGGCACAGAACTCGTATTAGACATTTTCAAGGTGCTACCACGTGACCTTTCCCTCCTTTCTCCCCCCCCCCCCACCTTTTCTCTCTCTCTCTCTCTCTCTCTCTCTCTCTCTCTCTCTCTCTCTCTCTCTCTCTCTCTCTCTCTCTCTCTCTCTCTCTCTCTCTCTCAATAAGCCTAGTTCACGGTGATATATCTCTTCATACCTCACCGTATAAGTGTTTTGGAAATATTTAGGAGATTCAACACATCTCAGGAAGAGCCTGATATCTTATTGATGCTGAAACCCGAATAACGGCCTGTAGAGATTATTTCTTTCCGAACCAACCTCTGGCCGGCCTGTCAACGTCTCTTGAATCCCTGTTGACGTAGATTATTTCATGCGGAATAGTAGTTGATTTTATATTTTTTTCCAAGCTATTTCAAGAAGCTTCTAAACGTTCGTGAAAAAGGCTATAAATTCCTGCCAGAAGTGTCAAGATGTGTACTACCGCGCGGAAATTCTTGATATCTGTACTAACAAGATGAAGAGCGTTCAAGAGGATGTTAAAATAGATTTGGAAAGTCCGGAATTGGCTGATTTCCCCATTATTTGTAAAATCCCGATGAACAATGCTTTCTTTCGAAAGGCTACGAATTCCCTCAAAAGTGCTAAAAAAAGCACTGCCTTGAAGAATTTCATAAATGCACATGAATCAAAACCTTGATGATATTGAAAATGATCTTTATATAAAGATTTGAATTGCACAAAATTAACTATCCTCATAATACTCTCATAAGCTAACCAACTGTTCAGTCTTTCAATGTTTACACTCTTGTCAACTGAATAATTCTCGGGTCCAGACAACTGTGACAGAATATTAGGAGAACAATTATTATTCAAGCTGACGTTAATGTATACCGGCATATTTAGTTCAGGAATGATACACGTGTATCTGATGTAGCCCTATTTCAAATACATTTACAATTTCCTCATTCAGTCTGCCTTTCCTAAGATTTCATAGGCGCGTTTTGTCTTTTTTATATTAAAAAAAAAATAATATGAAAAGGTTCATCGATTTTCAAATTATATCACAAAAAATCGACCCCAGCTTCCAGTGAGAATATTTGGAACTTAACAAATACCAACATAGAATAGAATATCTACTAGGATATTGTTGAAAAAGCCCAAGAATATTCCACCAAGTTAAGACGGTGCCTCTGCACCGCGGAAAAAATTCATACTTTTACTTTGAATAAAAGGAGAGAAATATTTTCGTCACTTCCCCATACGAAAAAAGGCTCTTTTATGGGAATACAAAAGAGATGAAACAAAAAGCAAACAACTTAAAGATCGAGACGGAAACAAAACACTCCTTAGTCATGCCTGATGAGAGCGGAGGATAAAGAACACCCTGGTCCTTAGCTCAAAACATGAGTAGTGTGGCCTAACAATATGTGGTAAGATATTTTACTGGTATTATTAAAAGCTCCTACACTTGAGCAATCTCATTAATTGTTCACATTAATCTTCAAATTATATATATATATATATATATATATATATATATATATATATATATATATATATATAAGCACATACTTGAAGTTATAAACTTTACTTTATTTTTCTTCGTAGATAAAGACGTAAATATTCTATAGCCCCTTTAGAAGGTGACAAAGAAATTTATACATCTAATCACTAAACAATGACTTGCACTACAAAGATAACTCGAAAGTACTTCCATTTTATTTTTACTTTCAATGTGTGCTGGAAAGTTACTCGCTGGCTTTTGATTTCTTTGACAACCCTATCAAACCCGATCAAACTAAGCTCTGAAATCATGCCTAATAATCTCCTTCCGCAGAACAAACGCACTTCATCCATTTTTTTAGGGAAACTTCTGTTCCGAAGACAAAAGAGTTGTTCCTTGTGATGGTTATTAGTTAAAAATACAGAAAAAGTATTGCTTTACTTGCCATGATGAAAACGTAATAAAAGAATCCTAAAAAAAAAATCCCGACAAATTATAAGAACAGAAAAAAAAGTTTTCGTCCTTTTTTCCTGTTTTAAAATGGTGTCTAACTAGTTTTGTTATGGAAGAAATATGACCTCGAGGGACCTGCAATTCTATCTTCAGAGTTTGTTAAAAAGGAACGAATGCTTAGAGCCAACTAAGTAAGCATTTGATACAAACCAATTGTTGTATGCATTCCTGATCCCTGTTTCTTCATAACTGTCGTACTTGAGCAGTCTAGTTCTAACAAGCTTTCGAAAGCTCGCCGATTTTTACATCAAGTCTATGATGATGAATTCAGTAGACACTGATGAAATTGGGAATCATTTTATTGTTCGTGTTTTTAATACGAATTTTTTTCTTTGATTTTAGTAGTAAAGATTCATAACTTACTCATTTATATGCTAATTTACTACAAGGTTCAGTCATTTTGTGATGACATGTACAAACCACTTAATTGCGAATTTGCAACATAATTTGAGTAGCCCGAGTAAAATACATGTACATGTAGATTAGTGACTTACTGGGCCAATTGTTGCATTCAGTCAAGATAGGTTTTTTTTAACCTTCAAAGGAATTCATCTGTTTTGGAGAACATATGTGATTGTTTTCAACATGCTCTTTCCTAAATGGTATGGAACATTCGTGACACCGTTGTTGGGTCTCGTATAATAATCTTTGAAAGTTTGGTCATACATCAATTTTCCACATCAGCATAAACTCTACGGGCATACCAATGCCTGTAATAAAAAAAATATTATCATACAAATTGACACGAATAAATGACGCTTCGATTTTTATTGTATTGACGGCTATAAAAGAAAGCCACAAGTGATCAGACGTTACCAGGTCGTCACAAGAGCCTCACAACCATAAACGGACAAGAAGATAATCCAACAGAAGCTGAAAGATGAAGACAACTTTCGCCGTGTGTCTGGCTCTGGCTCTCGTGGCAGCCTCTACATGCATCTTTGCCCCACGTAGGTACTCCACTTTTCTCTCGGTTAATTTACATGCCGGTTACCTTTTCACATTCTCTGTTCGAAGCTTTTCCATCAATCCTCTTATATAAGTCTAAACCTATCTTTTTCAGGTCTTGCAATCTTTCTTGAATCTTTCCTCAAGTATTTTCTACCTAGTATTCCCTTCAGTCCTGAAAATTATTTTTAACTTATACTTTTCTGACAATTCTGCCCGATTTCCCTCAAGGGAATCGCATTCTTTTTGCCTTTTTCATTTCACTTCTTCTCCATTCTCTCACTACATTCTTCTTCAACCTGTTTTCCTTCCTAACCCTTCTCTTGCATCTTCACCTTCATTTGCACATGTTCAGTTGAGTTTACTCTCTCCTCTTTTTTACTTTCTCCAATCGCTTCTCCTCTCTCCCACCCAGGATTTCAAGTTTTGAAAGTTTTTTTTCTTTCTGTGCAAGCACATGTGTGTTATCCTCTTACTATTAGTCTTATAACCCAAATGAACAAGATGTAGGATTTACAGCAATTTAACCTGATTTATCAAGTATTTATCTTCAGACTACACTAGAAGTATAAGGAAAACAGGAATGAAATTCATTGAGAAACATAAGGACCAAATTCCAATACGCAATCGGATGACACACACACACACACACACATATATATATATATATATATATATATATATATATATATATATATATATATATATATGTATAAAGGACAATAGATAGATTGATAAAAAAATAAACAGTTGCAAACTCAGGCAGATAGATAGGTAGACAGAAAAAAGAATAGGCTGATAGATCTTTAGAAAGATAGATAGACAGATATAGAGAGAGAAAACTAAAAGAGATATAGATTAAGATGGCTTTTTTTTTTGTGCGATACCACTTACAGACCCTCACATGTTAAAGGTTTTAAATTAGGAATAGTAGCTGCTTTGTATAAAACAAACTTATGAAAAAGTAATAAAAAAATATCAAACAATCAATTTAAATAAGCAATAACCTGTCGTTGGTTAACAAGTAATAACCCACTTTTGGTTTACAAGTATTATCCCGTCATGGATAAACAAGTAATGACCCGTCATTCAGCAGGTAAACAGATTTAATCTGTCATTGGTTGACAAGTAATAAAACGCCATTGGTAAACAAATAATAGCCCGTCATTGGTTCACAAGTATTAATCCCTCATTGATTAACAAGTATTAACCTGACATTGGTTAACACATAATAACCAGTCATTGGTTTACAAGACAGTATTAATCCCTCATTGATTAACAAGTATTAACCTGACATTGGTTAACACGTAATAACCAGTCATTGGTTTACAAGACAGTATTAATCCCTCATTGATTAACAAGTATTAATCAGTCATTGGTTAACACGTAATAACCAGTCATTGGTTTACAAGACAGTATTAATCCCTCATTGATTAACAAGTATTAACCTGACATTGGTTAACACATAATAACCAGTCATTGGTTTACAAGACAGTATTAATCCCTCATTGATTAACAAGTATTAACCAGTCATTGGTTAACACGTAATAACCAGTCATTGGTTTACAAGACAGTATTAATCCCTCATTGATTAACAAGTATTAATCAGTCATTGGTTAACACGTAATAACCAGTCATTGGTTTACAAGACAGTATTAATCCCTCAGTGGTTAACAAGTATTAATCAGTCATTTGTTAAAAGTAAAAATCTGTCATGATTTAACAATTATTAACACGTCATTGGTTTACAAGTATTAACCAGTCATTGGTTAAAAGATAATATACAAAACAGGTAATAACCCGACATTACTCAATAAGTAATAATCCGTCACTGATTAACGACTATTAATCTGTCATTGGTTAACACGTATTGCTCCGTCAATGGTTCAGAAGTAATAGCCCGTCATTTGTTAACAATTCTTAACCCTTAATTGGTTAACAAGTATTAATCCGTCATTGATTAAAAAGAATTAACAGGTCAATGGTTAACAAGTGATAAACCGTCGTTGCTTAACAAGTAATAACCCATTATTGGTTGACAAGTTTTAACCTGCCATTCGTTTACAAATATTAACCCGTCATTGGTTAACAAGTATAAACCCGTCATTGGTTAACAAGTAATAATCCGTCATTGATAATTAAGTATTACCTTGCCATTGGTCAACAGTTAATAACAAAAACAAGTAATAACCCGACATTACTTAATAAGCAAAAACCAGTCATTGGTTAACTTTGTACATCTCAGGTTGTATCGAATATTATGACTTTGAAAACGGAGGGCCATGCCGGGGGAAGCGCTCATTGGAGTATGGACTTGTAACCATGTGCTGTGAGGATAGCAACCTCTACCCCACGGTACAATCAAATGGAGGCTATGGATACACTTGTACATGTCAAGACGAAGCATAAGTGAGTTGCATTGTGTTTATAAATAGTGCAGCAGTATATGTCATGATAAATCATAGGTGAGTTGATTGTTACGTTTATTTACAGTGAGCTAGTACATCTTATGAGGAGTCAAAGGTGAGTTGCTAGTGGTATTTATTTGCAGTGTGCTAGTACATGTCATGAGTTGCGTAGTGTTTATTTACGGTGAGCTTGTACATGTCATGAGGAAACAAAAGTGAGTTGCTAGTGGTATTTATTTGCAGTGTGCTAGTACATGTCATGAGTTGCTTTGTATTTATTTACGGTGAGCTTGTACATGTCATGAGGAATCGTAGGTGAAGTGTGTTGTGTTTATTTACAGCGAGCTTGTATATTTCATGAGGAATCATAGATGGATTATGTTGTGTATATTTTCCTTGCGCCAGTACATGTTATAAGAGCCCCTAAAAGAGTTGCGTTTTCAACTTTATTGATTTGCTGTAGTACATGTCACGAAAGCTTATATGTAAGATCATGGCTTGTTTATTTACAGTGGTCTAGGATATGTCACGAAAGCTCCAATGTAAGATCATGGCTTGTTTATTTACAGTGGTCTAGGATATGTCACGAAAGCTCCTATGTAAGATGCATGGCTTGTTTACTTACAGTGGTCTAGGATATGTCACGAGAGCTCCTATGTAAGATACATGTACTGTTTACTTACAGTGGTCTAGGATTTGTCATTAGGGCTCATGATTATGTAAGATGTATTGTCATATCGATTTACCGCAATTACAAACCTTTCACAAAACCACATGTGGGGCGACTAAATTACATCCATCCTTATAATTATATCTCCATAATCAAAGAACATAGGTGACGACATTTATCACAAACAATTCTCTATCATGATCATTATGAACTTATTTTAAGTAGAAGCCTAGGTTGTCATCATACGTGCCTTTCTTTATCATTTTTTTTTCTGATTCTGTAAAGGTAACTCTATTTTGCATATCGATAAATAGAATACTAAAGATAAAAACAATTATTTTTTAATATTTTTTTATCAAATATCCAAACAAAGTATGAATAAATATTTTTGAAACTCTTGCCAGTTTGCTCATTATTTCATATTTTGAGAAAATTTTGACATATGACTTTCGTTGAAACTTATATAATACCTTAGTAATAGTCTTTCATTTATTATTTCTTTCCTTTGTTTTCTGAACACATGACTTTGTTTTGTGTGGTATGTCATTCGACTAAAATCTGATTGTAGGCCCACTGATTGTTGATACCATTCAAAATGGATGATTTGCATTAACTTTCCATGTAACGCGCTATAAGCCTAAGTTTGATGTTATTTTAAAGACATTGTTTTAATCGAAGCTGTCTGATAGTTGACGGATTATGGACACCCAAACAAACATAGATATTTCTTTTATATTGCTTTTCTCTGTCACAGATTTGTGAGCGACTATTCTTGATGATCAATGGCTATTGACTTTGGCAGCGGCGCAAAAGAATATTTTGCCAACAAAAGAAAAGATGCAAATGAAAATAAAATTTAAAAAATCCCAACAAATATACAACAAAAAATGGTGTTCATCAAAAGTCAACTCTTTGTTTAATTATTCAGCAACAAGTAATCATTGCACTTTACAAGTACAATAGGATAAATTTCCATTTCAATTTCTAGAGTTTGGAATCTGCTGTAAACCTAATTCTCATATGGAAGACTAATAGAACTTGCAAGGAGAAAACCAGCAAATCAAAAATGTTTTAATATCATCTTTTTCTCAGACCACTAAGACCAGCGTGTCTGGAGGTTTTTTGTTGCTTTTCTCGACCAACAGGCCTGGAACATCCGTGGGCACCTTATCCTAAATTGCGCATCTTAACTTCAAAATGCGCTCAAAATATGATAGAAACCCGAGTTACTTTTTATTATAAATAATTATATATACATATACATATACAAACATGTTGGACATTCATGTATACCAAAGGTATTATAAAATATTAAGGGAAAAGAAACATATACCCTGCATCTTGACAATTTGTTGGAAAAAAAAACAGTTAAAGAACATAACAAGGCCAAGGAATAATTTTTGATTGTTTATTTTCTTTAATTTATGTACAAACACATAAAAGATCATGCTTCATTCCAGATGGTACAAATAGAGTCATTATGCTGTGTCAAGCTGAATGTAAATTTATCTCACAAAAAAACTTTCATCCATCCGCCAATTGCTCTCACAATTTGATTTACACAACTAAACTCTCAAAAATAAAAAGAAAGTAAAACAAAATAATAAAAAGGTCAGCCTCTTGCACACAAACTATAAAAGCATCATTCTCAAGCATAAAAAATAATAGGGTTTCCACTCCAGCTGTTCTACGGCTGGTCAAATTTACTTCACAAAATAAAATGATAACAAAAAAAAAAGTTTTAACACAAAAAAACCCTCTCGAAGATATGGCAACAGCAGTATGAATTTGAAATATAATAATAACATTCTTTTTCTAGATTGTAGTAGTCTTGGTTAAAAAATAAAAGGTATGAGAGGGTGCAATGGTCCTGAAAGTTTCTGAATTTTTTATAATTGTTGATGCAGCATTTTCTGAGTCTCAATCAACAAAACTCTTGAGGATTCCCCCCAAAGAGATAAACCAATAAGAACAGTCGTATTGCCAAGGCATTATCATAATATTGGAGATTTGAGCTATGAAATGAAGAAATTCAGGATTTCCGTGAAACTAAGGATCAGAAAGAAAAAAAAAATTCCAAGGTTTTGACATAAAAAGCTTGGGCAGGGATTTGTTGCCTCAAATTTGACAAAATAAAACAATAGTGTTAATATAACGAATGGTCCATGACCACTCTGAAAGTACTTCAACTTGTGTGACTCTTGAATCATTCTATAAAAATGAATTTTGACTGATAATTAAGAATGAATAAATATAATGGTAAATAATTACTAACTTTACATGTAAATTGTATACATAGTGCAGCATTGACGAATAACAACAAATACCATCTAAAAAGTTTGAAATAAATAAACTTTAAATTTGTAGTACACTAGACAAAAAAAAATCACAACAAAATAAAGTAAAAAAGCAGTATTGTACTTTTTTTTACACTACTTTCTTATATACTTTTGTCTTGCCCCTCCTTTTCTTAGACCCAAAGGTTAACACCTCGGGAGACTAAGGGGAAGTGAAGCAATCTGAATCATTCTGCTCTAAAGCATTAACAAATTGAAACTCATTTCACTGACAAGGATCTACTTATTTTTTTTAAAGGACTTGCATTATAATTTTTAACAACAGAGCTGATTTAATAAACTTGGATAGAAAATTTAAAGTATAGCACACTATGTAAGAAATACGGGTGTTTTTATCATTCGATAAAAAGGCAACAAAACAATATGTATGAAAAAAAAACAGGTGGGGAGAAAAAAAACAACAAAATTCAACAATTCATCCTCATTAAAATACTTTAATCAATGCTCTTTCGTACGACCAGCTTAAAACTTACAATCTTAAAAATGTCTGGGCATGGTGAATACAATAACGTAAAAAATGATCAAGGGATAAAAAGGCATAATTTATCAAAAGATAACTCAGGTTTTAAAACTAAGCTAGGGCACAGAATCAACAACAAACAGTAATATCAAATTTGCTGTTTATTTTTTGGCTCAGATTAAAAGGCATGAATGGTATACTTTGTAGGCGTAATTGGTGATGAATTATCGCATATGAAAATAGAAGAGCACCCTTAGCCTGGTAAATAATGATGATTTGGGGCAGAATATTTTCTACAAAAGGTTCTAATGGAGGTCATAATTCATATTTCAAAGAAACCTCATAAAGTGTGTGTTCCTTCAAATTGGGTTTGAACCTAGAGAATTAAACTTTATTTTTACAAAATGCAAATGTTATAAAAAGCTCCTTCATCTTTAATACTCATAATTTAAAAAACCGTTAAGTAATTTTGGTTGATTTTAGTTTTCTTTTTAAAACATACGATTTCATAAATGATTAACCTTTCACATTTTCTCCTCTATATTCTAAGACAACAAGTACTATAATTACAAATACATAATTACAGAAAATTGATTTTTGTGTGAGACTAAATCCTAATGCTTAAAAAACAAGCTTAAGTGCTTTGTATGCTAGAAAATAACCAACTGTCAAAGCATTTCTTAGAATTACATAAACCACGACTTGCTAAAGGAGACCGAAACCGAAACCAAAACAGCATTAGAATAAATGAAAAAAGTTGCTTGTAACAACAGAAGTCAGTTAACTTGTTGTTTCAAAGAAGACCTTTGATCTAAAAAGTGAGCTTAGAGCAGTTTTGATATTTACATATTTTTCTCTATATTCTTAAGTAAAGCTTAAAAAGAGTATACCTTATTGGTGTAAGAAGTTTTCGAGCAATGTAGAAATTACTTTTGATCTTCCCTTGTGCTCTTTTGCATTATGATAATGATCTTCTTAAACTTATGTTAGCAAAACGAAATAAACTTTGCTAAACTCAACGGCGCGAAAAGTTAAAATATTTGGGTTGAAAGTTATCAATATAAAAACACTGATAGTAAAAGTCTTTCTCTAAACTGCACTTGCAATCCAAAAATTCATCCCAAGGCAAAGAAAATTTATACTAGATAAAATGGAATCTTCTCAAAAGAGAATCAAGAACTCTGGAGATGATAAATTTAATTTATCTCCTAACTGCTTTTTATTTGTTTGTATCCAGTATTACAGGCAAGATAACCATATTTGTATAACAACTATAACGCCTACCACAAAAAGAGGACTAATAACGCATTTTCCTTATTTTCCTTATATCTAAACCTGCACTCATGTAATTAGTCAAATCAAAAGTCAATATTTAAGTTAATGAATAAATTGATCAAAGAAAACGACATGATTAATTGCACTTTACACTGAAAATGTTGACAGGTGGCAGAGTTTTTGTAAAAGTCAGATTCTCCTCCTCTCCATCTCTGATGTGTGGACAATCGCTATACAATACGAATCCTCTTTGTTCTAAGGTTAAAGCACAGTTGGGCCATGCTAAGCGCAGCTTATAGGAAGGTAAAAAATTGTTTTAAAAAAAATTGTAGAATTACAAAAGCATATCAATAAAATAGAATGGAGCACTTCATCTAATCTAATACATGATTAAGGCATAAAACATGTAAAGAGTATGTATGTGTAAAAGTATGAAGAGAATGTTTCAATTAAAGCTTACAAGATGTAATCTCTGAAAATGTAGGTACTTTGTGCACTATTTGCATAATCTTTGACACATGTGTTCTTAGGTTTCTGCTTTGAATCTCAAAGACCTGACATTTTTTTCTTACACTTAGTCACTTGTTTCAAAAAAGTTGAAACTGACACAGTCCAATATCAAGACTTAAAGCCTAGACACTAAATGTCTTAAAATGAAGTTCCAATACTCTAAATAGCTAGAAGCCAAGTCAACCTGCCCTTGAGAAAGGCTCTTATTATATGACTGACCACCACTCTACGTCAGCTAACAGTTTCACATACATATTTAAAAAAAAATGCTTTTGATTTTAGATAAAAAGAAAAAAACCTTTGATAATCCAGAGTTTACTAATAATTCAAATTCCCAAAAGTAACTTTTGCTTAATGATAAAATGTGTTGTTTTTTTTAAATGAGATATGGAAATATGTATCAAGTTAGCATTAAAAACATTATATTTGACATTAATCATTTGAGGATGATAAAGAAAAAAAAAGATTTTATATCTATGTTTGAGCATTTATATTTTTGCGCCTTAGTTTTAGATCACATGATATATACAAATGAAAAAAAAAACATTAAAAAAAAACACCCAAAAAATATTATGCATAAAAAAAAAATGAAACTTGCAAGCCCATAACTTGCTTTACTTTAGGAAGGAAGACTTCTTAAATTTGAGTCTATCAAGATTCATTTTACAATTTTTTTTTTAATTATTTGAAATTATTTAGAAAAATACATTAAATAGAAATGATGCTAAGAACAGTGAGAAATTATTTTCAGATGTCCAACTGCAAACATAAATGTCGATAAAATACAAACGCTGAACAAAGATTTAAGATGCAATAGATTGATGTAAATGAACAAAGACTGTAAGGCAAAGAATTTGTTTCTTTAAGACCATGTAAATGATGCTTGAGTATTTCCTTTGGCTTGGCTGAAGTAACAAGTGTGAAATCACTTAAAGAGTCAAATCACCAGCTAGTAGATCATACTCTGTCTCTGTAAGTTTGTTTGAATCAGACACACACACACACAAACTAACTCTCTCTCTCTCTCTCTCTCTCTCTCTCTCTCTCTCTCTCTCTCTCTCTCTCTCTCTCTCTCTCTCTCTCTCTTCCTCTCTCTCTCTCTATATCTCATAAACATTTAGATGAACAACATGGAGTGTGAGCCTTACATATGCATCTCCATGCATTTGAAATTTTCTGTCCAATCAATGGTCATCTTGCGATGCAAAGATTCAGATTTTTGGAGTCTATCATCTGAATCATTTTCTAGCAAAGTTCATCTACATACCTATTACCTCAGTTGACAATAAACAGTTTCCCATGCATAGATCTTTCTATATCAGGGTCTAGCTAAAGAAAACACATTCAGACTGACAATGCTAAATGCAGCTCAGAGAACTCGGTGAGATCCCTGGAGATTTGGCCAATATTGCAAAGGAAGGGGCATAACTTCAGTAAAAATAAAATATGAGACTTAATGTATGCAATCATATGCTTGTAATCTAAATTTAAAAATTATCAAAGACAAGAAAATAAATAAAATCGTAGTCTTTCAAATAGAAATTGAATCTCCAAATCATTTGGTTTACATATTCTTGCCATCCAGATGCTGAACTTGTCAACACTTGATAATCCTTTGAATATTGCTTCAAGTTAGGTGCCACACAACACAGTTAGAATAGAACTGAACCAAACTAACATGGTCTTTTAAAAGAAAAAAAAAAAAACAGAATGAGATGAACTCGTGAATCCATTGCATAAATGTCATTAAATTAAATCCATCTGTGGTTTTCTCAGATTCGGATGATCTACCATAGTATTACCATTATGCATTGCTGATCAGTCTTTAAGTCTCATATCTCCACATGATACACATTTTCGCATAAAAGCTGAGTCGGTTAATGCTTCATATAAACAGTGAGCTGCATATTTTCAAAGTAGCAAAGACAACTCTATGGTCTACACAGTATGTCCACAAAATAAAAATGCCCTTCGGGGTGAAAATATAATCCAAGCACAATCACCACTGCACGTTGTCTTTCTAGCACCTGTGTCTGGCAGGAAAGGTTAAAGTTTATGGCCATCTAAGGCAACGTATCAAATGCCTCTGAAAGATGTGCCACACCTGCACCTGCTGTGTTCTTGAAAAAAAATCCCTTCCAGAGGAAAGGACAAATTTGTGTGTCTTTGATCACCAAGCACTTGGAGATTCTGATTATAGTATCTCCTTGCTAATCCATGCAGAGCTCTTTTGTCTCTTCTCAACTGATGGGTGTCAATTTTGTTGGTTAACAGGAAGCACAATTAAACAAACCATATGTGGTCAACAGATGGCGCTGCCATCCATAGCTGCTGACACTTGGTCTAGTTTGTAGGTGAGCCTGCTCTTTTTGGCAAATTCATCATCCTCAAGGGCATTGACAATCTGAAAAAGTAAGCGGAAAAAAAAATTAAAAATTCTAAAATCAACGAAACTGCAAGTTTTCCTAACCATGATTTTTGCTGGTGCATCCCTCCTCCTTAAATCTCTCTTCTGGGGAAATGAGATAAGACTGATGAAGGCCCTACTTTATTGAAAAAAAGTGTAATCTTTCCGAGTTTATATTGGAAAAAATTTTATCCTGAGCACACTTTGCCTACAAACATAGCTTCATTCCGGTTGTGACCATGGCTTGATAGAAAGCTGCCATCCCCCTCTATAAATTTTTCGGAAACTTAAGGGACATACAAATAAGAACATCTTTGGCTCCCATGTTAGAAAATAATTTGCAGAAAGTAATTGTCACGAGAGATACTAAAATTCAGTACCCTAAACCTCTCTGCCACCGTTATAAGGTTAGCAAAGGAGAAATACATTTGTTGAGACAGGTTTCTG
This sequence comes from Elysia crispata, assembly GCA_033675545.1. NCBI lineage: Eukaryota > Metazoa > Mollusca > Gastropoda > Plakobranchidae > Elysia > Elysia crispata. The sequence continues at coordinate 349,573 of JAWDGP010000410.1, forward strand.
AGTATGCCTGTAAAGAAAAGTTGAGCATCTACTACCTCATATTCCTTAATAGCAAGATTAATAGTGTTCTTGGTAATTAGACGACTCTTTCTGCTTATCTATGGCTTTTTGAAGATGAGGGGATTTATTTATAATGCTTCTAATTTGATTTTGACAAACAAAACTTAAGCAGAATCTGATCAATCATAACACTTCTGTTGTCCTGCCTCTTTCAGTTAGGGCCGAAATACATCACAATATGCTGAAGGTGCAAATGAAATACATCACAATATGCTGAAGGTGCAAATGAAATACATCACAATATGCTGAAGGTGCAAATGAAATACATCACAATATGCTGAAGGTGCAAATGAAATACATCACAATATGCTGAAGGTGCAAATGAAATACATCACAATATGCTGAAGGTGCAAATGAAATACATCACAATATGCTGAAGGTGCAAATGAAATACATCACAATATGCTGAAGGTGCAAATGAAATACATCACAATATGCTGAAGGTGCAAATGAAATACATCACAATATGCTGAAGGTGCAAATGAAATACATCACAATATGCTGAAGGTGCAAATGAAAAAGTAATTTTTAAGAAATTTAGAATCTACAGGGGAGTATATTAACATAATAGAAAACTTGAGTAAATGAAAAAAATATTACAACCACTTGAAAACTTTTTATTCCCAACTCCTAACAAATCAAAAACTTTAACTGTGCTTTTTTGAGGCACATCTGACTTTTTAAAAATTGTTTTTCTCTCTAAGTCAAGTTGAATTCCTTTACATTACATCTCTTGCTGTTGGATCCTTTTTTCGCCTGATACTCACATCATCATAGTATTTCCTGACATATCTCCACAGCTCTAACAAGGCAGCATTAGTGTTGAACTCATTGGAGTGGGCCTGTAGAAAAAAGGAATCATAGAAGAATATTTTGTCAAAAAAAAAAATATTACCCTCCAGAAAAGCTTAACACAAGTGCAGTACATGAGGCTTTGCTGTGGAAATCAAAAGAAGAGTTAAAAGCTTTAAAGACAGCCCACAGTAAAATGCTCTGGTTTTCAATGATTTTATTCACACAATCATTGCATTCACACAAACACCGAATTTTTAAAAATCTTCACTTTATTTTTAACACTCAATCCCTGGTATGATATGGTTATCTTAGAAACAATCTATAGGAGTTGCATGCTACTTGAACTACATTAAAAGGTGTTGACCTGAATTTGAGAACTTGTTACATGAGAAATCCAAAGAGGATTATGACAAAATACTTTAGAACAAAATAATCTTCTGCAAATTCTATCTTTCATCCATCTCAACTTAGTCTATAGAGTAAAGAGGAATGAATTTAATATGTGATCTGAATCAAAGATAATGTTCGTTTAGCAAAGTTTTGTGCACATTGCGAATAATTTTTTATATTTATAGTTCTAGAGATTAAAAACAAAACTTTCTAAAATACAATATTACCAGTTTTCATTAACTGGATATACTTATGGCTAGAAGGACTGCCATATTTATATGTTTTCGTTATCAGAAAGTCTTTTTAACTACTTTTATAGTTGATTTCATTTTCTTGCAAGATATTGAAATTTTACTTTACTTTTATTTTTACTATTTATAATTCGTTTAAAAAAAAATTAAGAAACTAAATTATTCAATGCCTTTAGATAAAAAAAATGTTATAACCAGCATTGAATTTACCAAGAAGTAAAAAAAACATATGCAAAAAAAACTTTTAAAAAACTAAAAAAGACTATGACCATCTCTGTCAGCAAGTTTGACATACCCTTGACTCCTCGGCCAACATGGCAGTCATATCCTGGTCACTGATTGCTGGCATGATCTTGATGTCTTGGTAGTAACTGAAAACATACACACACACACATAAATATTGTGGATAAAGCAAACAATATTCTTCAAAAATAAAGTGAACAAGTTACACTCTAACTTCATTTCTTATCAGCGTATATTTTTTTGGGGTCAGCTTTCCATTTATTTGTTGTTGTTTTTCCACACTTTTTCCCTTGATTTTTTTTTTCATTTTTCTTCTCTAATCACATAAACTATTTTAACTTTTTTAAAAAATTATTTCACTCAATTAAAATGTTTATGTATTAATTATGCTATTGCATTAAGTCCTCCTGATAAAAGTTTAGAGTAAAGGCAATCTCTTTTTTTTTCTTTTTTTTTTCGTTTTTAATAAAATACTGCCACATCAAAATCTCTTTATTCAAATTTTGATAAGGAAAATCCAACTCACAAAGCCTTTTTTTTTTCTTTGTATCAAATCTTTCGTTTCTCATAATTTATTCTATATCACATAATGGTATTGCAAGGTATATTCTAGATCTTACTGAGGTAAAAGTTAATAGTAAATATCTACAACCAAACCAACCTTGCTACCCATTGCTTGTACTTGGGAATATCTTTTGCATACAGAAGCTTTCCTGAAGGAGACTCCTTGGTTAGTTTATGCTCCAGCGTACTACAGCAGTCCATGAATGTCTGACCAATCACAGTGAGGCACGCATCCACAATGTTGGATTTGTAGATGTCAAACGCAAAGTTTGGATTTTTTATCACATTCACCCAGAACCTCAAAGGAAGACTGTTAAGAGAAGTGAAATAGAGGAATGTAACGTTGGATTGACAAAATGCATAACAAATATAATATACCAATGTTAAGGCTTTTAAAATAAAAAACAAAATTTCTGGTAAATAACACGGTTATCGATGTATTATTAAGTGAGAAGAAAAAACAACACCCGCCCCTCTTACCTACGGCTACTCCCCATCCCCTCATAAAAAAATTTTTTGATTAAAGACAACATGACATGACAGAAAAAAGGTGCAATGATATGGCCATTTTGAAATCATTTGTGGCAAGTTATGTAGTTGGATCAATATGAAAAACTTGGCCTTGTTAGATATGAACAAAACTCAGTTTACTTTTTCTGGAATTTCGCTATTGTCATATGTTTCTATGTCCTAACCACAACTAGAGTAGAACCACCTAACCACACCTAGAGTAGAACCACCTAACCACACCTAGAGTAGAACCAGTCTCATGACCCAAGATTTATGGAAGGAATATGACGAAATGTGAAAAAGAGCTTTAAACTCAACTATAACAAACAAAAATCTCAGCTAAATAACAGATGACTAAACTTTAAGAAATACTTAGGTATATTAAAATATGTCCAAAAAATAAAAAAGGAAGGAAGTTGAGGTACAACACTGTAGGCTAACCTGTTGGACTTCCAAGTGTGGACTACATCATCACCCATGTTGTGCAGCATGGCCTGATCATCCAGGAAGTCAAACATGTATTTGGTGGCCAAAGGCATCACTGTGCCCCTATGTGTTGTGCTAAAGATGCGCTCAAACAAGTCGTCCACAAATGTCTGAAGAGTACCCTGAGGGGCATCGAGAATCACGGTAGTAAAGGTTTACTTTAATAGTGCATAGTCCATAATATATCATAACACAAATTTTACTTGCAGAAGAATTTTTTCTTTTCTCAATGGTGTCTGTAGTGGTTAATTTACACAACAAGTTTTACACAACAAAATTAACAGCACATCTTATAAAAAGCCATAACTATTATTCTGAGATGATTTCCAAATTGCACTGGTTTTCTTTAAGAAAAAGTATATCTTTCTGCAGTTACAATCAATTCTGACACTTAGAATTCTTCATGTTCCTTGGTTTATTTACTGATTTTTTAAAACTAACAAGAGTAGTTTATGAACAGTAAACTGAACTAGCTTGAGCATTGATAGGATCAAAAAAAAAAAAAAAAAAACAATATGAGAAGGAAGACCTACTTATAAGACCTACAAATTATTTGGGAACTATAATTTAAACTTACACAATACTTGGAGGGTATTTGAATTTTTTTCAATGCTTCAGGCCAACAATTAATTACTTTGACTTTGTTTAGGTAAAAATTAAGATTAACAATACTACGATTAATAGTTAGTCTTAGTTTTCTTTTGATCAGCCCTAGGATCACTGCTTATATTCCAATGACTTTGTGAAAAAAAATTTAAGGTTCTTGATCATTTTAATGTAAAATAAGAAGTGCATGTTTTGTTTTGTTTTTTCTTTTAACTTGGAGTTATAATTACCTTTGTGACTAACAACCGAGGCAAGTAGATCTCTGTGACCATCTTGCTGCCTCTCTCTCCCTCTTTGCTGTTGGATTCTACGTCTTGGTGCCGTACCTGAGTAAAATAAGATATAACTGAAATAACTAAATGCCCTGTCTACACTGGAAAAATTATAAGAAAGAATTATATTTAGCTAAAGATTTTGGTAGTGCTGCGAGTGCTCATAATTGGGCTTACAGTGAAAATGACTGAAAAAAATGTTTAAAGGCAAAAGGTGCCATATTAACACTAAGTTAAGGATTCACATCACAGAATAGTCAAGGAATCTTTCAAACATTCACAGCCCATTTCCAGCACCACCACTACTATTACTATTACTACTAGTGATGCTGCAGCTGCTAATGCTACTACTTCTTCTACTGCTACTGCTACTACTTCTCCTACTGCTACTACTCTGCTGCTGCGGCTGCGGTTACTACTACTACTACTACTTATACAATTATGATGGCAACCATGATGATAACTACTTCTATGACAACAATAATGACAGTGTCAGTGGCTTCAACTACTGTTCTAGAACCTTCACTATAAACCGCTTGATGGGGAAATTTGGGGAGAAGACTTCTTTCCCAGTTTCCCCAGTTATCCAGGTGTATGAACGTCGACAAGGCACCTCCAACCTCATTTTCCTCCTTATCCCATTTTCGTTTCTTGCCCAAATGCTTGGCGAGTGGTGTACTGTCTAAGTGATTCATTGCTTTGCTTTACTCTCCCGACTTGAGGCTTGTGTATGTTAAATTGATCGGTAACTTTCATTATTGTTGCTTGAGCGTTGATTAATGAATGAAACTTATAAATTTAAGCAACCCTTTTATACACACTCGCCGTCACAGTTATGTACTCGATAACAAATTTTATTACACAAACAAAGGCAACATGACTTGTATAGAAGTGACCATAATGTTTGCTTGACGTGTGGCGACTGTCTCATAATCACAAGATTACCTGTTAGCACAAACACTAGCTCTGTCAATAACCACCTGTAAGTGGAATGAAGTGAACGGTAAAGTCCACAACCTGGATGGTAGACATCACGACACCCTTTTCCTAGCATGCCTCCTTTATGAGTTTCATAAAAAGGCCCAATTAATGTCGCCTATGCCAAGTAAAGCTTGTTATTGACCACCTGCTTGTCAATTCATTCATGTCATGTGGGAGATGTGCTTTTCACAGGTAAAAATAGCAAATAATTTGCTCTGAAAACTTCATTTCAACGAAGCTATCTAGAGTTTTTTTCCTGTTCAAACGGTTAACATTTCCCAATTTAGCGATGACTTTGTATAGTAATGATTCCGTTCCCCAAATCCTTTCCTGATTTCACATTTCCCACTTTGGCGTGTCCGACTGTATCTATATTTTTTTTCAAACAAATGCATTATTGATTTACTTACTAAGTGATAGGCCTTGCAGCCCTCCACATCAAGCTGTACACTAGGCGGGCTTAAACTTCTGTTCAGGCTCAGGCTGGGACTTCTATTGTAAAAGGAGTTCTCTGGAAATAAGGATGAGAGGATGTCAAAACCATGACAATATGATAGGGAAAGAACGCCTTACTAAAATCGAAAGGCTAAGAGCACACTTTTAGCATAGAAAATAAGGAAGGAGTAAAACAGGAGAAGGACGAAAGCAAGAGGAACATAAGTCAAAGATGACAAATAAAAAAGAAAAAGGAGAAATATGCATCAGATTGAGAAATAAAAAAAAAATATATATGAGAAGGAATAAAAGAAGAAAGAGAAAGATTATATACCATTAAGAGAGAGGACCAAAAGAAAAAAATAAGTCAGGGGAAGAGAGTTTTCCTCCTCCTTCTCTACCCTTCAGATTTGACTTTTCCACCAGGGACACTCACCACTATATTTACTCTTCTCAGACATTATGCTCATGTTGTAAATGGACGTTTGTTTTGGATGTAAGGCAACATATGCTCCGTCAGGCACCTGGTATGGATGATAAACATAGAAAACTCGATCTATAAATGCAAACATGAGATACATCTTGATATAAACATTGACAATGTCGGGTGTCAAAGGGTTCAGTCCATATATAGAGTGATGGATTGACATCCGTCAGGTCCTGCATTCGATGCATAACTGGGGAGGCTGAAGGGTCATCAAACTAATTGAAGAACAACTAAAACTAGACACATTAAAAAATTTTATCTTTGGAATCAAATCAGAGTTCTTCTACCTGTTGCTAAAATTTAAAAAAAAAAGGTTTGTTATACTTTTGCATAACCAAAACATGTCAAAATATTGCTATGCTTCAAACCCTAGCTTCAAATCAAAAAACTTGCTGATTATGTTTCCTCTAATAAAGTTGTCTCAGGTTTTTTTTTTTCCAGACCACTTGTGCTCCCTTGTCAGGCATGGTGAGCCTAAAAAATGAGAAGCCTCAAACTCATCCAGTGATCGTGTTGACAGGAAAGAACTTGTTTATCTCAGTTTAATGTTCTATTCCTTAATAATGCATAAAAATTTTCATAGAAATTTCCATCCCCTCACTATAGCCATGCAACAGGCTCCCTATGACTTTAACCATTAGGACTTAAAAAAAAATAACCCTGAGTGTAAACTACTGACACAGAGTGTATTGGATGGCATGTTCAAAAGCAAGAGATAAAAAAGTGACCTTCCTTATTAGGTTGTGATTAGAAAGGTGAACACTATGTGTAACAGCTCCTGGTAACTCTCTAACCAGCTTCAATGACTTTGTTCTTCTCTCAATCTGACGTTTTTTGTATATTATTTGTAACTAAATCATTTCTTTTAGGGCATTGTAAAACATCTGCTATTAACATGACTGGGCTTGTGAAAAAATCAATTTAACAAGGACAATGGATGGAGCCAAATAAAAACCCAAAACCCACCTTGTAGTGACTAAGCGTGTTATAGCGCTTGCAGTCACCCTCCGACTTGGTTGTGTGGTCCTCATCACTAAGAAGAAGTCGCTTCGTCTCCTTGTTTGGGAACATTTTCAAGGGAATCTCCGTCTTGTCCCCGACTATCCACTCTGGTGGATGATGATCAAATAATACTGCATCCCGTGAAGAAGCAATCAGGGAGGGACGATTGGGTACACGCCAAGTTGGGCCCCATGGTTCAATCATTGACAAGGGGAAGTGGAGGGATGGTACACGGCCATCGATGGTTGATGGAAAAAAATAAAAGGGCAGAAAAAAAAAAGAACACCTACGGTTATCAAACAAGTTTCCCCCTTTGCTTTCTGCAGTGTGAGCTCTCCAGTGTTTGAGTTGACAAAAACCCTTCTGCTTGAGCATAGATAATGAATTATTGCGTCTTGTAAAGCCCTTTACTTTGTGCAACTTAAGAATTTACATTTTAGATTTTTGCACAAAGAAGTTTGCGCCTATTAAAATAAAAAAGGTTTGCCAAAACATTCTGCTACAGTTTTAAATTGAGTTGGACATTATGTTATAATGATCAGATTAAACTTTCTGTGACATCATGGTAAGAAATGGTTTTCTGGCAATGTTCAAGCATGAGAGGGTTTTTCTCTATAAAATGAAAAAAAAAAAAAAGACATGCATGCAAGAAAAAAAAGAATGGTGAGAATGAAAATGAGAAAGAGCCATGGCATTATATCAAAACCAGTGATAACAACTATAAAACGAGTAACATAATGAATTTTGTGATGAAATATAAATAAGACTGCACCAAAAGAAAAGTTGATATTGATAAGATCAGAAAAGCATTAAATCATGCACTACCAGTGACAACTACGGGGCTAAAAAAAAATCTGTTAAGCACAAAAAAAAAGACATGTAAAGCAACTAGGAAAGAAAAGAAAAAGAAAATCTTTAGTTTAGTCATGACCTAGGCTTTTTTTTTCTGGGCATTGCAAGTGAAAAGAAAAAAAAAAAAAAAGATTTTAAAAAAGTTTAAACTGAAAAATGATTTGAAATACAGCTGTCACAGCTCTTTGAATGGTTGGTTTGTAAATACAGATTAAAAAAACCCAATGAAAATTAGGACTTCAAATCCAGAAGTGAAATTACATGCTGATTTCAAGTCACAACTACTTATAACATTGTTGTTTAAGAGGACATAGCTAGAAATCAATCAAGACAACATAATTAGGAAATAAAGTACGGTAAAATGCCTCGCCAAATTAGTATCATGTGAAAGCACTAAGATATGTACCGGATTTAAAAAAAAAAACAACAACAATAAACAAAATTTGACAGTTATAGAAATAATACTGGAAAGATATACGAAAAAGTTAAGAATTTTTGTGATTGCTGTGCTTTTAAGTGGGTCATATTAATATAAATTGATTTGAAAAAAAAAAACCTTCACTAACTTCAAGAATGCTATCATTAATCTTCAAAACAGAATAATCTTCTGATGAGGGGATTATAAATTTGTTTTGACAATAAATAACCAGAGCTATCTACAATTATTTTGAAAATATTATCCATTGTTCTTTAACTACTTTTCTTGGGTTTTTTTCCTTCAAACGATAAACTATTGACAAAACTTGAACCGCAATAGACTTCATTTATTACCTAAAATGGTCTTTTTTTGCAGTCAGGTTTAGGTGATCATCTCTCAACAAGATTATTGAAACAAAATAAAAAAAAAAGATGTATTATGGTTTATGTTGGCTCGCTTGTATGATATAGTTTTACAAGAATGAAAGTTCCAAATTTTCATTTTCTGGCTTGATTTATTAGTCGCTGAATTTCTTACACACAGACATCCATTACTATTTTTTTTCAAGAACTATCAATACATTAGCCCCCTTAAAAACAACGAAGGTAAAATGAGTTAAAAAAAAAAAAAGGCAAGAAAGCATTCTTTCTAACAGAAAAAAAAGGCTACAGCAACAGTAAAATTCCTGAAGCAAAAAAAAAAAGTTATGAGTGGCACACACTGCAAGAAAACTACCCACCTATGTTTCCCCCTAGATCACTATAAAGGGTGACATATCACATAATTTTCCACTTTTCCACTGGTATATTTGGTGCAGTTGCATCAAAGTCAAAGAAGAAGATGATTTTTTTACAACGATGACGATCTGCTACATTTGCCTAATTATGATGTGAAGCAACTACATTGCAACATCAAGCAAAAATGCTGTCTTTAAAATGTCAATAGCTCTCGGTAAAGCCCTGCATCTTTTTCTATTCGAATCATATAACAATGCTAAACAAACTAAATCTCCCCACCCTTTGTTTAAGTTAAAAGGATAAACATATAGAGACCTGTTTCAGGATCAGAATGGGGATGAACATCATGTTCGTAATACATGAGGTAAAACAATTTAGCAATTTCTTAGATTGGCAAAAATACTCCCGATGAAGTTGAAAAAAAGAAATAAACAGGAAGGCATGAATTTTTTCAACAGCACTATTTGACATTTAGTTATAAACATTTCAATGTTCCAGCATAACTCAATAATCTAATGCATTGGTTTTTCCTTTGAACAAGAGATACAGAAATTAGAGAACTTCACAATGCTCTTATTCCCTTGTTTAAGACAGTTTGCAATAGAAGGATACAGAAAACATTATAAAGAGAAATAAGTATATGTAAAGGTACAGTACCTTGTGAAACTTTATACACTACTGTTGCGAATTTAAAAAAAAGGAGTCAATGATGATAAAGATATCATGTAAATTCACACTTCTACTTTAGCAAAGAAAAGAATTAGGCTAACAAAATGTAAAAGTAAGAAAAACTTTAGAATTAGCTTAACTTGTATTAGTTCAACTTGGTAATAAATCAATGAATATTTTTGACGTCCTGCAAACTTTAAATCCAGGATTGGTTTTTAAGTCAAACTTAATCAAGAGAAAAGGTAAAAAAAAAAAAATTGCTCTAAATAGATGCACTCAGATAAGATATATCATGACCCTCATATGAAGCTTGTAAAAAGATGGACTATATTTTCAACGCAACTCTCACTATTTAATATTTTTTTTCCAATGACTCTTAATCTTAAATTGGTTAACATGTTTCGATCCAATTAGAAACTTGCAAATGAGTTTGAAAGAGTATGATATCCGAACTTTGATTGAAGGATAAAATACATATGAGTTTTTGTATGAGAATGTCCAACCAAAATAGACAAATATAAATTGATGACTACATGAGTGAATACAGGAAAAAGTAGCCCTATAGAAATAGCAGTGGTACACATAGCAACTAGAAAGAAATGGATAGTGCAAATCCTTAGAGATATGGTAGCTACGCTTAACTTCATAAAAAATTACACAGGAAATAACAAGAAAGTTGGTGTTTTGATCAACATTGATGTGAAGACATAGTTTTAGATATGTATAAAAAAAAGTCACAGGATATGAAATTCAAACCAAATGCTGTTTTAAATGCTTCAAATAACAGTTAAGGAGATTAACAAAGAAAAAAAAGCATATGTTACGTTCTACAATTTTTTTGTACATGATTGTAATGAAATAATGTGTCAACAAATTAATAAAACATGAGACCTTGCTTAGATATTTGAACAATTAAACAGCAAGTACATGACCAAAACTGTTGCCGAATGTATCCCTCCTCAAACTGTTTCAAACCAAGAGACCTACCGAGATCGAGCTCCTCCTTGGGTGGACGACTTGAGAAAGGTGCAGACTTGTAGATGGCATCTAAGATCTTCTCTTTGACCTGCGAGATGGTGTCACAATCTAGCACCTTTACGGGATACGCAGGCTGGGAGCAGCGATCAACATCTATATCCATGACGTGTAGCACCATGTGGCGGAAATTGATGTGCTGGCGGAGGAGCTTGTCCTCACTAAGGGAGTAGCGAGCCTCACCAGTGATAGCATCCACGGGACCCTTGGACACTTGCTGCTTGATGGCACCATACAGCATGAACAAAGGCTCCCCAGCACACTCCTGGTGAGGAAAGCGAAGCGTGGCCAAAAATGTAGTCAAAGCATACAAATCTTTCCCAGTTTTTTTTTTGCCAATTTTATTTATTACTGATGGTGTTAGAGGTGAGCATTAAAAAAAAAAACACTCTATATTCACATCAAGAAGAGGACATCAACAGGATCAGCATGCTCAAATGAACAAAAGAAGTGGTAAAAGTTCTATAAATACACGTAACTTTACAAAGTTTTTTTGTTTGGTGTTCCCAAGAGATTACTTCTATGTTTTAAGACCAAATATCAGTACACACATACCTTACACTGTATGACATATATGGCTCACCTTCAAAAATTTGTACAATAGGAATGTAAACCAATTGGTGAGCATCTTTTCAGCAACAGACTCATTTCTAGAACACAAAAATGTGAGAAGAAAGTTATTAAAAAGTAGAAATCTAAGCAAACAAGATATACTTCATAAGATTCAAAGTAAAAAAATACCATTAGCAAATATAAACAAACTGGAAAGTTCACTTTTTACGACAACAATAGTGATTGAAATTAGCACATTAAAAATTAGTCATGGGATCTCTTGACATTTAGCATTGTTTTAGCTAAGCTAAGCTTAAATATCGTACCTTCTGAGTAACAGTTTTGCATGAGCCTTAGGATTCTCAACAGTTTTCTCTATGAGCTCTGCAAGCAAAGTTTTCAATATCCTGAAAAAATAAAAATCCAGATCATATGATATGTTTAACACACCTGGCTTACAAAAATGATGCCTATGATGGTATAACAAAAGTAATAAGAAAAGAGTCACTATAATAGGTAAGCTGTTTGAAGACAATGCACATAATGATATTGGTAGCGCGCAGCGCTAAAATGATTATATTAATGCTAACAAGTAAGAGAAATATTGTTAATGATTTTCTAAATTGAATAAATTGCTAAAAATATGAAGTTGTTTACAAAGAAAAACTGTTAAGAATTCACATCTGTACTTCTCAGCAGATAAAACATTCAGAGCATGCTGTGTCTAGCTACACATAATCCAACTTACTCTGTTGCATACTCCATCTGAGTTTGTAGCGTGACAGAGATCAGCGAGGCCACATTGACCCTGTCTCGCAGGTGAAAGTCATTGTTCGACTCCAGAGTGCGGATGAAAATAAGCAGGAACGTTTTGTTACGGATGAGGTTGAAGAAGAGCTGCAAACCCCGTTCCATGTCTTCTCTGTTGTGATATTCCAACTGGAATTGAGAGTAAGATCAAAATCATAAGTGAGCTTTTTTACTTATATAAATTTTCCAAACCTGTCACAATTCTTAAATAGAAATTTCATTTTCCTTAACATACTATTGTCAAAACATGTCACAATCTACTCAAAGTTCCAGTATAGGAATTGGCTAAGAGGATGTAAAGCCATAAAAAAAACTAAAGGGCTACTTTTATTAAACTCTATAAATACATTGTTCATGTATCAATGATACTCTCATAACAAGGACAATGTACATAATTTTTTTTTTTGTAGCTGTAACAGATTTAACACAACTAATACCAGAATAGATAAATCAATTTCTACAGAAGAAATATAATGCAAAATATGATAAAAGTAAAAAAAAAAAAAATCTTATGTGTAATAGAATCTTTACCTCCAACTCTCTGATGACAGCATGATTGTTGCAATCTGGAGGAAACAACACACGCATACAGTAAGTGCGGTAGTCCCAGAAAGGAATCGAACCTCCACCGGACAAATCACTGGTTAGTTGACTCATATCTGTCTGGAGCTCGGTGAAAGCTGTAAATAAAACAATACACAATGCATTAAAAAAAATGATACGCCGCCTGTCTGTTGAAATCAAAGGAAGGAGACGCAAATGAATTATTCAGCATTCACATCAAGAAACACATAACATCTGCATAGCTTGAGCTGATTATACCTTAGTTTTGTCAGTTATCATGATTCAATGATCACTCATTATATTCACATAAAAAAATGCACTTGAACTGTTAGATTTTCAGATAGAAATTATCACAGTTGGATAGTTGATTATGAGCTACAAAGGGCTGGTATAAATATAAATTCTTTTTTAAGAGAGTAGACTAATGTTGACATGTTCATAAACTTACGAAACAAAAACAAAACATAGAGTAAAACTGTGATTGAGACTACTGAGAACTCACCATCTTTACATTCGTTAGCCACTCTTGATTCCAGCTGATCCATCTCTTTGCGCATCTTCTTCATCATATCGTCATTGCGACGGAACTTGATCAGGCAGAAAATGCACACAACGATGAGCATGATGACGACGAATATGGCGCAGGCAATGATGGCAAAGATCGCCTCCTGAGATAGCTCCTCCTGTTTCTCATAACGTAGCACACCCAGTGAATGCTCCATCTCACCAATTATCACCTGATGATACAATGAAGAGCATTGGAGTTGACAGAGATTCAAATTTTGCAATTACAAAGTATAGGTGAGCTCATGCTACGCCTTTTATCTCAATAACTTCTTATATTGAGTTATAGTCCAAACAAGTTAAAGACTGATAGAATTGCAGCAAATTCAAAACAAACATAATTTGTCTGTTTTTATAATTTCCTAGAGCTTGCTTAAGATCAACAGTGTAAATCTTGAAGGAACAATTAGACTTCATAAAAAGATTTAATGCAAAAAAGTGAATGCAGTAACTTTAAGTATGCACTTTTGTGAACATATAATAAAGTAAAGGTCTAAAAATTATCTTCAAAAAAAATGAAAATCTATGGGTATAAAAAGCACAACCATGCATATCTTTGATTTTTTAATATAGCCTGATATTATTCAGTAATTAAGTTTTCAAATAGATCAATCAAAAGTTCACAACTTGAAAAAAAAATTAGGAGCCCATTGAAAAGGAGCATCAACTTCACTTATCACTAACATACAAGTAACAGGTGCAGAATTTCTCACCGTCACTTCAGGAAAACCGCTGCCAACCAAAGCTGCAGGTTCAGATGATGGCGGTTCACAAGTGATAATGTCAGCAGCTACAGATTTAACCACACACAATTCTTGACCAATCTGGACACGGACATCGGATGCCTTCAGAGGCTCCAGGTTGTTTGCCTGTTCACACAAATTACAAGGTACTAGATTTGAGACTTCCTTCAAGCAAATCTACAGCTTTCAATTTTTTTTTAAACAGAAAAAGACTTAAAATTCCTAGGCGAATGAGATCTCTACCTAAAGATTTATACAGTCTGAAGCAATCTTAATGATTAATGTGATACTGTCCTATTTGTGGAAAATAGATCTTTCTACTTCACAATTACTCAGTAAAAAAAAGCGAGCAACAAAAGTTATCCTTGATAAATGTTTCCAAACTAATGATAATCTGACAATAATGCTCTCTTGGCTAAGGTAATTAGGGTCTGCACTTACATATGCCTGAGCAAAGGGAGAAAACTTATTCACTTTTTCCATCTTTTAAGCTCTGATTTTAAGCTTCGAAAAATTAAATGAAATAGCAAAAATACTGCTTGATAGAAAGATGGATAATTTAAAAAAAAAAAAATGAATTATAGACAGTTAACAGAAATTATGCAGGAAAAATCATAAAAACGAAAAAAAAGTTGAGTTAACATTGCTCTTTGCCTGTGTTTTGTGGGCTATAGATTGGATATAAAACTTGAAATAGAAAAAGTATACTGGAGCAGTATAAGTTGCTAAGTAAAAAAAAAAGAAAATTAGAGAAGAATATAGTTTGTCTGGGACATCCTTGCTAAGCATTAGTCTGATGTTAAAGTCTGGCAGGGATCCAGGCAAAGAAACTTGCACTACTGGCTCGAAAACAGTCTTAAAAAGAATGAAATTAAGCAAGATATGCCCGCTTTATTTACATCACAGAGCTTCACTATTTCCATACCCATAAATCTTGCCAACAGCAAGATGCTGTTCCTATAGGCTATCATAAACAATATGTTTCACAAATACACATTTGCATGCATTAGATTGGAGGAGGCAAGGTCACATTTGGGCGCATTATGCTGGAGGGCTCAAAGTTGTATCAGGGCACATTAGGTTGGATCCCATTGCTCCATAACTGACTATATAATCTATCGTTCCAACCTAACATAAGTTAATTTCATACTTTTTTTTTTTACCAGTGAGGCATAATTAACATCGCAGTTCGTGAAATGATAATTCTCTCTGACAAAACTCCATCTTAATGTTTTACCTTTATGATGAGGATTCCCTGGCTGGGCTGGTACTGCTCCTCTGCTCCAGAGAACACTTCAACAACTGGATCTCGGTACACCCGGATCTTGCCCAAGTGGGTTGCTCTCAGGAGAGGCTTCACAGCGTCCATCTCGAAGCCGATGTCTAGCTCTAGATAACTGAGTCCTGCAATGCCTCCAGTGCCAAACTCCTCCGGCTGCAGGCCAGAAATATTTGGTGACAGGCAAGACATGTTGGTGGACGGGGCGATGCGGCTCAGTTTGCAGGCCTGTCAAATACAGAAAATGATGGCTATGTCATATATATCTGTCAATGCCAAAGAGTGGTTTCAGCCTTCTTTGGATGTCAGAATTTGGTTTGCCTTTGAGTCAAAACTGTTTTAGATGTTTCATTTTGCTCTTTATCAGGTGTTGACATTTAGAAAAATGTATTTTCCTGGATTTTTAGAAGGTTGAAATTGTCATAAATGTTTAGATGTATATTACTTTTCAATATTCTGAAAAAGTAAGAAATAAGTAGTAAAAAAGGGTAAAAACTACATTCAATTACTTATTTTTATCCCAATTTTTCACATGGTTACCAATTATTATTTTCCCCGTTCCTGGCACACACACTCAAAAAATTCTAATTCTTCTCCAGAGAAACAAGATATATTTCATATGATTTCTCTCATGTAAAAGATCACCAGATGCTATGCTCTATCAACACTTTTACATGTGATATTTTAACATCAGACTCAATATGACCGGTTGCATAATATTTGCTGCTAGTCAAAATGGATAAGTAGCTTGAAACTTCTAATCCTTACCTAAAGATATTTTTCTGTTTCAAAACAGCCATCTCAGCGTCAATACATCTTATCTTGCAGAGTTACAACACATATTTTACAAGCCGCGATAGTATAAAAAACAAATAATCACTTGCTTATTTCTTGGCATAAAAGGAAATTGCACCATACACCTTCCTGAATGAACTAAATGGCTAGTTTATTCTACATCATCGAGCTAAAGGAGATTCAGCATTGGCATGTTTGAATTCTTTCACAGTCCTCAATACTCACCTCAACATAGGCAATATCCTTGTGCCATATAAGCATTTTTGGGCTTTGCACATTTTGCAAATTTTCACCAGAGACATTGATGATAAGACCTCCGCTGTACAAGAGAAGAAGGAATAGAAATATAACTCATGCATCTTAGAATTCTATATAAGTAGATATAGAGTGAGCAAATTGATATTATGCTCTACTTGGTGAGATTTAAATTACAGGAGTTATCATTTTTCTTTACAATATCCACAAGGTCAACTTTTGATTAATCAAGTTAAAGTCTGATGCAAACAGATTATTTTATAACCCCTTTAGTTTTAAAACGTTACAAGCTTCCCTACCTCTGAATGACCTCATGCCTCGACAGCCATGTGACATTTGGGTTCTGAACGTAGGTGAACACAACGCCGGGCGTTACCAGGACTTCTTTGTCTAGTTGCAGCGACACCTCCAGTTGGAGGGCCATTTGGTCTACTGCAGCTGTTGTCTTGCAGGTAATGGCTGTAGCATTCACACTGGAATTGAGGAAAATGCAATCTTTGAGTTGGCAAATGAAATCAGAAATTCGTCTTTTTTCTACAATTGTATTATTTGAGGAATATAGCTAATATTCATTGAAAATGCAAAGAAAAAAAACGAAGCTAAGGTTAACAATGATGTCATTCAAAAAAGCCATTTTTAATCCTATATATATAAAAAAAAAATTAGGTATCATTTAAAATGATATATAATTTAACTAATACGATGCAAAAAAAAAATTGATTACATTGATAGACCGATTAATGAGGAATTTACATCCTGGGTAACTCAGCTCTAAATTGATTGTGCAGTAAAGGAGATCCTAACTAATTTTATCAAAAATGCATAGAGCCAGAAAAGTCAAGATGTTCATAAAGAATTACAGCAAATAAGAGAATCCAGAGCTTACTTTTGAACATCAATACAAGGATTTTTGCCAATCTCAACAGCCCGTGTAGAGCCTGTATCAAGATACTCGCCGATCAAAGTGACAGTTGTTCCTCCTGCAACTACTCCAGCTACAGGCGAGATGTCAGTAAGTCGTGGTTGCTAAAGAGAAAAATATTAGAAAATCATAGAAAGAGAAATAAGGGACTTTTTCACGTCAATCTTTTCTTTTTTTTTTTTTTTTTTTAATGAAATGGATGGACCTGACTTACATCCCGTCACAGATAATAGAACTCCTTTGCTCAATATTTCAATATCTTTTTTCTCTTTTATCTACTTACACCTCAGCATATATTAAAAGAACCAAAATGGTGAAAATGTTTTACTGAATTTTTTTTTTATCTCAAAACTTACAGTAAAACTGCAACAAAAAGTCAGTTTACAAGAGCATAAAAACTGTTTTTTTTTTTTTCTTATAATATTTTGATAACATAAACATCAAAAAGAAAAGATAATAAATTAATTAAAAAGATTAAAACTAAGAATTACCACGAATGAGAAAAAATCTGTTGATTTTGCCATTACACTTTGACCTGCATCTTTGCCCACGATGACACGCACAGCAGCTGACAGGCTCATGGAGGCTTGCTGAGTGAGGCACACAATTCTGGTAAACCAACATTCATTTTTAAATTTCAAAACCATCATTTAAACACTAAAAGAAATCTATGGCATGTCAATCTACATGCGATGAAAATAAAGTGGGCATTTTTTATTCAACATCAATCTTTGAAGTTTGAATGCCATTTAAAAAAAAAATATTAGACTGACCTTCCTTTACATTTATCAAGAGCGATTTGAAGAACTTTAAAAAACAAGAGGACGTAAATATTTGACAGATCATAGAGTGAGTGAGGTAGACAGAGATAGGAGGATAGACAAACTAAAAGAGAAATAAAGGTAAAAGTGAAAAGGAGGAGACTAAGAGGCACAGAAGACAGAAATATATATGAGAGAGAGAGAGAGAGAGAGAGAGAGAGAGAGAGAGAGAGAGAGAGAGAGAGAGAGAGAGAGAGAGAGAGAGAGAGAGAGAGAAGAGAGCAAAGCAATGAGACAAATAGAAAGAAAGAAACAAAGTGTAAAGATGTAAATGTAGAAACAAACCTTCGGGGAGCCTCAAAGTCCACAATGTCACACTTGAACATGTCAATCTGTACTTGAACTTCATTTCTGGTGGTGCCCAGATTCTGACCTTCGATTGTGACCCTAGTGCCACCCCTAAGAGGTCCTGACTTTGGATGGAACTGTGGAGGGGATGGGGGGTAAAATCAAATAGAGATATGAATAGGGTCAGTAAATTGTTTATTGAGAAAACTATCTCAGAAATATTTTCATTCATTGGCTAAAATTATTTACCAATTTTCCAACTGTGTATTATATGCCAAAGACTTTAGCCCACATAAAAAAATCAACTCAATTGTAAATGTTAACACAAGTTAGAGCTTTCAGTAATTCTATCCACAAACCTTTGTGATCCTAGGGTTGGGGCATACTGCACCCTTTGTGAGGAATCCACCTACTGTCCCTTGGCAAAACTGTGAAGTTGAGCAGCGTTTTGTATCGCACCAGCCACACTTGTACTTGGGCTCAACAGTGAAACAGTCTCCACAAGTGGAGGCCATTACTCCACACTTGTACATCACAACTGGGGACCGCATTGAGTTTGAGGGGGTTATATGAGGGGTGGGTAGAAAGTAATATAAGAACACAAAATCTATTGTACATAATTAACATTATTGTTTGTCATTATTGTCATGAGCTATAGGTTTCATTTTGGTCTATACCCATCAAAATTGCACTGACTCTTTTGATCTCAAAAGCTGTCACTTACAAGACTGAATTCTACCGGTGGTAAATTGAGCAACCATGATAGATAATTTGATGGATTATTCCCATCATTAAAAGAAAAGAGTCATCTGTGGAATTAACACAAATCATAGAATCTGTAAGTATGAATTTTTCTGCAGTTGTCTGAAAAAAAAAAGTATTATTTGGGTAGTTTGGAATTTTAATACTATGACTTGACTTAAGGGAAAAAAATGACGTCCTTTTTATTTTAAAAAGGTATATATAGTCTCGACAGTAGAAAATTCTTTTTATTTTACTGTTAGTCATGTCAATTTAAGTTTACATACTCATAGTTATAAATCCAAATAGAAAAGCAAAAACACCACACTTGGAGGACAACTTGGTAATTATAAAGGATCCAAAAAGGACGCATACTCATAGTTACACATTCGACAGTCCATACCTCTGACACCTCGAGGGTTGTCCAATGGGTTGTCTGCCCCTCCCCACAACACCTTGAAAGGCACACTTTGCTTTTCTGTCTCCCTAACATATGTAAACTAAAAGAGAAAAAAATACAACAATAAATGTAAATAAAAAGGTCCTAATATCCTCTCTTTTCCACTCCAATAAAAAGAAAAGAAAGTGGCAAAAATATATCTTGAAAATACATCTGGAAGATCTGAATTTTCAATTTACAGTTTAACTCTTGAGAACAAGCTTTTAAGTGTACTTTTACACCAAAATTTGATTTAAAACGAAAGAAAAATTTGCGTTATATTTGCATGAAAAAATCTTAAAACTGACAAGGATGTCAAATCCTGGTTAGACTATAAACTTTGTTATCCAAAGTTGCTAATTACTTACCAGAACAGACTCGCAGGTAACGTTGAACTTGTTGTTGCCTACTGCTTCCACAAAGGCTGGCACTTCCTTCACATCATCCATGACAAACTGGCAACGAACGTCCGACAGCTGATAGCTAGGCTGGAGGGCCAGCGCTCGTACCTGAATGTGTGGGCTCGACCCCGCCCCAACTAGAATCTCTGTGCCTGAGGAGAGGGTCTCAAATCTGGGACACTTGTCTGGACCCTGCAGATCTCCAGCGGTGATGGTCTGAACAGAGGTGGATAAAAAGAAAAGATATAATAGAATTTGAAACAATCTTGATACAGCTTCTTCATTAAACCATTAAGGACATAAGGTTTACATGTAATCTATTAGAATTTTTTAATATCCACTTCCTTAAAATTATTTCACTGTAGTTCAGTTATTTGGAAAAAAAAATGTAATGTTATCTTGCCTGCATAAATACTTTTTAAATATAAGTTTTGGGCACTGATTCACTTGAACTATCGGCCCATGTCTTTCTTCTCTCCTGAATATTTAGAAAAGAAGACTACATTTCTACACCCCCCCCCCTCAATTAAGAAAAAAAATTGCTTCTACCACAATATAGGATAGGCGAGATAGAGATAGAGATAAATGCAGCAAAATGCTCACTTGCACACTAACTCCCTTGATGATGTCGTCAGTGTTGCAATGCTTGTCTTGGGTTTCCGTACACATGTGGTTATTGATGCACCAACTGCATGAGCGTTGGCTCAGTGTGCACGCCGAGCAACTGAAGAAAAGAAAAGAAGGAAAATACACAGGTTGAGAATGATCGATTTTAATGGTCAAATGAAGTGTATACAGTTCCCTAAGCCTTCCCTCAGAGTCACATATGTGGATTTTAAGCCGTGAACATGGAAAATCGTGATTTGAACTCTTAGGCACTGGCACAAGCAAGTTTGTGAATGAGGAAAGAAGACAAAAATATGATGTTCAAAAAAAAAAACAACCCAAGAACTCTCTATCATCCACTTCCTATTTTATAAGAAAGAAAAAATTGCATCAAAGTGGGAACATGGAACTAGACACTGATACTCTTGACTTTTAATAAATGTTTCTCATAGTATGTGAAATAGCCAAGGTGAGTGACGGCTCAAGTCACAAGTTTTATTTATTTTCGTACATAAGGTGGGTTTTTTTTTTCTTTTTAAGAGTACGAAAAGAATCTAACCAGAAATTCTATGCCAAGTCTTGTAAGTATCTTTAAAAAAAACACACACACAACTATCAAGCAACCATATTTTTTTTTAAACTTAAAATGGACTCTATGTGAAAACAGAAGTTAATTTAGCATGAACTGCCCTTGATGCCTCTCATACACTTCATGGTTCTTCGTCTCCTTCAACTCTTTATATTGGTGTATCTTCCTTCTCCACTTACTCTAACAAGATTCAACTATCTTACACAAACTATCCATTTATCCCCATTCAGCATCAAGAAGTAGAGGGTGGTGGTAAAGACTTACGATGTGTGTATGCTGCAGTCAAAGAAGATGACAGTCTTAGATACCAACTCTTTGTCATTCACAAGCACAGAAAGCTTCACCTCCACGGAATCTGGTAACAAAGAGATAAACGTGAATGTACATATTTTGAATAAAGTTAAAGGATACCTTTATCACCTCCCTCACTATTTTCCTTTTTCCCAGCATTAAATCTCAAACCTTTGAATAATGAGCAAAAGCCTAAGACTTAGATTCTCTCCACACTAAGTAATGCTAGTAGTATTAGAACGGCATCATATTATGCTCGTATAGATCTCTAAGGTTAAAGATGTGCACCAAAAAAGGAATGATGACAAACAATAACAAATAGTGTATAGAGATTAGCAGGCCAAACCGAGCTAGTACCCCTCAACTGAACGTATTCAATATCTTAGCAAGCCATAGGTTGGAGCTTGGCTCAGTTTTTTAGCCTCACTAGCACATTAACGATAACATTTGAATTGAGAACTGAAGCCGTTTTAAAAGCATTGACACTTCTACCAATGCTCAAAGGTGGGAGTAAAAAAAAAAGATCATATAAACAGTCCACACATGGACATGGAATAAAGTATGTTCCATTGCAAATAGCTCTGAGAGTTCCTTCTCAATACTTCTGAATGCTGGACAGAGCGCATGAATCTTTAACTCTGCATGCAGAATAACTCACTCCTAATGGAATATTAAACGCCATCTTTAAATATAAATAGATTGAATACTCACCACTGCCAGTTTCGAAAGGAGGCAGCTCGGCTTTGGGTGGCGTGTAGCACTGGAAGTTGTCTCTGTCGCGCTTCGCCTCCGTGGAGTAGGACGTCACCTGAGCTGAGCTGCCGCTGCTGCTGCTGTCGGTGCTGATGGCAGAAAACTTGCACTTGTAGGCTGCGCTGTTCTGGAACTCTGGGAGGTTGCTGATGTTCAGTGTGAGCTGGCATGGACAGGTAGAGAGTAAGTTTGGTTTGAACAGAGTACTTGATGGTAATGTTGCACTAATGCCCATATAGGTTAAGATACAGTGGAGGTGGCTATTATATCCCCTTGCATCAACCGGGCTGGGCATTAAGATAGATTGATCATTTTTTGAAGAATATGTTACAGGAATCTTTAAGCTCACTAAACGAGGCCATTGTAAAAAAAAAAAAAAAAAAAAAAAAAAAGATGAAGCCTCTAACAATACTTTAAATATAATTTGGCAAAATGCAAGATTTACATTTATGATTTTCCACCACTTTTTTTTTCCGGCAAAGTGCTGTTTAGTAAGGCCCCCTACAGCTCATGGTTAAAATTTCTCTTGAAAATTTGCAATAAAGTTACTCTTCGGTCTTGGATAAGAATCTGGAACGACGCCATGTAAGTACGACAAGGCAAAAAGTTGATAACAAATAATAATTCATAAAAGAGAAAAAGAAAAAAAAGAAAGAAAAAAGAAACAAGAAAAAATCTGATCACTTTTTCGCCAAATGTGGCTTGGGTAAAGGAATCAATCC
>JAWDGP010000410.1:377500-382500 GCA_033675545.1 Elysia crispata
TGGTTCTTTGATCGATTGGCTACTTGGTTGACTGATTTATTAAAGGTTGATTCTTCAATTGGTTGATTGATAAATTGATTGGTTCATGATATTATTGATAGAACTGGTTGATTGACTGGTGGTTTATTGATTGAGTAAGAATTATGAGAGCTAGAATTTTAGATGGTGCTCAGCAGTGGTTAGGGTAAAGCTTTTAAGTGAAAATGACCGTAAAGGGTTGAATCGGTAGGATTAGAACCATCGATATATAGATGCTTCGGCACCCATCGCCTTGCCACTCTCTGAGAGAAAAAAAAACAAAGAAGAGAAAGGAAAAAAAGGAAACTGAAAAAAAAAAAGAATAAGAAAAATTAACAGAAAAGAAACATTAAGCAAAAAAAAACAAACAAACAAAAAAAACCAAACAAATAAAAAAGAATCAGCCCTAAAACTGTGATTTTTTTTTTTAACTTTCTGGTTAAGTTTACCACTAACGCATCCCGTCGCTCACGCAGACAGGCTCTGCCTCGTTCCATCGTTCTTCTCACACGTGATGTGGTAATCCCAGGCCGGATCAGCCTCATTATTATGAGAGCCGGGCGTATCACTCAACCAGACACGGGAACGTGTGCAAGAGTATTACCCCGTTCAGACCAGGAGGAGAGGAGAGGAGAGGAGGAGGAGGAGGAGCAGCAGCAGCAGCAGCAGCAGAAGAAGAAGAAGAAGAAGAAGAAGAAGAAGAAGAAGAAGAAGAAGAAGAAGAAGAAGAAGAAGAAGAAGAAGAAGAAGAAGAAGAAGAAGAAGAAGAAGAAGAAGAAGAAGAAGAAGAAGAAGAAGAAGAAGAAGAAGAAGAAGAAGAAGAAGAAGGAGAAGGAGAAGGAGAAGAAGGAGAAGGAGAAGGAGAAGGAGAAGGAGAAGAAGAAGAAGAAGAAGAAGGAAGAAGGAAGAAGGAAGAAGGAAGAAGGAAGAAGAAGAAGAAGAAGAAGAAGAAGAAGAAGAAGAAGAAGAAGAAGAAGAAGAAGAAGAAGAAGAAGAAGAAGAAGAAGAAGAAGAAGAAGAAGAAGAAGAAGAAGAAGAAGAAGAAGGTGGAGGAAGAAGAAGTACGAGGGGAAGAAGGAGGGGAAAAAACATGCATCGCGCTACCCTCCAAATAACATCTGATCACAAAATTTTCTTGAAATTGATTCATCTCACTGGTTTCTATTTATCAACAACTCAAGGAATCTTAACAGGAAAAAAAAATATTCAAAGAAAATGTAATACAGCACATTAAGAAGAAGAAAAGTTTGCGTGTGTGGAGGGGGGATAATTAAAGAAAATCCTTGCATCTAGCAACAACAAACATAAACAGTCGCAAAGACTCGGCTTTAAAAGTATGAGGAGGAGAGAATAGTGAAACATAATCGTATAAAAATGAAAGGAATGACACAAAAAAGGAGAGTTAATACACAGAATGCTGATGAGAGAAAAGCAATTACGTCTCACGTACCATTGTGGTCGAAAGGATGCCAGAAAGTGTGTATATGTGTGAAAGAAATGGAGAGAAAATGAGTGAGAGAGAGAGAGAGAGAGAGAGAGAGAGAGAGAGAGAGAGAGAGAGAACGACGGAGTGGTAGAGAAAGAGACAAGATGAGAGAAAGGGAGAGGGGGAATGGATATATATATATATATATATATATATATATATATATATATATATATATATATATATATATATATATATATATTGAGAGAGAGACAGAGACAGAGACAGAGAAAGTCGGAATATGAGACAACACACCCTCTCTTCACACACACACACCCTCCCCCTTTCTTTTCCCACAAAAAAAAAATTAATTTAAAAAAAAATAAATAAAAGACAGAAATGAAGAAAAAAAAATATCGCAACAGTTTAAGAGAAGAACGTCATAACTGCACAATGTCTGGGCAGGCCCACCAGTCAGTCGGCCGGTTTAAACGGCCCCAAATTGCGCTGTTTTATCCGACCATCACGGAGGGGCACGGACCGAGATCCCTATCTTGTCTACTGGCCGCCATAATAAGCTCAGCTCCAGGGTCTGCTATCTTCCGCCATGCTATTGATTATTCCAGGATAAAGACTTTATACGAGCGGAGCTTTCAAATTATTGAATTCCTCAGCGGGCCTCTTTGCATTCTTTCTGGCCAGACTAAAAATAATCAATATCAATTTTATTATCAATAATAATTGGCATTATAATATACGAACGGAACGAAAAACGCGTTTCTGTTATTCCGCTTAATGAGGGTAGCGTATGATTTGAGGCTGCATTTGGAAAAAAAAAAAAAAAAAAGATGTGCATCTAGAACTCGATGAATATATTCGAACTTGTTTTAATTCATATAAAACATACAAATTAATTACTTAAAATTTATCAAGAGAAAACCAGAGGTATAATATGTGTATGATTTATTAGTCGGCAAAATAAATTTGACTAGACTATATCATCAATAAAGAGAAATATTTGGATAATGGTATTCTGCTGCAGTTTTTTCTTTTTTTTCTTTTTTTTTTTCAAAGATACAAAAAAAAAAAAAAAGAAAAGAAAAGAAAAGAAAAAAAAGGAAGAGAAAAAAAAGGACCGTGTAAATTTTGCACATTGGTTAAAAAAAAGTTAAACATTTAAGCAAGTGCAGGTTAAAAAATAAAAAAAGACAGTTTCCCATGAGTATGATAAGATCTGAAACTGCCTCAAGTTGAGCATCCAGAAGAGGAGCAAAATTCTAGACAGGGTCGGAGCACAAACTTCTAGATCTAGATCTACCCGCAGGGCATTGTGCAGCCCACGTAAATAGCGCATCTTGCTTACAGTGGAAATAGGATTAGAGCCGGAATCTGCTGGGCAAATAGTTGCAATTATTGCTCGTTTCTACGCTCTGTCTCTCTCCGGTGCAATGGGTCTTTGAAATGACAGAAGAAGAAGAAAAAAATCTGCCTAAAGGAGCGTATTGACATTGATAAAGAAGCTGATAAATTATGAGAGAAAATGGCTAAGTTTACAAATTTAAAAAAAAAAAAAAAAAAAAAAAGATAGCGAGAGAGAGAGAGAGAGAGAGAGAGAGAGAGAGAGAGAGAGAGAGAGAGAGAGAGAGAGACACAGAGACAGAGACACAGAGAAACAGACAGAGAATAGAGAGAGAAAGAGGGTGGGGGTGAGAGAGACAGACAGAGGGGGGAGGGAGAGAGAGAGAGAGAGAGAGAGAGAGAGAGAGAGAGAGAGAGAGAGAGAGAGAGAGAGAGAGAGAGAGAGAGAGATGGGATCAGATCAGATGAGATGAGATGAGACGAGAACAAAAAAAGGCCAAATTAACCTTGACAAAAAAAAACAACAAAAAAAAACCCCACAACTCTCAAACATGATGAATGCGCGCACTTGTTGCACCCATCCTAAGACGCCCGCTTCAAGAATTTGTTTCTTTGTCGGAACTGGTAGCATTGTGAGCAGCAACACCTCAGAGGATACATCGACACAGGGCTCTAATTGGCGACATTCTCAGCCGGAACGTTAAGAATGGCCCAGCTCTAGTAATTGGCGCGCACTTTGAAGCCACTTCAGGAAAGGTACAGGAAGTAAAATTAGGCGCGATTTCTCTGTGCCTGCAGGCACGATGTGTTGAGGTGAAGGAAGAGCCATAGAGACTTCTCTTAGGTTTAAAATTTACACTCATCTACACATCGCACTTTTTAGTATGCGCTTAGAGTTTGTGCACCTCCTTCATTCTTTTCTTCAGAATTATCTTTTTTTTTTCTTTCTTTTTTTTTCTTTTTCATCTTTAAATGTTTTGCCTTTTTTTTTTTTTTTTTGCTTAACAGTATGTTGTGTTTTTCCGCACATAATCAATTTCTTTTTATTTGTTCCACTTGGGTTATCTCTCTCGTGCGTGTACCAAAACACACTTTTTCCTCCTCAATCCACACAAAATGTTGTTGCCAATCATTTTGAGCATAAGTTATTATTTGCGCGTACCTATGTGCAATTTCAGTTGATTAAATTGAAGTCTCATTCACATATAATTTTTTATAAAGCCTCTTGAATATCCATAAAAGAAAACCTTTTGAAAAAGACCAAACAAACACAGGAGGGAAAAACTAGTTCTCATAAAATGTTTATTTTAAAACAACTACCCAATCGTACCACCACAAAGTCTGAAGAGACCCTCAGACCATACGGTATTACCACTCACTCTAAAGTAAGCACTTACAACTTTCTAATATTTTCACAAGCCACCCTGCTATCAAAACACCGCCGGCCGAGACAATCAAATACTTTATTCCCTCTGCGAAATTTCCCCACTTTCAACTTTCGGTTTCTAATACAGTCTTTGTATACCCAGCGCTACCCTTGCTAGTCACTTCAGCTCTTCAAATCACACAGGCACCTCATTATAATTATATCCCCTTATTTTCAAAAACTTACAGAAAGTTCCTCAAATTTCTGAGGAAGGGCCGCAACCCAAATCTTCCCTCATCTCCCGTGTTTTACTTTTTAGAAACTCCAATTATACACGCCGCTATGTTCTGTGATGCTATGTCAACATGAGATGAAGCGGCAAGATAATAAGAAAGAAGAGGAAGACGTGAAAATCTGAACTCACGCAAATACATACACCCGCACGCATTTTCACGCTGGTGAGTGGCTAGGACGAATATGATGAATGGCGATGCAAATCAGTATTGACATTTTTTTTTCAACCATCCGAGGCCGATTGAGAACGGCAGGGGGAAAAGGAGAAGAGAAGAAAGCAATTAAAACATACGAGTCCATCTCTCAATGTTGACGTTGATCGGACTATGTCCCTATGGTTGTCTTCTCGGAATTTTTTCTCATATTCTTTTCTCCCCAGCATCTCTCTCTCTCTCTCTCTCTCTCTCTCTCTCTCTCTCTCTCTCTCTCTCTCTCTCTCTCTCTCTCTCTCTCTCTCTCTCTCTCTCTCTCTCTCTCTCTCTCTCTCTCTCTCTCTCTCTGGTTGGGATCGTTTTAGCCTGCTGTCGTCGTCCTTCT
>JAWDGP010000410.1:390000-397500 GCA_033675545.1 Elysia crispata
GCATACTTGGATTCTTATGGACATGGTCTCTTGCAGCTAAAAAATGACTTAAAAGTAACTAACTAACTAACTCTCTCTCTCTCTCACTCACTCTCTCTCTCTCTCTCTCTCTCTCTCTCTCTCTCTCTCTCTCTCTCTCTCTCTCTCTCTCTCTCTCTCTCTCTCTCTCTTTCTTTCTAACCACCACCCCATCTTCCAAACCCCTCTCCATTTCTTTTCTCTCCAAGTCGAGCAGTTTCCCGAGAGACCAAATCAGATTAAGCGACGAAACGAAGCACACGACGCACAAAGTGAGCAGGATAAACAGAAGTACAAGAACCAGGTAGTGACTTAGAGGCCTGACGGGTAGGGTTTCATCACCACAGCTTAAATTCCGAATAGCAGCCTTTAAGATTATAATCAGAATTACACCTATATTTACCCTCTCGTTCCATAATGAAACTGGTTTTTAAAAAAAAATTTACACAACATTTATGGGACAGTTTCACCATGTCAGTTACACTACATGTACAAAATTAAAGAAGAAGTAAAAGAAAAAGGAAAAAAAAAAAAAAAAAACGAGTACGCTTTGACTGATAACGGTACAAATCAATCAACCGAAAATTTAGCAATTCCTTCTTCGCGAATAAGTATTAACTTTAAATAGTTTTTTTTGTTTTGTTTTTTTTTTAATTACCATATTGTTCGCATAAAAGTAAATATATAACAGCTTTGGTTCTTAGATACATCTCATAACTCAGAGAGTAATGAATATTGCTTTTCTTTCTTTCTTTATTTTTTTTCCCTTTAAACTCCGTGCTTTCCTATGGCTTTATTCATTTAGTTCTCGCCAATTAAGCCAGATCTTCCATGGCAACTATAAACATAATTACTGCACATGGCGGTGATTGGAGAAAAATCAATAAAGAATCGCTATTTAATTACAACCATGCAGATGTTGATATTAATCGAGCGCGGGGAGGGAGAGAGAGAGAGAGAGAGAGAGAGAGAGAGAGAGAGAGAGAGAGAGAGAGAGAGAGAGAGAGAGAGAGAGAGAGAGAGAGAGAGAGGAGATATCTTATGGCCTTAGAGATTTGGGAGAGGGACAGGAGATAGATAAAGAGAGAGAGAGGAGAGAGAGAGAGGTACATAGAAGGAAGAATTAAGGATGCATGTACAATTTAAAGGGGGGAAAGTTGTCTAGTTTTTCTTCTTAAAACCACTTGAACAACACCTTAATGGTTGCTGTAACTTGTACATGCAAGGTACATTTCAGTTTATGGGGAAATAATGTTCTCATTAAAGGAACCTTTTTTTTCCACTTTCCCTTTCTTCCTTTAATTCACAACAACCACAGCACGGCATTGAGGTATGAAAATGGCTGTTTACTGTGTTGTGTGGTGTTCGCAGACCCGTGAGTCATTCTTGGAGGCAGGCATGTATACAACGTTAAGACAGAACCAAGGCACGAAAGCACAAAGCAATAGAGAGTGTTGAGTGTTGAAGCTGTTGTAGATTATGTCTGGCATGGAAATATTTATTTCAGGTCGTGAATCTGTAAACCCTTCCAAAACGTGGCGAATCTGAAACGGCTTATTGTGTTCGATGAGTAAAAAAAAAGTTGGAACGAAAAAGAAAAAAACAAATCTATCAACTGAGAGAAAGGGGGGGAGGGGGAAGAGAGAGAGAGAGAGAGAGAGAGAGAGAGAGAGAGAGAGAGAGAGAGAGAGAGAGAGGAGAGAGAGGAGAGAGACAAGAGTGTTAAAAGTGCAGAGATAGGATGCACCAGATGGAGAGAGAGAGAGAGAGAGAGAGAGAGAGAGAGAGAGAGAGAGAGAGAGAGAGAGAGAGAGAGAGAGAGAGAAATAACAGTTCCATAAACAACAACGTGAGGGGAAACACACAAATGGAAAGAATAATCCGTAACTAAATTACCCCATTTTCCTCGGATCAATTAACATGAACTAAACTCTTGCCATAAGCCATATTTAATTTTTGCTTGATAAAAAATATTGCCTTGGATTTATCTTTCATTCGATGCCAATCTGCATGTAAAACGTTTTACACACCACCAGAGCAAATTTTATTTACTTCACATCTCATTTGTGAATATTTCTGGTAAGATTTCCAATACGTAAATTGTTTTCTATAGATGATTAAAAAAGACGACGAAATGATGATAAGGACGATAAAGGGAAAATAATTCAGCTCAATAATAAAGTAGGAGTTATCATTCTGGAACTTAATACTACTTCTACATTAATTAACGTCGCCTAAGTCACATAGTCTGTAGAGTGAAAAAACCCCACCAGGAAAGCCTGACTTGCCACACATGATTCTTAATCTGATGAATAACCAGTTACAGGTTTCGTAAGTTTTGTTTATCTTATTTCATCTCTCGTGTCAATAAAAACACAGGCACCGGCAGCAGCTGCTGCAATGCATGTAAACAGACGGAGCGGCGACAGCTTCAGCAGATGCACCATCATCACCACCCAGGCACCCACACCAACGGCAGCAGCAGTTACAGGAGTCAAACATGTAGGGCATGAGAAGAAAGAAAAGGAACACCTGCTTGAAGACAAAACAAGACAAACTTTACAGGCTTCGGTAAGACAAAATAGTTCTTGGATTTGCTTGTAGACACAGGGAGTGTTAGGGGATGGACAGACTGATGGTGGTCTTTCTCTCACGCTCTGGCCTACGGTATCAAGGCGAGACTCTAAAAATTGATATTTAAGGACTTTTTTTCTTCTTTTTTTTTTTTTTAAAAATATTTTTGCTGTTTTTCGTGCTCTCTCTCTCTCTCTCTCTCTCTCTCTCTCTCTCTCTCTCTCTCTCTCTCTCTCTCTCTCTCTCTCTCTCTCTCTCTCTCTCTCTCTCTCTCGCTCTAACTCTCCCCCACACCCCTTTATTTTTCTCGCAACCCTCTTTTCCCACGTTCAGAGAGAGAGAGAGAGAAAGAGAGAGAGCGAGAGAGGAGAGAGAGAGAGAGAGAGAGAGAGAGATTATTTTCTTATGAAAGCCTCAAAAAATCTTTGAAAGCGTCTTCACTATAGTTGCTGCCTTGCATGTATTACTTAGTCTATGCTTATCAACACACGAGATGATGTGGCGAGAAAGTGATGGACCACAATCAGTGGGTCAAAATGGTGCATCTGTTGAGGACTGCGATTTCGTGCCCTGCTGCCAATGAAGGTTTAAACTGGTGAGCTCTGTCCTATTTTGCAGTGCCTGGGTAATTAGTGCAACATCACTTGAAACCAATCCATACTCTATAAAATTATCTTTTTGTTTGTTTGCTTTTTTTTTTTTTTTTTTTTTTTTAAAGGTAAAAACTATCATTTATCCTCGTCAAAGTAAGTAGTGCTGCATTGAAGAAACTTCACCGTTCTACAGTTTCTGCGTTAATACCGTTGGTCCGTGGTGCCCATTTTTATTCAAGAACAAGAAAAATTACAAAATTCAAGTCAGAGCAAGGATTACAAGGAGCACTCGTGGTTATGGAATTAGAGCGTTCGCCCTGATATCCACAAGGGACCATCTTCGAGGGTTCGAGCCCCCACACTGACGGTAAGTGGGTTCAGGACCTAATCTTTTTTTGGTTCCGTCCTGCCTGACGGAGCTGAATTTGATACTGAAAAAAAAAAAAAAAAGATCGAAAATCCGCGTGTTGTAGGCAATCTTTATGGCAAAGCAAACTGATTCTGGTTGTTAGAAAGAGATCATCGGATTTTATGATGAAAGTGTACTTCATAAAAATTTATCTCCTAATTTCGAAGTCGCTCTAAATGTTTTGTACTTCACCAGAAAGCGATGATAGATGTATGCTATGTTTATGCAACGAAGACGGGGCATCAATCACTGCATGAGTTTACTGTTTGAATGATGCCATAAAGTCAGCTTTCGAGTTGACGTTCATGAAGTGAATTTAAAAGAGAGAGAAAAAAGTAATTTATCATAACTGCCCCCGAAAGCATTTTGGCTCTCTGTGACCTTAGCCAGAAGAGCCACGGGTTGTATTACAGACATGCTGTAGACTAAACAGTCACGTATGTTACGAAACATGAAAGTGGCACATGTGCTAGGGGCAAAAAACAGCTGTTGCAAAGAATAAATTCTCAACAGGGCCCTGCTCAGTTTGTTGGGCATCTACTGTGAGCGGAAAAATTATGGCTTAGAGAAACGCAAGGAAGGAACGAGGTACAAGAGGCCAAAATAACGCCAGTACCAAAAGCAGAGTACAAGGGTGGGAGCATCAAGAAACAACCTAACAAAATTTAACTACGAATTCCCTTATGCTATCTCTAGGAAAGATTAAGAAAAAAACTGCGAGAGACAGGAAGTAAGAAGAGAAAAAAAAAAGTCAAGATATCAAAGGTTTGTTCAACAAAGGATTTGGAGATATATGAAACCGATGGCATAATGTAAGGTTGCAGATGAGGCGAAATTTAAGTACAGATAGACAGGTAGAAAGATAAATGGATGACAGGAAAATTGATAAATTGGAGGGATGGATAGATTGGTATGTCGAAAGGTAGAACTAATAGATAAGTAAAAAAAAAAAAAAAAAAAAAGTAGATAGATACAAATAAAATAAACAGATCGATATTTTTTTTCGGAATGTAGAGGAAGCATTGAAATAAGACAGATAAAATAACTTTAGAGCGTCATGGGAATACAAGGCAAGAAAATGAAATGAAAATAAAGAGATAGCAGTCCCGCTTTAAATGTTTCTGTTCCCTTCTCCAAAACCTTAACTCTATTTTTTGTTCTTAAATCATTGAACCTCTCCAAGACTTGCAACGCCCGCTAAAATCGCATAACAATCTATACTGGCCATCATTCTGAACATTGCTTTAATTTGAAGAAGAAGAAAAAAAAAGGCGAATGTCTGATTAAAGTGGTCCAGCAAAAGGTTATACTCTTCCCACCAGCAGCTCTGATATATTACTGGCCGGATTGGTCTAGACAAATATGACACGCAGATACAGCCCGGAACCATCCCGCGGGCAATCCGATTGAACGTGCCAAAAAATATTTAAAACGAGGAGGAGGAGGAGGGGGGAGAAGGAGGAGGGGAGGAGAAGGAGGAGGAGGGGAGGAGGAGGAGGAGGAGGAGGGGAGGAAGAGGAGGAGGAGAGGAGGAGGAGGAGGAGAAGGAGGGGAGGGGGAGGAGGAGAAGAAGAAGAAACTAAAAATGCAAAGTCAAGAATCCCGAAAGACGGTAAAGTTATATTTTTGGACGCGCGTGATTGTATCGGATTTATTTTCCCCCATTGTCCAATCGCGTCTTGGGGAACGATATTTTGGCTTTTGGAAGTATTAAAACTATTCTATTCTAGATACGAGATAGCGGGTTATTAAAGTCATTTTATTTTACATTTATTATACTGTATTTTTTCTCGAGATGCTTGCTGGATGGTCAGACATACCACTTAAGATTCCTATATTCCTACTGTCTTCTTTTTTTTTCCCTCAGTCCAATAAAAGAAAAGCCACAGGGTGATAGGGGAGCTGTGTGGAGGATTTACAGAAATATTAAAAGGAAAAAGATATAATTATGTTTCTTAGAAATAGTGCGCTATAACTGATATCACAATTGGCTCAGAATGTTAGATAAAGAAATGCAATTTTACTCAGAATTTGCCAAGTACACAATAAGATCTGACAAGTAACATCCAACAGCAATAAGGAGTAAGAAGAAGTGTGTTAGAGCAATTTTGGTGGACAAAATCTTTTTTCCCATTTGCGGCTTTTGTAATGTTATCTTTTCCGGACGTTAAATTTTCCGCACATGAATATTCCTATTAAAATAAGACCAGTCAGCATGAACGGGTAAGGTTCCTCAATGCAAACGTTATACTTCGTCGTGTTATATAAAACTTAGAGGTAAAATGAAAATCTAGCCTATGTTGTGGTAAGATTTGACAAAATTTCAAAATACTTGTAATATTTTCTGGCAAATCGCATATCCCATAACAAATCCTTTATCTTGCAATATTTTCTGGCAAATCGCATATCCCATAACATCCTCCACTTTAAGAACTCGGGTATTTAGACTGCAAAGAGGCTTGGTGCTTTCAAGATTTGTTGTTGTTGTTGGTGGTGGTGGTGGTGGTGGTGGTGGTGCTGTTTAACTATCTCTTCGATAGATAACAGAAAGCACTTATGTGGTTTAGATCGAATCAGATGCAGAGCTTCAAGTCACGGTCTTGCTTGGTGAACAATTTTTCATTTACTTTTTGTAATTAATATCAAAGATCGGCGGAGATCACATAACGTAGGAAAGTCAAAGCTCTCTTTTAATGTGTGACATTGCCAAGTACATTTCTGTTGCTTTAAAAAAAAATGTCTATATAGGATGCAACAAATTTATGTTTGGAAGAAAGTCATATTTTTCTCCCTTTATCGTGAGAATGACATCATTGTGTTATTTCAGAATGATAATAAACAAACTGATTGTACAAAACAAATATGGCCTATCAAAAAGCAATAACTGCAAGATGTGAAGTGAAACCATTTTGGGGAAATACATAAAGTCCCAAATATTGTATTTTGATGGACATAGGGATGCAGATATGAAACGTGTGTGTGTGGAAGTAAAAGCGAACGTCACAAAAACCGATTGACACAAAACATTAAAGAATATTTAACAGAAACAACTCTCTCTCTCTCTCTCTCTCTCTCTCTCTCTCTCTCTCTCTCTCTCTCTCTCTCTCTCTCTCTCTCTCTCTCTCTCTCTCTCCCCCCCCTCCCTCCCTCTCTCTCTCTCTCTCTCTCCTCCCCCCCCCCTTTCCATAGTGGTCAGTTAAGGTTCTCTGTAGAATTCTAGGCTCCGATCACCATTTCACCCCAGAAAATCGCCTCGTACTTCCCAAACTCCAAAACCTGAGATCATCATAATTGTGCACTAGACTGGTAAATTAACAACTCAATCATTCAAACTAACTAATTAACTAAACAAACTAATTATCTCCAACACAGAGTCGGGGATAGCCTGCCCCAATCTGCCGACCCTGACGTCTGTGCGGGTAGACCAAGGCACGCTGGCAATGCTCACAAGGTACAGGAACACATTCAAAGCTTGGTGTAGAATGTTAAAAGTTAAAATAAAAAAAGGCCCTCATCAAAAAGAGACTCTTTTGTGGCACTAATACTTCCCGACAATCTGACCTAAAAAAACAACTCATTCTCGGTTATCAATTAGTGCAATCACAAAAAAAATTCTTGTTGCAGTTTTATGTCTCCAGGTCCTATCATTTTGTTCTCCACAATCCTCTCTTATCAATTAGTGCAATCACAAAAACAATTCTTATTATAGTTTTATGTCTGGAGGTAGGTCGAACCATGCTTACTTGCACTCCCTCCGACAGCAAACAAACAAAAAAAATACTAATGGCCAGTTTTTGTGTAATGCCCTCATCCACAGAACTAATCTAAGTTTCGTAGTTTAAAACGTCACGGTACTAACTACACCTATTAGTTTGGTCAATTTGAGTTTTCTTTGTCTGGTTGTAA
>JAWDGP010000410.1:402500-427500 GCA_033675545.1 Elysia crispata
GAGTGCGATAAAGATATACTTAAAACCTTGATAGCTTCGTTCGAACATATTAAGATGCAAGAAAAGAGAGAAAATAAGGGTAAATGGTCGAGCAAGAAGAATGTTTGAAGAAACGTATAATAAAGGGGGCGTTGGCACGAAAGAGTTGCAGGTGTTGCTGTCTTATTGCCAACCAAAGCATTGAGCTGTGAGTTTGGCTGAAGAATAACAAGACTTTATCTTCTACACCGCCTCCTTCTCCTCGACCAAACATTTGCCAAAGAGCACAACTCTGTGGAAATTCAGTGATTCTGCGTTTGAGAGACGTTATCTTATGAGTAAAGCTGTACACAATAGTCAAAATTTCAAAGGTTCATGAAACCCAAAATCGCAATATGGCTGGTCATGAAAGATGACTCTAAGAAGGAAAGAAATGATACACAAAAAGGCCTGATAATTTCTGAGCATGATCGCCACAATCTCATGGTATTGTCACTCGGCGAAAATGTATTACAGAACATTCACGTAAATCCCCGCAGCGTACTGAAAATCCTGCTCTGAGTCATCCGAATAGACAAGTTCTATGGCCAATCAGAGCATCACGCTCCAAAGGTCGCACACGCCCAGCACGCATCACGAGAGGTCAATTCCTGTTGACCTCGGCCTGAGCGTTTTGCTCGGCGCAGTGCCCTCCCATGCCCCATAGCGCCAGCAAAAGGCCTCTACGTCTCGACATCGTAGGGGTTTCCGGAATGGTGCTGGGTCTTACAATATTGATAAGTGTTGACTGGTCGCCATTTTATGGTGGGGGGGAAAAGCGAGAATAAGACAAATAAAATGATATTAAAGAAAAATAATAATAATAAAACAAAACAAAAAAACCACCAAAATATAGTGTCTAGGACGAAAGATAAAAAGTTAGACAGAATGGATAAATTGGCACTTGAAATGTTAACTGAATGAAGAGAGAGAGAAAGAGAGATAGAGAACGTCTGAAAAATTGCGAGAAAGGAAGTAAATGTCATCTAAAAGATAAAGGCCGTTATCTGGTAAAAAAGAGATATACGAACACAAATCGGTTAAAGAAAAAGAAGCCGCAAGAGGTTGTTGAAAAAAAAAAAAAAAAAAAAAAAAGAACAACAAACCAAACAGAGAAATATTCACACACACACAAAAAAAAAAAAAAAAGGAAGGCGTGGACCACCCTATCTGTCAATACAACCAGAGATGGATGACTATTAAAGCCATCGAGTTTTTAACCTCAGACAAGATAAATGGCAGCGACGGGGGGAAACTATGACATAACACCATCACAACGGCATAGCCTCTTCCAGCAACAACCACTTCACTCTAGATGAAGTGGAAGATGCAATCCTCATCAATCTTCCACCTAAAATTATGGAGCTACGTGCTCAGCGATCTGATTTCCTTTTCCGGTGAAATAAAAGATGGAATTCAGAAAAGCAAAAAGAAAAAAAAAAGCGAGTTGAACGTGTGCTGCAGACAAGATCTGCATAAGACAAGGTCTGCAGTAAATTTCACAGTAAATTACCACCACTCAAGAGATTCCATTACTTTAAAATGTTATGGCTTCTTAGCGGGTAAAGAAGAAAAAAAGATTGATTGCCAACACATCGACTCGCAGATATTCTACTTAACCAACTGGTTTTCGCACTTTTGCTATGAATCTGCAGACAAATTTGAAGTTTGGTTAAAGGGTTTGAGTTTTGTGGTTTGATAACTTGTGGATACAAAAGGATCCTGCCAGGCAGAATCTAAAATATTTGAAATTTAAAAAAAAAAAAAATGCGCACCGGTTGTAAAAACACACAACATTAACTGAAAAGAAGTTCTGTAAAGTCACGTTTCACTCAAAGGCAAGAATAATCAAAAAGTTGGGAAAGCCACATATTGCAGTTATAATTATCCGAAGCGATAAGCCACCTTGCTACCAATTCTTGCAAGATAAATCCATCAAGGCATTGGCTGCGGAAATCAAACTGTTTTGGCAAGTGGGAATCTAAATAGCGCTACTTCTGTTGAGGATGGGATCTTCCCTGCATAATTTCCGTCATCGGAAATTTGATTGGAGGTATTGATTACATTATTCTAAGTGTTATTTCAGGGAAAATACGAGAATCAGCAAAAAGAAGGAACTTTACAGATTGCGATAGCCAAACAGGTTGTACGAGCCAAGATATTAATTTGATTTTGAAAAGCTAACAAAGTGGAGCATAGAGGTTGCGGGAACTATGAGAGATGGAGATGATGAATGCTTAGCTTTCATTGCTGAATGACTTTGAATCAATTCTATTTCCTTCTCACGATAAACTGTAAAATTAGATATAGTTTCAAACTTCGATCTGTAATTGGTTTGAATGAATCAGGGGGGGAAATAGTAACACACATACACTTACGAAAGAAAAAAAAAAAAGATTTAAAAATGAACGTAAATTTCAGAGTATGCCCGCTAAATTTCTCTTGTGAGAGAGCGGACACTTAAAACATAACCGCTAAATAGAACGAAACAAAACCTCTTTGCCCCACACACACCGACACACATACACAAACACTACTTATAATGTATTGTTTACACACACAAAAAAAAAAAGATTTGTATGGAGTAAATTTACCGAAAATAAATCGTTAAGAATATCGAATTAGAAATAAGGACTCTTATTGTAATGTCCAACTCCTCCCTTGTCTGTCTTAAAAGAAAAGTAGTTTTCAGAACAAAGTTTAAAAGAGGGAGAATTATCGATAGCAGGTAGTCAGCAATATCACGAGCTATTAGTGTAACATCACCTCAAGAACCACCGTGTAATAAATTACCGTATTTATATCGTTACCGCTATCGTGAATTAAGTCTATGATTAATGTATTTCGGCCCACTTGCTCTTTTCCTTAAAGAAGAAAAGCAACTTTAAAAAAAAAAAAAAAAAAAAAGTTCTTAAACACTCTCGATCATTCCATCATGCATCATTTTGAGAAAGGCGTGCACCGGTTGTTGGCAGCCGCTATCTAGATCTAGGATCTCCAGATCTATGAATCAGTTATAGCCGATCATCACCGGCGGATATTACCATAGTTTCCACATAGATCACGGCTTCCCAGGGAAACACACAGCCCAATAGCTCTCTGTTCCAGACCCCCGCCGCACCTTCACGGGTTGGCCGGCAGCCATGCTAAAAACCCGTCACAGTCACGCTGATGACTTAACGATGCCGTCTGCTGCGTGCTGCATGCTGCTAATGCCGGTCATCAACGTTGCATGTATGAACTTTCGGATTAATCATCGAGGTTGAGTAAAATATACGCTTTAAGATTTGATTTCTCATTATTTTTCATCCAACTGTTTGGTTGTTGTTTTGTTTGTGGTTTTCTTTTTTTTTTTTGTTTTTTTTGTTTTTGTTTTTTTTTTTTTTTTTGTGGTTATTGTCGGCTTCTCCACAATTATCGTCGTTTACCCTGCCTTTAAAGCTATCGCAACCTGCAAAACGATAATTTTTATTACGGCCATACAAACGACAAACCGATCCATAATTTAAAAAAAAAATTATCTTCATATTCAAAACTTTATTATCATGATGATCACCATCTTTTTATTATGATATTATCCTCCTCATATTTTCTCCGCTGGCATTCAGTCAAGGTTTTAACTTTTTTTTTTAATCTCTCTCTGACTCTCTGTCTCTCTCTCTGTCTCTCTCTCTCTCTCTGTCTCTCTCTCTCTCTCTCTCTCTCTCTCTCTCTCTCTCTCTCTCTCTCTCTCTCTCTCTCTCTCTCTCTCTTCCTCCTCCTCCCCCTCCCCCCTCCTTTTTTTTCTCTTCTTTACGAGTTTCGGTAGATCTATCTCTATCACCAAAGACCGTGACACGCTTTCCATTACTGCAACATTTCTTTCAAAACTGCGCACGCCCGTAATAAGTCAAAGTTGAACAGAGGCGCTATGCACTTTTTTGTTTCGCTATATACCATTAAGAGCAATCTCATTTGAGGTCAATCTCCGCTTCCACACTATTCTGAGCATCTTTTCCACACTGGTGAATGTCTCAATTTTACACCGTAGATCATCTCCCCGAAGCTCGAATCATAAGCTTTGAAGTCATTTTTTTTTTAAACATTCAAAAAAATTCTAAAAAATTTAAATTTAAAAAAAAAAAAAACCAGAGCAAATTGCCTTCCTTCGCCAAACAATTCGCTGAAAAGTTTAAAAAATGTCAAATAAAAAAAAAAAAAATTAAAAAAAAAAAAGCAAATTGCTCACTGTGTTACTTGCTTTACTGAAATGTATTTTCTTTTTAAGATTGAGGAGGAGGGAGGGGAGGGGGGAAGAGGGATATATATATATATATATATATATATATATATATATATATATATATAGAGAGAGAGAGAGAGAGAGAGAGAGAGAGAGAGAGAGAGAGAGAGAGAGAGAGAGAGAGAGAGAGAGAGCATGCATTACTCATCCAAGAGCTAATATAGTAATACATTGCGCTTAGATAATTATGAGTTCAGTCTTTTCTATTTTCTTTGCGCTCTGCAGTGAACACCAAAATGTAAGTAGTCACTTCCACGGCTCAGCTGTGTTTTCTAACTTGATGGAGATTACGACCAGTCCTCAATTTATGAGTTACTCCCTCTACTTTATTTTTTTTTTTTTTTTGACGGATCTTTGTTCTTGGTACAATAATACATTGTTATTTGTTTCTTTTTTACTCTTCCACTCAAATCCTTGTGACACTTTTTCTCCAGACCATGACCTCATGCATAGACGTATTTCCCATCTTTCCCAACGAACTGCCAACGATAACAACTGCCGCATGCAACAAACACTAAAAAAAGTAAGGTTAAAACAACAACAACAACAACAAAACCTTGCTTAATAATTTGCATACCCTCAGAAATTTCCATTTCATTGTTTTTCCTAATTCGAGACTTTCTAATGCGGGTTTTTTTTTTTCACTCTTCTTTAACATAATTTCGTCGTGAGTCTTGAGTTGAACAAGTCTGTTACTCACGCGTTCCTTGCTCATATATCTTCGCTTCACACTGACATCACTTGACATCCCAGGTCAAAATAAAACTTAAAAATCAATGCTGAGATTTAGGATATTCTTTCCGAGTCGGGTCTATTGTACGATTGAATTGGTGGCTTCTGATAAAGAGGCGTTTTCTTCCTAACAAGAATCTTCTAAAATAATTATACTTTAAAAAATATCAAATAGGTATACAACATTCCTCTCTTTCTTCTTTTTTTTTTTTAAATCTCAGTGGGTTTTATTTCTTTCCCGTGAAGCCCCGGATTTTTATTTTTTTTTTTTTTTTTTTTTTGGCTTATTTTTTTCTGTATCTTTTCAAAAATATTTCTGTAATGTTGCAAGCCAAAATAGCCTCATAGTAGCGATTCAAAATGTGTAAAGGCTCCTGTCTCTTTCAGTTAATATTGGGAGTCTCGTTTATTATTATTATTATTATTATTATTATTATTATTATTATTATTATTATTATTATTATTATTATTATTATTATTATTATTATTATTATCATTATTATTCTCTTTCAGTTAATACTGGGAGTCTCGTTTATTATTCTTATTATTATTATTATTATTGTTGTTGTTGTTGTTGTTGTTGTTGTTGCTGTTGCTGCTGCTGTTAATGTTGTTATTATCTTATTATAATTATTTTAAGCTATAATTTTAGTTTAAAAAAAAATAGAAAACAGTTTTAGGAACATTCCATAAAAAAAAAACTCACCAACAAATCGCCCTATAACCACTGACAAAAGCCAAAAATTCTCTCTCAGGCGCTTCTCATATTCCTGGCCTCATCTTTCACCAGAGAAACTCTACAAGCTCCTGACGATGGGCACTGACAGCCAAGAAAATATTCTCCCTATCTCGCTTAGAAGATTCTTAGATGACACGTAAAACCTTACAATACTTTTTTTCACGACCAAACAACAGACGATTGCCGGAAACCATGAAAAAATACCATCTCAATGTACACAATGTATTTTCTTTTTTTCGTTTTCAAAATGCTTATGGCAAAATCGATGGCTACTAATAAAGAACGGGTTAACTTGTAGAAGGGTGTCAGGTTCAATTATAAGCGTTCAGATTTTACCCAAGCAAACCTATCTTTATCTCCTCCAGGAGAGTCTAACGGTCTTTCTCATTGGAAAAACTTGCAGTGTGATTGTATATGTGTGTATTTGACGAGAGAGAGAGAGAGAGAGAGAGAGAGAGAGAGAGAGAGAGAGAGAGAGAGAGAGAGAGAGAGAGAGAGAGAGAGAGAGAGAGAGAGAGCATAATGATATAGCTGTGATAGAAAAAAGGCGATCAAATTCTCAGTCTCGAAGCCAAGAAGGGGCGTGCCTTCTCCAATATGTTACACGACAAGAACAACAACCCTGTCACGCGAAAAGCCGCAAAACATGTCAGCCCGACATCTCGCTCCGGTACACGGAGGCAGTGAGATGTTGGAAGTCACATTCTTGACATGTTTATCACATTGTGTTATAACATCGAGCACTTGCCTCCCATTTCGCAGAATCCGACTTCCAACCCAAGCAAGGGTATTATTTGGTCGTATACTTTTACCTTATATAGACCCTGCCGTTAGTTTCACAGGTATTCAAGAGTCTCTGATTGTGGATCTTCTTTAGTCATTACATTCTGGTTGTAAATAACTGGGTTTTTTGTTTTTTTTTTTCAT
Source organism: Elysia crispata (assembly GCA_033675545.1). Lineage (NCBI taxonomy): Eukaryota > Metazoa > Mollusca > Gastropoda > Plakobranchidae > Elysia > Elysia crispata. The sequence continues at coordinate 409,199 of JAWDGP010000410.1, forward strand.
TATTATTCATATCTTTAATTTTTTATTCTCATTTTTTTTTCTTTGCTGTTCTTCGTTTTTTAGTCCGTTTGTCGACGTGTTTTTACAAATGTTTTGACTTGCAAAGAATCAAAAAACGGAATAAGTAATCAATTCCAAGTGACTTTATAAAGACTGTCTTAAGCAACAATCTACTAATACGAGATAATTTTTGGAGCTCTCAAAGCTTAGATCGAACAAGTTTCGAAAAGGCAAAATATTTTATCAAACTAAAACATTTAAAATTTTGGTTTAAAAAAAAAAAACCTTAAAAAAAAGAAGAGACTCAAAATAATGATAAATATTTGAAAAAAAGAAAAAGAAGTCAAACCAAAAGAAAAATAAACCTATTTAAAAAAAAAAAAAAAAAAAAAAAAAAAAAAAAAAGCAAAATCAAAAACAAACAAAAAAGATTAAGAAAGCATTGTTTGGAAAGCAAGCGTAAAACCATAAATATAAATCAGAATATTACAAAACACACTCCGAGACATTATACAAAGTTCACGTAATGATTGGGTTAGAGAGAGGGAGGGGAGAGAGAGAGAGAGAGAGAGAGAGAGAGAGAGAGAGAGAGAGAGAGAGAGAGAGAGACAGACAGACAGACAGACAGACAGACAGACAGACAGACAGAGACAGAGAGAGAGGGAGGGAGAGAGAGGAGAACCGTTTGTGATCTATCATCTCCAAACAAAGAATGGGCGTCCGGAAACTCGACTGTCTTAGATTTCAGACCTGCCGTGTATGGGCACCACCCAACTAATTTCAGACAATATTGTCAAAGAGTCCCTCTAAAAAGTCCTTGAAGAGAACAAAAAGGTATGTTATGAAAAAAAAAAATTAAAAAAGGGTTTTGCATAATAAATGCATGATCTTATCACAGCCTAGTCAGCTTAAACCTAGTAAAGACCTAATTTTCATCCCTTTAAGAAAATAATATAATTCATAAAGTATAGATATGATGTCAGGAAGGAGTGCTCGAATGACATTTAAATGCCACAGTTTCGTTTGAAAAAAAAAAAGCCAATTTAATATTTCAGCTTTAATATTAATAATGTGATGGTTCAAAATTCGTTTCCTGTCCCCTTTGCAGAGGGTTACAAAGAAAACGGACAAATATCATGTCTACATTCAATCTTGAATTATGAATATGATGATTTTACAGCACAATAGTATTAGAAAAACCTTAACTTCACAAGACACTTTGGATTATTTTATTAAAAAACGTAGCATTTTTCATTCCCTGGTCTGTACATTAAAAATGGGGGGGAAATCCCCTCTTCCCCTCTTCCCCCCCCCCCCCTCTCTCTCTCTCTCTCTCTCTCTCTCTCTCTCTCTCTCTCTCTCTCTCTGTCTCTCTCTCTCTCCTCATCATCATCATATAGTTATCAGCTTGTGCTTTTTCTTCTCTATGTCTCTCTCCCCACCCCCTTCTCTCTCTCTCTCTCTCTCTCTCTCTCTCTCTCTCTCTCTCTCTCTCTCTCTCTCTCTCTCTCTCTCTCTCTCTCATCATCATATAGTTATCAGCTTGTGCTTTTTCTTCTCTATGTCTCTCTCCCCACCCCCTTCTCTCTCTCTCTTTCACTCACTCACTCACTCATTCACTCTCTATCTATCTATCTATCTATCTATCTATCTCTCTATCTTTTTCTCTCTCCTTTATTTTCTCTTTGCATCCATAAATGCTTCGTGGTTTCATAAACAGTTTACCACACAAAAAATAAGACGATGCTTTTTAAACTCCTTTTCCTTTTTATCCTTTAAAGTTTTAGATTAAATGTTTGAAATAGGGTCTGCTCAATGTATAATTATAAAAGAAAAAATTCAATCATTTTATTTTGAAGGACAAAGTAGAAAGGGAAAAAATGTCTCTTGTATTTAAAAAAAAAAAAATAAAATAAATAAATAAATAAATAAATAAAAGTCTACAGTTTTAATTAGTCACATATAAATATGAACCCGGATCAAATTTCTTTTTTTTTTTTTTTTTAATTTTTAAAGCCTATTCTTTTCTCAATTATTTGTCAAAATTAATATAAATCTTAACCTCCAAAGCTATGTGTGTTTCAGAAAGTCCAAGAATGGTTAGCGAAATAGTAGAGTTACGACGAACTCTTGGTGTTGACATTACTCTTACACTAGCAGGTCTTTAAAGCATTCGTTTCAGCCCAATTTCTTTTCGGAAGCCACTTCGGGAGGGGGGGGGGGGGGGGGGGGGGGAATTGTAAAAAAAAATTCATATTTACAAATCAGACTGAGAACATGTGGTTACAAAGTAAGCAAGTTTTACCGCCAACATCTTACACAATTATCCTCAGTCTGAGCATAAAAATCTTAAGCTAGACCTAGATTTATTCGAAACCATTAAAAAAAAAAGCTGTTTTTAAGCCGGAATTTTAAATTGCTATAGCGATGCCAAAGTAGATAACTATTACTTTCACTCCACAAAAAATAAGGATGGTCAAACGAAACAACTAAGCAACTCATTATTTGATTTGCCTCGCATAATTTTGACTTAGAAAACAGAGAGAGAGAGAGAGAGAGAGAGAGAGAGAGAGAGAGAGAGAGAGAGAGAGAGAGAGAGAGAGAGAGAGAGAGAGAGAGAGAGAGAGAGAGAGAGAGAGAGAGAGAGAGACAGAGAGAGAGACAGACAGACACACAGACAGAGAGAGAGAGAGAGAGAAAGACAGAGATAGATAGACAGACAGAGAGAGACAGACAGACAGACAGACAGAAAGATAGAAAGCTAATTACGAACAACATCCTCTTTTCTTCATCAAAAAATCTTAACTTTTTGAACGACCTCTGAGTCTCTCACTGTGTAATACGTCGAGACAGTTTTCTTCCGTCAGGAAAGAAACTCTTAATTCCGACAGAATTTGAGAGGGAGGGGAAAAAAAAAACGATACAAATCCATGGCGAAGCTTTTGTAGCTCCAGCATCGTGAGAACTAAACTTCCACCACCTGTTGGCAAAAATTTCCACTTCCCAGAACCTCGATTCTTAACTGTCGAGCGGACAAGTCTAAAATAACTTTGGGTGTTCTTTCTTCGCATCCAGTAAGGCAGGCAGGACCCGACAACCTGTTGGGCGCCGTCAGGCAGTCTCAGAGCTGCAAATGAGAATTGACAAGCCCAGGCTAGTACACGTCTGTAGCCAGGTACAGACAGCTGAAGCTGCTTGATTGGTGGCTTAGGTGGCTTTTCACGCAACTGAAAACAATATTGATATAAATATTTTCTAATGGGGGAAAAAAACAAAAGATGAAGGAAGGAACGCGGCGCCAATACTTCATTATTTTGTTCACTAGTTGCTGATTGTCTAAGATCATATTTAAAACACTGTAGAAAATTCCACTGGTATTGGTGAAAAGAGATACATTTTTATCCAATTAAAATTTATATTGAAAATCTGTGATAAGGAGGAAAATGGATATACAGAGAAATGGGTAGGGATGGAGGGGATAGAGCGAATGTCAGAGAGAGAGAGAGAGAAAGAGAGAGAGAGAGAGAGAGAGAGAGAGAGAGAGAGAGAGAGAGAGAGAGAGAGAGAGAGAGAGAGAGAGAGAGAGAGAGAGAGAGAGAGAGAGAGAGAGAGAGAGAGAGAGAGAGCCAAAGAATTTACTACATAAAGACGGTACCAACAAATCAGACAATAAAAGACATACGCTAATGTGTTCAATATAAGACAGTGATCTGCTATCCTAATATCCTCATAGTTTACGGCAAAAATTTGGCACCTACATGGAGTCACATTATATTGATACTCTTGAGAGAGTAGTTCACGTAAATTAACCACGTCTACAGATTACCCCTACGAAACATGACATACTGATCTAAATTCCTGGTTTACTGAAAGCATAGTGGGGAAATGAATTATGTAAACGGTTTGAAAATGGGCGGGTAGAGAAGGAATTAATAAGAAACAGATATGTGTGTACACAACACTAAATTGATTGAATATATATAAAAGGAGAAAATAGAAAAGTAATGAGAGAAAAAAGGGAGGACGGAGAGCGGTAGATAGGTAGGCAGATAGATGGGTAGATTGATAAAGAGACAGACAGATACGTAGATAGATAGATAGATAGATAGATAGATAGATAGATAGATAGATAGATAGATAGATAGATAGATAGATAGATAGATAGATAGATAGATAGATAGATAGATAGACCAGTAGGCTGATAGATAGACAGGTAGAGAGTTAGAAAATTAGGAAAATAAGAGACAGAAACCATAGCAATCATCAGGCAGATAAGCAGACAGGCAGATACAAACGGGCAAAAAGACAAGACTTCCCTGAAACAGGTGAAACAAACTCAAAACCCCAAAACCGCTCCGAATAGTCTCGGATAGAGTCAGTCTGATGTATTTTCTTCATGATGAGCGTTGCTTTATCAGAAAGTGAGTGTTGGTCTTGCATTGATCAGGGTGTTATTCTACTTCCTGTAATGTGTTGGTTCTAGACTCACGTTCCTCACTCCCAATTTTAAGGTGAGTAACTTTGATGATGAGTTTCCACTTGGCAATTACCTTGAAGCGTTGACTTTCAGGCTGAAAGCAGATTGAGGTTTGAATGAAAATCTAGGACGTGATAGTTGATGATAAAAAAAACAAAAAAACACCACACCCGGAGAATAGAAGTGATGGATAGATTGATAGATAGACAAGAAGATAGACAAGCTGACAGAAAGATATAAAATAAAAAAGGTATGAAGAGAAACATATGGATGCATGGATGTTTAAAAAGGGGGGGAAGAAGAAAAAAAAAAAAAAAAGCTAAGGTAAAAATTGACAAAAATCAATAGGCAGAGAGAAATAAAAGTAGATTATAAATTATACATAAATCTTGCAAGTTAAACGTACAATGAATTTAATTGTTAGAAAAGAACGGGCATCTAAATAGATAGAAAGGCGGACAGATCAAGATATATGAAGGTAAGGTACTCACAAAGGTAGATAAAGAGATAGAAAGGTAGACCGACTGATTGATATCAATGTAGATACTAAATGCCTCTCTCTCTCTCTCTCTCTCTCTCTCTCTCTCTCTCTCTCTCTCTCTCTCTCTCTCTCTCTCTCTCTCTCTCTCTCTCTCTCTCTCTCTCTCTCCCTCCCCCCCCCCCAAAAAAAAAAAATTAAAATAAAATTAAAAAAAAAAAAAAAAAAAGCTTCACACGTAGAATCCCAGAGAAAAGAAAAGAAAAGAAAACAGATGGAAGCCTATTCAAATATTTAGTTAAGGGTGACGAGAGAGACTCGAAAAGCCTGACAAAATTTTAAAAAAAAAATTAATGGTAAGAACCTAAGCAGAATTGAGTTAGGTCCCCTGGCGTTTTCCTCACACGGCCCGGCAAACCTTATGGGATTTCTCGGTAATAACATTCTGCGCTCACGACTCAGGAACACTGTTTGTGTGACCAACTCCAGGCACTAAATAATTAATGGCATGTAAATCAGAATTATTTCATTTCATTGGTTAAGGGTGGTAGATTTTCATCTCCTTTATTGTAGCTTTATATTTTTTTTTCCGTTTAAAAAACTTTCCAGAAATGCGTAGACGTTAAGATAAAACAAATTAAAATACATCTCATTATTATTTCGTATACAATTGATTATTGGTTTTTTTTTTTTCTTCTTCTTCTTTTTCTTCCTATTATTACTACTACTACTACTACTACTACTACTACTACTACTACTACTACTACTACTACTACTAACTACTACTAACTACTACTACTACTACTCCTACTCCTACTCCTACTCCTACTCCTACTACTACTACTACTACTACTACTACTACTACTACTACTATTATTGTTATTATTATTATTGTTGGTGGTGGTGGTGGTCGCGGTGGTGGTGGTGTTTTATTATTATTTTGATTATATTTTTTTAAAATCATTTTACTTGACATAAAAAAAAATTCGATGATCACTGACTGACCGACTCTCTCTCTCTCTCTCTCTCTCTCTCTCTCTCTCTCTCTCTCTCTCTCTCTCTCTCTCTCTCTCTCTCTCTCTCTCTCTCTCTCTCTCTCTCTCTCTCTCTCTCTCTGTTCGGCATTCCTCTACCCTTTCTAGCGACATCCACCCTTTCCCCAACACACACCCGCACACTCTCTGCATCTCTTTATCTATCTTTCCTCGGCAAAGCCTCCACCTCCGATGGCTTGGACTTTGGAGGCTCTCGGACCAAATTATTATTCACTGCAGATTAATCAGAGTTTATTGAGCCTGAAACAGTCATGATCAGTGTATTCCATATACCCCTTCTTCCCTTGCCCGTTCGCGACAGACATTCATTTGTTCATTTGTCGCATTGCATTAATATCACTATCTGGCATCTTCACAATTTATGTCGTGTTTAAAAAAAAAAAATAATAAATGCGCAATAATTATTATCTGATTAACTTTGAAACCACTAGATCTATTTCGATACTATGGATATCTCACAGATATTTTCTTTAATTTGGAAAGCAAATCTAGCGGGGATTGTTTTGAGTAATGGCAACAATAAAGCTAACCGACAATGGATTTGTTTATCTATCGATTTCTTTCATATATATAAATTATATATTAACCGAACCGAAGCCTGATAATGCTAAGTACACTGTTATTTATTAAGTGAAGGCAGTCGAACTGGATTGATTACTCCACGGTTACTGGCGGAGTGCTCTCACGATTACATTCTGTTATCTAAGCAATCCTTAAACAGCCCCGGTGCATAATTGGAATTGATTTTTGTCTGTCTGGGATAGGAAATTTCGTTCTCTTTCTCCTTCTCTCTCTCTCTCTCTCTCTCTCTCTCTCTCTCTCTCTCTCTCTCTCTCTCTCTCTCTCTCTCTCTCTCTCTCTGTTTCTCTCTGTCCCCATCCTCCCTCTGAGTCTTTCTCTCTTCTTCTTCTTCTTCTTCTTCTTCTTCTTCTTCTTCTTCTTCTTCTTCTTCTTCTTCTTCTCTCTCTCTTTCTTTCTCTCCCTCTCTCTCTCTCTCTCTCTCTCTCTCTCTCTCTCTCTCTCTCTCTCTCTCTCTCTCTCTCTCTCTCTCTCTCTCTCTCTCTCTCTCTCTCTCTCTCTCTCTTCTAACTATGTATATACGTATAAACTATTGGTATATAAAAAGATAGGAATATTTAGAAAGATAGTGATTTAGATGATTAAACACGCACAAAGATAATAAAACAGGGCCAGTACAAATCGGAAAAAAAAATGGAGAGCGATGGCACGCTGATTGAAAGAAACACAACAAAGGTTTGAAACGAGAATTTATCTTAAATTAACAGCGCAGTAAAGTTTCAACTCTTGCGATATAAGGACTGCATAATGCACAGGTGAATCTTTAAATGAGTCACGTATTGGAATTTAACTACGAAATCTGTGCAACAATGAGAAAATTACATGCGAAATAAGATCCGAAACGTTCATGTTGAAAAGTGCCCAATTAAAGTAAGAATGAGAATTCTACAGCACAAAATAAGACTTTATTGTTAGGTTGTTGATTCATTAAGTATTTTTTTAGAAAATCAGTTAGCCATGAGCGGTGGTCTCGGGGCTCATAAATCTTAGTAGCGCATGACCAAATAAAGAGATGCTAAGTTTTGAAGCAAATCACTTAAGGGTAAAAATCAGAATATTCACTTGCACGTTTGCATTGACAGCAACAACAACAACAACAACAACAACAACAACAACAACAACAACAACAACACAAAAGAAGTAAGAGGATTTTGTAACTCCCAGCTACACCCTACCCCTTTGACACCATATTCTTGTCTTCTGAATATATTTGCTTTTTTTTTAATTAATAACTATAATATTTTAGATATTATATCATAAAAAGAAAAAAAGAAATAAACCAAATTAAAAGAAGCCAAAAAATAAAAAATAAAAAAAATTTGTCCACAAATTCTTATTAATCGCGTAGCCTACATGCAAACCGGGTTTTCTAAAGAATTTCATTACTGCATCGAGCTGGCTGGATCTAAATCTGGCTAATAAACAAGCCGGCACAAGCATTATGCTGTTCAGAGCTGGCCTGCGCCCGCAAAGATTATGCCTCTACATTTCCTCGATTTCTTTTTCTTTCTTTTTATTTCTTTTTTCTTTCACCTCTCTTTTTCTCCACAGAATTCAGTTTACGATGCCATACAAGAGGAAGTAGAACCAAGTAGATTTCCCCCTAGAGATTGCGTCTACTATTGATCCTCTAACCAGCAACACTAGGAAGTAGCAAACTGCAGAATACAGTAAAATATACGCAAAAAAAAAAAAAAATAAAAAAATAAATAAATAAAAAATCCTTTTCTTTTGCAGAGCGAATTTCAGTCTCACACAAAAACGCCCTTTTATTTAACTCCTTCTACGTCTCCCCCTCCCTCCCTCTCTCTCTCTCTCTCTCTCTCTCTCTCTCTCTCTCTCTCTCTCTCTCTCTCTCTCTCTCTCTCTCTCTCTCTCTCTCTCTCTCTCTCTCTCTCTCTCTCTCTCTCTCTCTCTCTCTCTCTCTCTCTCTCTCTCTCTCTCTCTCTCTCTCTCTCTCTCTCTCTCTCTCTCTCTCTCTCTCTCTCTCTCTCTCTCTCTCTCTCTTTCTTCCCCCCCTCACCCCCCTGCAACCCCCAATTCCCAGTTTGCGAATATATAAAGCCTGAACTTGGCTATATAACAAATTGAGTCTTCCCCCCCCCCAATTCATGCAGAGCTGCTAAAATTTCGAATAAAAATTAATTTAGTCGGTTCACATAATATCTTTGCAGTTGAAAATTTAAATATATATATATATAATATAGGAGAAAGAAAAAAAAGCTCATGAAGGGCAGGCGCAGACACAGTAATAGAAAGGTAAGAAGAGTGAGAATGGAGAGACACAAACGGACAAAGAAAGATAGAGAAATAGAGAGTGATATAGAGGGTGGGGGGAAGGATAGAGAATGTGAGAGGAGAGGGAGAGGATGGATGTGGTGAGAAGAGTAATTGGGTTATGAAACCCAAAGGCAATGAAGGAGATAAAGATAGAAAGAATATAATACACATTCATAGCTATATCGGTGGATCAATAGATAAATAGATAGAGAGTCAGACAAGCAGATTGATAAGGCAGGAGAGTGATAGATGAACAGATACACTGAGAAAGTGGCAGAAAGACAAACTTAGAGAGATAGAGAGCGCGAAAATGGAAAAAGAAGGGGGGAGGGGATGGAGAGATACAATGAAAGAGTAAAGATAAGACGAAGAAAGAAAAGAGAGAAATGCAATACTGAACGAGAGAGAGAGAGAGAGAGAGAGACAGACAGACAGACAGACAGACAGACAGACAGACAGAGACAGAGAGAGAGAGAGAGAGAGAGAGAGAGAGAGAGAGAGAGAGAGAGAGAGAGAGAGAGAGAGAGAGAGAGAGAGAATCTGACAGCAGTTCAACTAGAATGACGATATTAAGTATCTTACTGTTAAGTGCCCCCACATCCACACACACACACCAATTCTGTGAGGACCAACAAAAGATTAACAAGGGATTTGTCCTTTCCCTGCCAAACCATTAGCCAGAATCCGACCCACAAGTTCACAAATGGCCGGCGATTTGATCGACTGGGAGAAGATTATCTATAATTTGTCTTATTTCCAACCGAGGGAAAGATTGAGTTTCTTACACAATTATGACACATTTTGGTAAAAAAAAAAAAAATAAAATAAAATACTTACGTACAGAACTATTCGAAAGAATGAAATTTAAAAAAAAATGTGTGATGATGTATCTAGCTACCACTCTCGATTGATGGGTTGCCTGGAGGGAAAATACTAGAGGGAGTGCTGGAATGAAGAAAATGCCAACATGACTACAGATGTTTTCAGCGAGTTGTGATCGAAAGAATTAAGCAGAAATTCACGCCCAGTGTTTGACTGTTGGCACATGCGTCTCTGACTGGTATGTCTGTCTGTCTGTCTGTCTGTCTGTCTGTCTGTCTGTCTGTCTGTCTCTCTCTCTCTCTCTCTCTCTCTCTCTCTCTCTCTCTCTCTCTCTCTCTCTCTCTCTCTCTCTCTCTCTCTCTCTCTCTCTCTCTTTCTCTCTCGTCAGTGTGTGTGTGTGTGTGTCTTTTTCCCTTGCGCAGAACTTTTTAAATAAAATATTATTTAAAAAAAAAACAAACAAAGCAAACGACGACGATGACTCAGAAACTAAAGAGAGAACAATCATGAAGTTGTACAGACTGATGCGCTCCAACTTTGGATAGAGCTTCGAAATTTAATCCAAATAAAAGGATTAAGTTGTGCTTTTCGACCATTTTGCAAGAAAGAAGAAAAAAAAAAAAAAAAAAAAAAGAAGACGAAAAAAGCCCTGATGTGGGGGAAAAGGCCGTGTGGAATGTAACTGTTTTAAGCTGCGAAAGTAGATTTGAAAAACAATCCTCATTTTTTGATGCGAGTTGGAAGTTCCATAATAATTGTGAAGAGTGGAGAACTTCAATACTAGTAAATGGACGGTAATTTGACAGAATTATGGCAGTTTGTGTTTGAGTATTTGGGTGACGGTAAAGGTTATTTACAAAGTCGTGATCTAATTGTGGTCTTTTTGTTCAATTTTTTTTTTTTTTTTTGGGGGGGGGGGGGGCGGGGGGGGGAAGAGAGAAAGAGAGGTTCTTCTTTAAAATTATAGTAAATTCCCCGCCTCGTTGTTTTTTTTTTTTTTTTTTTTTTTTTTTTTTTTTTTATAAGTATGATATCACATTAAAGTACACTTAATATGAATGGAAAGAAATAAGATTTTTGAAAAACTGTGGCATTCAATAAATAAATAAAAAAAATCTTTAAGGATAGGTTAGTTTGTGTCCTTGGATGTTGAACTCAAAAGTTCAAAGTAACGGAACATGGCGACGCATCCACACGACGTGTACCGGATAACAGAAACAAGGGGACTCTTGGGTAGGATGAGCATAATTATATAATTTTAAAAGATGGTGATAGGGTAGAGAAAGAGATAAAGGCAGAGGGAGAGTCCAAAAAGCGAATTTTGCGTGGGAGCGAGATAAAAGAGACAAGAAAGAGGAGAGGAATAACAAAGAAAGAGGCAAAAGAGAAAGATAGTTCAAAAGAGCTTTGCGAAGAAAGAAAAAAAGGATAGTGTGTGTGTGGAGAGAGAGAGAGAGAGAGAGAGAGAGAGAGAGAGAGAGAGAGAGAGAGAGAGAGAGAGAGAGACCAATAGAGAGGTGGAAAGAGGGAAATAGAAATAATGAAGTTAATGAGAATGGCAAAAAAGGATAACGTATATATATATATATATATATATATATATATATATATATATATATATATATATAGAGAGAGAGAGAGAGAGAGAGAGAGAGAGAGAGAGAGAGAGAGAGAGAGAGAGAGAGAGAAGCGCGAAAAATGCGGGAAGGTAGAGAGAAAAGAGATCAATCATACAATAAGAGAGAGTAAAAAAAAAAATTGCTTTCCAGTTGGTGAATTCAGGAAAATTGAGCTAATCTAGCAATTTTCCAGAGTCAACGCCCTGATCATATTACTGGATCTTCCTGTTCAACAAAATTTGATCATGCAATTGAAAAAAAAAATAATAAAAAACAGCACGAAATAAACAAGTATATAAAATTAAAGATATGTCGGAATGAGAAAGGGGAACTGATTTCAGTATGAGGGTTATGAATCAAACACGCTCAATTTGATAATTTCACAGCACATTAGCAACGCAACAGCGCAGCTTCATGCGAAGAAATAATTATGAATACATTTGTTTGAACAAATTTATAGGTTTCTTTCTTTCTCTCTCTCTCTCTCTTTCTCTCTCTCTCTCTCTCTCTCTCTCTCTCTCTCTCTCTCTCTCTCTCTCTCTCTCTCTCTCTCTCTCTATGTGACTGTATGTCTGTCTCTATCCTCTCTGTATCCACCACTATAAAGTTATATTTCCTTATCCGTCCCACTGTGTCTTGGGTCTCTCATTCTCTACAGAGTACACCTCTTTCTGTCTCTCCTTTCACTGATCTCCTTCGCTCTCTCTATCTTTCACTCTTCTACCCCCTCCCCCAACTCTCTCTCTCTCTCTCTCTCTCTCTCTCTCTCTCTCTCTCTCTCTCTCTCTCTCTCTCTCTCTCTCTCTCTCTCTCTCTCTCTCTCTCTCTCTCTCTCTCTCTCTCTCAGAACATTTTGCAATACCCAAGACGCTGAAGAGCTCTTCAGGTCCAAGATCCTGCCAGAGTTACATGCACAAATTGATTCTTATTCTCTTTGACCTCGCAAGCTTATAAAATCTGACCAGGCGTCTCGAGAATCCTTAGCGTTGACAGCCTAATTGGACTTGCCAGCATTGATTGCAGATTGCCTTCGGCATCCGCTGCCAAATAAATAAATAAATAAATAACCACCGTTTTATACAAGAAGTGCTTCATTAATTCTGAAAATAATGATTGCCCATAATAACGCGAAAGAACCACAGTGCCAATTAGATAACATCATTTTGTTGGGTGGTTTGTTTGAACATTTTCTAACGTGTTTCATCTACTAGGGAATTGTTAAAGGAATGATTTTAACCCTCCCCCCCCCCCCCTCTCTGTCTCTCTCTGTCTGTCTCTCTCTCTCTCTCTCTCTCTCTCTCTCTCTCTCTCTCTCTCTCTCTCTCTCTCTCTCTCTCTCTCTCTCTCTCTCTCTCCCTCTCTCCCTCCCTATGAGGCTCGTGTTTTTCCTATGTTATAAGGAGAATCTATGGCTTTATATTCGGGCATAGACTCACTCACGATTTTTCAACCAAATCACTAGATCACGTTAAAAGGTGGGCAATAAGTTACGGATCCAAGAAAAAACCTGTTATTCTTAATTTACCTACGTTCCGCCCATTTACAGCAATCCATCGAAAAGGTTTCTGTCCGCTATCACCATTATATTCGAAAAACTTATTTCCCTTTGATTAGTAGGCGATTTTAGGTTTTAGCACTGAGAAGGGTACTTGGGTCTTATACGAAGGCAGTTTCGATATAACTGTTCCTTAATAAATAAACAGATGATTAGGGGAGTATAGGAGTCGGAATCAGATTAAAAAAAAAAAAAACAAAAAAACAAAAAAAAAAAAAACTTACCATACACAATTTTTTTTCACATTCGCTTCGCAATGGGAGAAACCATTTATCAGATAAAAAAAAAAACCCTTATCTTTAACAATTTTTTCCCCAATTCGTTTGAAGAAACCATTGAAACTACCTCAAGAGCCCCGGCTATATGAGGCAATAAACTTGCATCTCTAATTTACAGCGGCCGTTTCCTCCCGAGAGAGCTGTAGCAACTAGCAACCGTGAAGATCGGGCACCATAAACCTCCCAAGTTTGGCCCCAGCGGCGTCTGGCTGGGAGGGTTTCTATGTTGAGAACAATGCTTCTCCGGGGAGAGTGAGTCTAGTTGAGAAAGATAGGGAGGTCGAAAGACAAAACGAAAGATACAGACATAATCGTGTAAGTATATGCAGAAGGGAAAGCGGTTGGGAGTGAGAGATGCAGAGAGAGAGAGAGAGAGTGATAGAGACAGAAAGAGATGAGGTGAATGAGGGGGGACTAGAGAGAGAGAGAGAGAGAGAGAGAGAGAGAGAGAGAGAGAGAGAGAGAGAGAGAGAGAGAGAGAGAGAGAGAGAGAGAGCCAGCCTGACATAAGTGTCCGGCGGCCGGAAAAATACTCCACACTATAGCCTTGTTCCCGTACCCACAATGCACCACCGGAGGGCTGTTTTTCCTGTCTTCGCTGCACACTTCCGGGCGGAAGCAGTTAAAGTTTCGAACCGGGAAAACTGAAGCTAGAGGGTCAATACTCGCTTCTAAACTGGACTCCAAGCAGAAAAGGCGAACATTTTTATTTATTCTTTTTTATTATTATTAATTACTCATTTTAATCAGTACGATGATATTAACCCCCATCTCCGATCCACCCCCTACCCCCCACCACCCTTTTCAAAAAAAAAAGCTATCTTAAAAAGGCTCCATTTAGATGTCGATATGACAGCTACAGCAAATAAAGAGCTTGTCTAAAGCAAGATGAGGTAGATTACGTCACTGCGGCATGCTTAAAAACCTAATGAGGCAGTTCAATAGGTTGCAAGGTAGTACAGCACCTATTCGGTGAGATAAGCACAACAGGCTGTCTGTGATTTGAATTTCAGAATGTCTGTATTTTCAGCCTTCATAATTATAAAATGGCGAAGTGACGCAAAATTATAATTATCAACAACTTTGACATGCGCACACAAAATGAGAGAAGAAAGGAGTTGGTCTGCATGTGTGTGTGTGTGTGTGTGACTGTGTGAACGAATATGAGGTAGGGGAAGTAAGAAAAAGACACAGACAGACAGAGAGAGAGAGAGAGAGAGAGAGAGAGAGAGAGAGAGAGAGAGAGAGAGAGAGAGAGAGAGAGAGAGAGAGAGAGAGAGAGAGAGAGAGAGAGAGCGCAAGCACTCTGGGAATGCAACTGTTTATTTTTAACCCAGATGTTAAGACCACTATCATAGTTATCTCTATTTACATTGCATTAGGGAGCTACCAAGTGGAGGTTGATAGCGATAGATAGATGAAAATCAACCCCTTCCTGTGAATGATGGTCCACGCCAAGATTCGACCCCGGGCCCTGTATCTTTACTAGCCCAATCAGCGGAGGGAACAGAGAAAAAGAGACACAGACATAGTGGAGATTATGGAATGGTTGGCGAGAAGTACACAAGATGAGCAAGAAGAACGCATTGAAAGATGATGAGTTCAAGATGAAAAAGCTTTTGAGTAATGAGAAAAAATGCGTTGACTTTCAAGGTGCGTACAACGAAAGAAAAAAAAAACAAACAACAACATAATTTCCTCTTAATTTTCGATTGGAAAATCGAGGTGTTTACTGTATAGCCAAGGTATTGCTGCCGAATGAGTGAAATACTCATAGAGTCGGAAAAAAACCCGTTATCTCAACCTCACTTTCCCTCCTAAACAGTACAGATCATCACCGTAATCATTACTTTCATGATCAGGTGCACGGGCGCCGCAAAAATCGATTGCAAAGACCACAGCCTCGTTAATAATAATAATGACAACAAAAACAACACCACCAGCAGCAGCAACTCATTACTCCAATTTTCTTTTTCTTTTTAACTGTGTGTCATGTAGACCTCTTTCTGCGTACCCTAAGAGAGGCGAGTTTGTCCTCAGCTTAACCCCAGACCTCGTTTATGCACCGCGGGTGGCGCCAACCAGCCAATCAAATAAGCGATAAGGACCGCTTCAGCCAATGAGATGAGCCGTGGAGCATGCTCTCCCCTGGCGACGGCTGCCAATGCTTGTTTTGTCTGTCCGTGTGGATCACAGAGCAGATGCAATGGGCCCCAATCATCCAATTACGGTTAGAAAGGCGTCAAAAGGACAAATAATGATCTACACATCTTCTCTTTCTCTCTGGTTTTTTTTTTATTTTTATTTCTCTCAGTCTCGTTCTAAGCACTCATTCACTCTGTATTTTCGTTATCTCTCTTTCTTCTCCGTTTTCTCAAGTTCTCCCTTTCTAATTATGTGGATGGTTACCCCCCCCCCCCCCCCCCCCCCAAAAAAAAAAAAAAAAAAAAAACTCTCTCTCTCTCTCTCTCTCTCTCTCTCTCTCTCTCTCTCTCTCTCTCTCTCTCTCTCTCTCTCTCTCTCTCTCTCTCTCTCTCTCTCCTGCCTGTCTTCACACTATAATTCTTAAAACATAAAAAACAACACTAAAACAACTATCCTTTCCTTCTTTCATTTAAATATCGACCACAACAAAGACAAAACAAGACAAACTAAAAATTTAAAAAAAAAAATCAGCATCTAAGCAATTTCTTTACCTCTATCTCTTTTTTTTTTTTTTTTTTTTTTGAATCCCAACTCCCTTGCCGTCCTCAAAGTGGAAACCCCTTGAGCTTAAAAAGCATATTAGCTCATTTTCCTCCCATTATCGTATCTAATGGATTACTGGGAGAAGTGAGAGGGCATGTGAGTAGCCTGGGCAGTGCGGCCGGCATGGAGAGTACGTCAGGAGCAGCGAGCTCAGAACTCTAGTTAGATAATGGTCGGGAACCTCCATGGCCCTTATCATTCTGTGAAAAGTTGCACGAATTCGTTTCAGGAAAAACGAACAGAAACAATTAAAAAAAAAAAAAAAAAAAACAGTTACAGCGGGAAAAAAGGAGGAAAAAAATAAGGGGGTGGGGGGGGTGGAAGGATGCTAGTTGGGTATTTGATGTTTAATTTAAAAGAAAAAATAATAATAAATGTTTAAAACAAAAAAAAAATCATAATTTCAAGTGTTGCAGTCTGCAGATTGGGACTTGAAAAGAGATCAAGGGAAAGGACGTCTTGCTGGATCGACGGTAAAGTTTTCGTTTTGCAGCTTAATTTCATGGACAGAGCAAAATATTTTTCAATCACTTAAATGAATAATTAAAGAAGAAAAAAAAAAGAAAAGAAAAAGAAAAAATAGTTTTTGCCTATTCTGGCTTTTTTTTTTTTTTAATGAGGAGCGAACATTGTGGGGAGAATGTTGCAAATAGTGCATGGGTTTGCTATAGTTTATGTGAGATTAATTTTCATTCCACATATATCTTGAGGTGATAAAAAGAAGAAGGGGGAAAAAAAAAACGTGATAATGATTGGCACCAGTTTCGCTACAAAGTTCTCAAAATTATTTGCTTTAAAAAAAAAAAAATGAAACAAAGAAAGAAAGAAAGAAAACTGAAATTCATTTATTTGATGATTCATACACAGATAAATTTCATACTTCTTTGTAATATTTGTTAACAAACTCAACTCTTCTTTAATCGAGAAAAGCTATGGAGTTTCTAGCATAATTGGAAACAAAATTATGATAATTGTTAAAAAAACGAACACTTTCCTCGCCAGACAATAGATAAAAGAGTTTCATCGCCACTTTAAAAGTTCAGGTTTAACCGTTTGTGACGCACTCATCTTTGGTGAATCATCCAAACGGCATACCCTGTGGATGGATGAGCAGCTTAACTCAGTTTTATTGCGAGTAAATCGGCAAGCTCACCATATTGCGGTTCGCATCGTCGAATAAATTAACGCCATCATCGCATCCCCACCTTCCTTCCCCCCCCCCCCCCTCTCCCCTTTCCTCGTGACACCTACAGTCGCTAGGTCATCAAGGTTAACTAGCAGCTTTACAAGTCTTCTCTTTTCTTTACGAATTCGATGTAAAGCAGTGCTCACGCAATTTACTACTAAACGGTTCTAAATTCCGTAAAGTTTCCCTCAAAGATGTATCGGGAAAGATCGGCGTCCGGTTTCATCAATACTGCTGCAATAAACGCGCGCATGTGTTATCGACGAAAATTGAATATTGTTTGGAAACGAACATGATAGGAAAGATATAGGCGGAGAACATGCCACTGTGAACATTTAGACGAGTGGAAGGGCTACAAAAAAGATGAAGCATCGAGCGGTCAAGGCGGCTGTTTAAGCAATAGGAAGAATTTATCAGTTTCAAAATATGCTTAGGATTGCTCGAATGAAAGAGTTTTACGAGCCCAGTCCTTCATAGTAGCGGTGATCTCACGGCCCCAGCGTAGGCTGTGACAGTTCTCTTTAATTTCAGTATGAATGAACGTTTGTTCTTGAAATTAATCATATTTATGTTAAAAGAAAGAAATCAGAAGTGCGCATCTTCTTCACTGATTGGATTCAATTTAGATAAGATATTGGATAGGTTGAGAGGCGTGAAAGCTTTCGATAAATCAATTACACGTGACAAAATGCAAAATAGAATATACTCTGAAAACGTTCAAACATTCTATTAACGGGAGGCGATACGGCGTAAAGATAAAGGGAGGAAAGTCGAACAAAGAAAGATGAACCCAAAAAAAACGCAAGACGGAGTAAAGGCAGCATTGAACAAAAGGTGCCGCATGTGACCGCATCATGTCGGCTGGCTAGATTAGAATCTTAGATAAAGAAATAGATGTCTGGTGGCAGGAAGCAACAGCAACAGCTGTTTCGAGATTTAATGGGGTGAGTCAAAGTTGGAAGGGTCTCTCTCTCTCTCTCTCTCTCTCTCTCTCTCTCTCTCTCTCTCTCTCTCTCTCTCTCTCTCTCTCTCTCTCTCTCTCTCTCTCTCTCTCTCTCTCTCTCTCTCTCTCTCTCTCTCTCTCTCTCTCTCTCTCTCTCTCTCTCTCTCTCTCTCTCTCTTCCACTCTCCTCTGTTTATTTCTCTACTCTCTGCACCACTCACCGCTAATTTTGTCAAATAACAAACAGAACAAGCCTCGCTGCTTTGTAGGAGCATACTGACA
>JAWDGP010000410.1:430000-442500 GCA_033675545.1 Elysia crispata
TTGCAGCAGACTCCCACACAGCCAGACGGTAACAGATATTGGCCTGCATTATTCATTGCATAAACACGGGTACATGGGGCGTATGTTTCTCCTTCTTTTAATCATGCATGCTAGGTCACTATCGCACGGGCGCAAAGAGACATCAACCCTACTATCTCTTTGTGATTGTACGATAAAATACTCCATTTGTTTTGAAAAATCATTTTAATCCAAAATCACAGTTGTATTCCATTTGCAAATCTATTCATTTTTCTTGCATGCATAAGTCAAACTAATGCATAATTAGCCGTGGAGATTATAATTTTGAATGTAAGTAAAAAGTACTCTAATGCAAGCTTCATTATAACATGACTGATATGCTAATCCCATTCCTGTTAATTGCACCTGATAAGAAGTTTTGTCCTCCCTACCCCGCGAGTGCTATATTTTCTCGTTTCAGATATTGGGGCATTCTGTCGGAACCTGTAGGTTTATAATATGGTACGCTTTTAAAGTTTAGGCTTAGCTAAAACAACGCAAACAGGTCAACGAAATTGGATGTTAAGTTTTTAATAAATGTTTAAAAAAAAAATTAGCATGGGTTACAATCAGATTTCTCATTGATGCGTATGATTTGGCATGATTGATAGCCGTCTCTCCTCCCTTTCCCTTCTCCTCCTTCTTCCTCTTCCTCTACGCTCTTCCCTCCACCTTCCTACGCGTTATCTCTCGAGAAAGATATCCTAAGTGGTGCCTTGAGAAATAAAAGAGGACTCGGGCAAAATATGATCTTAAGGGCGAGGAATGAAAAAACGTTTGAGTTTCAAGAGGATACAGATATGAACCTGACATTAGTGTACTCTGTTGACCTGAAAATTCCACCAATGTTGGTACTCAGGCGAGTATCATTCTATGGTAACTAACGTAGCACTCCACTGCTCTGCCCCTCCCTTGTTCTTCCTAGGGTGACGAGACTCAAAGTCGAGGATTGGATACTCCACGAATGGTGGTAAACTGAGGGATAGAGAGCCTCGGTGGTCAGACTTCAGTAATGATTTCTTTTAACCCCTCCGGTCACGAGAACGGTATCACGCGGAGAAGTCCCGCGACTTTTACAACCGTGCGTGAAGATGGCTGGGCAAAGACATGATATCCTTAAGCTAAGATAACCAGAAATTAAAGCTGGGGGAGAGAAAGTGAAAGAAGAAAAAAAAAACCAATACATGAATTTTAGAAATATGGTAATCTGAACACACAAAAGAGGGTCTCAAAGGGGAGCCTCTCTACAGAAGGAAAAAAAATGCCCTAAGAACAAAATAGTGATGGGAATTGGATCGGAAGACAGAGGGCTGCTGGGAGTGGATAGATGCAGCGCTTAGGCTATCAGAACGAGGCGAGAACAAAGACGAGATCGAGGCTGCAAAAATGTGTCATCAGCGCCCAATCAAATTACAGGAAATTAAAGCCCAAGAGAGGAGGTGATCATAGGCGATGGCAAGCCTTGATGTTCCTAGCTATAATTATTATTTTTAACTATTTTTTTTCCCTGTAGTAATATGAAAGCCTTTTGAACTGTCCTATTTTAATACCAGAAAACATACTCAGAGCAAAAGTTTTACTTGCTTTAATCGCTTTGAACGACATGAAAAGAAGCTAGAGAATTAATAAAATTTATAACACGGACAAGGGTATTGAGGCGACATCACAAATCACGAGCAATGGTTTTTTCCCCCCTTTTCATTATCAAATCGATGTGCCTCTATTTTTTTTTCCCACTTACGCTTAAAGAAAAAAGCCCGTGAATCTCGATTTATAAATAACATAGTTACAGAGTAAATGTCTTTCTTTTTTTTTTTTAAACATTTTCAACAACCTAAAAGTATTCTGTTCCCTGTAAAGGCTCGAACACTGATTAGAGATGCGTTATTTTCTTTCTAAGACGGGCACGGTATTTCATCACGTCATTTGAAGGGTTTGTTCGCCCTCGGGGTTCGGATTGGCAACTATACTGAATATCACGTGGAATAATGGGTGAAGAAGTTTCATATATTGACAAGATGACCTGCGACAATACTTTGTCAGTAAATGAGGTAAAGCGAGTCCCAAACTCGATCCGATCATAGGGGAACCAGGAGTAAAGTCCTGGTTGTTCTTGGCATTGCTTTACTCGTCGCCTCTACTTTCGCCGAAACTAAAGAGACCTAGCTACCCGTTTAGTTCCGAGTGGACACAGGGGAGCTGAAAAACTTTTCGGCCCGCACTGTGATTCGAACTCGGGACCTCTGAATTGGTAGTCAGTATATTCACTGTAAAGCCGGCAAATTCTTTTCATTGTTCAATATTCTTCGGCCACTACCTTTTTTCGCTGATAACGAACATATATCTAGCTTTTTATTTACGTAAAAAAAAAATTGATTAAATTTCATAGTCAAATAGGCGCTGGATTATTATTATTATTTTTTTTTTTTTTTTTTTTTTTTTTTTTTTTTTAGTGAGAGATAGAGAGAGAGAGAGAGAGAGAGAGAGAGAGAGAGAGAGAGAGAGAGAGAGAGAGAGAGAGAGAGAGAGAGAGAGAGAGAGAGAGAGACAGACAGACAGACAGAGAGAGAGAGAGAGAGAGAGAGAGAGAGAGAGAGAGAGAGAGAGAGAGAGAGAGAGAGAGAGAGAGAGAGAGAAGAGTGCCAATTCTAACAGCTCACTACAAAGGGCGCTAATCTAGTTTGAACGGCTGCGCGAGTAGCCATTCCTCCCCGGTGGCGGATTGGACGGGCGATGCACGGGATCTAATGGCGCGGAAGAGAGGACCCGCTCACCCGTGGGGTGGGGGACCAGGCTCGTGCACTGGGGAGAGGAGAGGGAATAGTTAGACTGGTGAGGAGATAACTTGGGAGGAGACAGAAGAGTTCAAGAGAGCTTAGGGGCACGAGAATCTAGATCTAGAGGAAATGGAAGAGGGAGTAGTGAATAAGAGGATGTTTCTAGGAGAAAAAACAAAAAACAAAAAAAAAAAAAACGCAAGCTTGCAAGTTTCCCACATTCCCCTGTAATGTAAAAGATAATTCCCTAGTGTAACAAGAATTTATTTCCAAGATTTTTTCCCCCTTTCAACAAGAGCCCGTCGAGTTAATTTAAATATCATCTTCTTGTGCCCAGGGAATAGGGTAGGGGAAAAAGAGGGAGGGTGCGGTGGGGTATTGGAAATCATGAGCCACGCTTAGAATCCTCTCTCTGAAGGACTAGCTAGATTCGCAAGACTAGAAATAGCAATCTATTGCGACAATAACTAACAAATGACAACGAAATAACATTTGGTTTCCTGAAAGGTAACTAATTTGGAACATATTTCACCGGTTTCATGAAACCAATCTTATTGAATTGATTGAATACATGTTACGGTGTGTGGGATGTGCAATACTGAATATTTTTTTTAATTCAGCTATTTGTTACATAGAAACAATACTATTTCCTCGCCTGAATCACGATGGAGAACTGTCTCAATGTAGCTGTGGTCGGTTACAGCCAGGGTCTGTCTGAAGTCCAGCATCTGGGATCTACTTGTGAAACATATTTTTTTTTCCCACCTGAGTCAATCTATCTCTTGATCTCGATGTATATTATTTTGTCTCCCCATCTCTCTCATGTGTCTCAGCCTAAGTGTCTCCCTCTCCCTTTCTATGTCTTTGCTCCACCTCCCTCCCTCTTTCTTTCTGTCTGTCTGCCTGCCTGCCTATCTGTCTGTCTGTCTGTCTGTCTGCCTGCCTGTCTGCCTGCCTGCCTGTCTGTCTCTCTGTCTGTCTCTCTCTCTCTCTCTCTCTCTCTCTCTCTCTCTCTCTCTCTCTCTCTCTCTCTCTCTCTCTCTCTCTCTCTCTCTCTTCGCTCCCTTGACCATAGTAACTCACACACGGACATTTTAGTGTACTCACCTTCGAATTGGTCAGTAGATACAGGTGGCCTCCGTCCTCGTCAAAAGCCAAGTCACTTCTGAACGACTCTCCAGGCGCGATGGACGCCGTCTCGTATACGTTGGCGGAGGTGTTAGAGCTCACGGCAATCTGTGCAGGGGAGGGGAGGGTAAATGATTCGGAGATCAAAATTCGTTGAAATCTTTATGTACTAAACAAAGCCAATACAATTCGAAGCATAATCTTAAAAAAAAAAAAAAAAAAGAAAAGAAAAAGAAAAAGAAAAAAAAGGCAGACCCACGTAAATATTTCTTGTCCAGCACGCATTGGCGCAGCGTGAACTATAAACTTCATCTATAAATCCAAACCAAAACTATTTGAGAAGAATCTAGTGGGGAAATTATAGATACTGAAAGAGTGAACGTCGCACAATCGTTGGACTTAAACAAAAAAAAAAAAGGCAGCACAAGGTTCTTTTAACTATTGATGTGCCTAGCCTCTCCCATAGACCTTTTATAAGGGAGGGACGCGGGCTTTCCATCAAGCAATGATAGGAGCTGCTTTCGGGAGAGCATCCTACTCCACCACCAGATGTTTTCCTATGGTCCGGACCCGAAATATCATTTTGCCAGTCCAAAGACTTCCAGGCTGAACTGTTAGGCGAGCACAGCGGGCTTTCCATCAAGCAATGATAGGAGCTGCTTTCGGTACAGCATCCTACTCCATCACCAGATGTTTTCCTATGGTCCGGACCCGAAATATCATTTTGCCAGTCCAAAGACTTCCAGGCTGAACTGTTAGGCGAGCACAGCGGGCTTTCCATCAAGCAATGATAGGAGCTGCTTTCGGGAGAGCATCCTACTCCACCACCAGATGTTTTCCTATGGACCGGACCCGAAATATCATTTTGCCAGTCCAAAGACTTCCAGGCTGAACTGTTAGGCGAGCACAGCGGGCTTTCCATCAAGCAATGATAGGAGCTGCTTTCGGGAGAGCATCCTACTCCACCACCAGATGTTTTCCTATGGACCGGACCCGAAATATCATTTTGCCAGTCCAAAGACTTCCAGGCTGAACTGTTAGGCGAGCACAGCGGGCTTTCCATCAAGCAATGATAGGAGCTGCTTTCGGGAGAGCATCCTACTCCACCACCAGATGTTTTCCTATGGACCGGACCCGAAATATCATTTTGCCAGTCCAAAGACTTCCAGGCTGAACTGTTAGGCGAGCACAGCGGGCTTTCCATCAAGCAATGATAGGAGCTGCTTTCAGGAGAGCATCCTACTCCACCACCAGATGTTTTCCTATGGACCGGACCCGAAATATCATTTTGCCAGTCCAAAGACTTCCAGGCTGAACTGTTAGGCGAGCACAGCGGGCTTTCCATCAAGCAATGATAGGAGCTGCTTTCGGAGAGCATCCTACTCCACCACCAGATGTTTTCCTATGGACCGGACCCGAAATATCATTTTGCCAGTCCAAAGACTTCCAGGCTGAACTGTTAGGCGAGCACAGCGGGCTTTCCATCAAGCAATGATAGGAGCTGCTTTCGGAGAGCATCCTACTCCACCACCAGATGTTTTCCTATGGACCGGACCCGAAATATCATTTTGCCAGTCCAAAGACTTCCAGGCTGAACTGTTAGGCGAGCACAGCGGGCTTTCCATCAAGCAATGATAGGAGCTGCTTTCGGGAGAGCATCCTACTCCACCACCAGATGTTTTCCTATGGTCCGGACCCGAAATATCATTTTGCCAGTCCAAAGACTTCCAGGCTGAACTGTTAGGCGAGCACAGCAGGAGTGTAAATTGCGATACAAAAAACCTTGATATCAACAAAAGCAGCTGCAGAGACAAAGTGACAGCACCGGCTGGCGCGCAGGGGAGATCTTCAGATATTTGTCGCGACCAGAGTCATGGGTTATGAGTCATGAAGCACAGGTCGCCGGTGTTTGCAGCCGGTGTTTGACGAAGTCCGTTCACAACATGGTGATCCCATATCGTTTTTTGCATAATAAACACAAGACCCCGTCGGACAGTTCATCACTGAAAAGATCAGGCCCTAATCTCACCTACAGACGGTGTGTGTGTGTGTGTGGGGGGGGGGGGGGAGACGCTCAAACCGGCGCTGAATATCACTATGGATACCAGGGCGAACGTTTTAACATAACACCACAGGATATCGGTACTGCCAGATGTTGAGTAGCGATTATACTCTTCTCCCTCCACATGGCGTTATTAATAGTAGTGTTGCAGCAGTGTGTTGTTCACTTTCAAAAGCTACCAATATAGCATTCTAGTGACAGCAGTGTGTTGTTCACTATCAAAAGCTACCAATAGAGCATTCTAGTGACAGCAGTGTGTTGTTCACTATCAAAAGCTACCAATATAGCATTCTAGTGACAGCAGTGTGTTGTTCACTATCAAAAGCTACCAATAGAACATTCTAGAGACAGCAGTGTGTTGTTCACTATCAAAAGCTACCAATAGAACATTCTAGTGACAGCAGTGTGTTGTTCACTATCAAAAGCTACCAATATAACATTCTAGTGACAGCAGTGTGTTGTTCACTATCAAAAGCTACCAATATAACATTCTAGGGACAGCAGTGTGTTGTTCACTGATAAAAGCTACCAATACAACATTCTAGTGACAATTATCATCTTTGACTCAAGAATTGTCAGCCTTAAAAAGGTGAAAATATAACATTCTTGTTTTTAGAATCTTTGATTCGAAGCGTTCTTCCTTTAAAGAACTCCCAACATTTCATTCTACTATGGAGGACCAATTCTTTGACTCTTGTGTTATAATCCCATAGGCTTAATGCTAAGTACATTGGTATGCGAAAAAAGTTTTCCATTTAACAGAGGAAAAAGTGAGACACTGCAGAATTGAATAAAAGAAAAACGTTATTGGATATATGAAATCGAATATTTCCTGAAAACTGTAAATAGCTTAACAAGTTCAAAAAAAAAATCTTTTAAAGTGCGGGCTTTAACGGAATTTTTTTTCTCTTTGATCCGCTCCAGTCAGTGCAATCAATATTTTATCACGATGTAAAAAAAAGCTTAATGGAGTGCTTTATAGCAAAAATCTTTGACACTATATTAATTTATACAACATGAATTTTTTCCCCTTAAATAGTTTCTCCATAGCGCTAGTCTATCGCACATTAACATTCTTGCAAATGACTGTGAGTGTTTTATTTTCA
The DNA here is from genome assembly GCA_033675545.1 of Elysia crispata. NCBI lineage: Eukaryota > Metazoa > Mollusca > Gastropoda > Plakobranchidae > Elysia > Elysia crispata. The sequence continues at coordinate 437,092 of JAWDGP010000410.1, forward strand.
GCTAGTCGTTGCAGGAATTAATGACGTAATCTCACTGCAAAAAAAAGCAAAAACTGGGTAGGCGTAATCGAGCGCATGCGTAATTTAATGGGACAAGCGGCCATCTTGCTCCTGCTTCGTCCATAGTTTAAATTTTCAAAGGAGAGAAGATGGCGACCATGTTTGTGTTAGCATTGTTCTGTGAATGAAATGAACACGTCTGGTGTGGGGGCAAAAACTTTCACATAAATTAATCCACTACAAAGGGAAACAAAAAAAAAAACAAAAAAAAAACGCTTCTCTCTTCAGGTTACTATTAATGTGAGCAAGAAGGAAAATAACTCATTTCAACTGATATTATGCATCTCATCACTTGAACAAAGAGCTGAAAGACTCCGCATCATAATTACTATATTCAGTCATCGCCACACAGCATGCATCGGGCAAAACGAATGCATCTTTCTCTCGCTGAAATCAGGACGGCGCGTGGCTTATCAAGCAAGGTGGGTGGGTGGAATTTTGTAATATTTCGTCCAAATCAAATTACGAAAGACTTTAACTGAACTCCTACAAGACTGTTTCCTTTACAGTATATCGGATTCATTATGAGCATCAAATGAGTTAAACAATGGCTCTACTTTCTCAGCTGATATTAAGTGAACCTTAAGTTTATCTCGAAGTACATGAGGACATCCCTGTCAGGATCAGGGATTGCCATTTCGATGGATCTAGAGATGGAAGAAAGCATAAGCTTTATCGAAATGCATACGCCGTGTTATAATTTAATGTTGAAAACCTGCCAGCTCTGTCTTTTCCAAACAAAAATTATTATTATTGAACAAATCAACACCGAGGTGTGTTTGTTCGACTCTAAAGACTAGAGAGGATGGCCCCGCTGCTTTGAAGTGTCCTACTATCGGCCTAGATGTTTAAGATCTACACACATTATCTTTCTCAACCATATGCCATGCCCACCACAGCGCAAAACAAATCATGTGGATGGAGAAGATAACTCTTTGGGGTCGCATATGGCGGGTACTTCGATGATCCGATGATAGATATTAAACAGTAAAAAAAAGGTTAAACAAAAAAGCTACAAAGACCTTAACAAGTTAAAACAATTATTATATAAAAAAAAAGAGCGGAAACTAGAGAGGGAAGAAAAAAAACAGCTATCATTTTCGATAACAAGATGAACAATAATAAATTAAAAGGGGGGGGGGATTTTTTTTTAAATATCAATGACGGAAGGAAAAAAATCTGCAACTTCAAGAACGTGAACAACAACACCAACACCAACACCAACAACAACTACAAACACAACGAAAACCAACTACAGCGACTCACCTTTAAAACGCGCCCGTTCGAGGTGCCGGCGAAGGCGACCGTTTGCGCGTGCGTGATGCTCACGCCTAGAGCGGTGACTGCTCGCTTCGGATCCTCAGGGACGGAGAGTAAGGCGTTGGCCACGATAGGGTTGGATATACCCAGCGGGTTGTTGCTTTGCACCTGGCCGCAATAGTTCTCGTCTATAGGATGCTCCTGGGGACCGAGTGGATTCATTGAGTTGATGAGTAAAAGAAAAAAAAAAAGATTGTAGTAATGAGTAATTAAAATAATCAAGAAATGTCAAAGGTTGATCCTTGGATTATTGATCAAATCGCAATTGTCTGCATATCTTGCTATTCAATCGACTTAATTTGTCTTTCTGGCAAATTCTGCTATCCGGTTCGGTCCCTTCGACTTTGTTGTACATGTTTTGCTACACGATTAAGTTCCTTTGTTCTTGGCAGACATCGAGCAAAAAGCTACGTACTTTGTCATCTTGTGAGATTTAAGAACAAAAAAGTCCTACGAGTCTTCTCTGAAATAATTTCAATAGAATATTTTTTTCAATGGCATACGGCTACTTGATTAAGCAAACACAATGCACATACAAGTCCTCCACTGAAAAGCCTATTGAGATATTTTAAAATAATAAAAAAAAAAAAAGAAAGAAACTTGACATACCGTGTTCCTACTGCACTTCTTGGCACTGTTCAAGTGGCCACCGCCGTAATAGCCCTCGCCTCTGAAGCAAGCTCTCCAGCTTTCCGTGATGAAACTGTTGATGGCGTCCAAGCTGTACAGGCAGAACACGGACTGGCCCGAGGAGCCCGGCCCGCCGGTGAAAACCGTGTAGAGCACCTTGGAGCGGAGCGTCACGTTCATGGAGAGCGCGAGCTCCCGGCCCGCGGTGCCGATGGCGGCCACTTGCACCATGTTGTATGTGGTCCCGTTCATGCGACACAGGAGCGGCACCTCGGTGTAGGACTGGTACCGCTCGTCGTTCTGGCACAGGCGGATCAGCACGGTGTGGTTGCCTTTGTACGGGTCGTCGCTGTTGCGGGGCTGCCGCGCGAGGAAGTAGCTGAATCCCCCTGAGCTGAAGCCGTAGATGTAGGTGATGCGGAACTTTTCGTGCAGCCTCACGTCCAGCTTGAGGTGCGAGCCGCGGTAGAAAATCTGGTCTTCGAAGGCGATGGTGAAGTCCGACAGCTTCCGGGTGATCAAGGCCGGGAGGTCGGCGAAGAACTGCTTCCGGTGGGTTTGGGCCACGTACAGGACGTTCGGCTGCGTGGAGTTGATGGCCGGGCCCGGAGCTATGAAGGCTACCGTGGAGGAGTCGTTGAAGTGGTTCACCACGGCCGTGGTGTAGTCGCGGGGTTCCATGGAGGAGATGTTGCTCAAAAAACGCTTCTCGCACGTGCCTTGGAACAGAGTGCCGCACGTGATTAGGTGCATGTGGACATAGTCGATTGCCATGATCTAAAGGAGAGAGATAGGGTGGAAAGAAATCTTATTAAGAATGTGATGGAAGCTAAAATGTTTTGTGTTTTTTAACTTGAACCCTTTCTAGGCCATCAGCCTTTTGGGATCTTAACTGTTAGGTTTTAAAGCAGGGGAATGTTACTGGTTCTATTTTCAGCCCCAGAGTCAGAGACTGATAAGAGCAACGCCGATGAAATCTCTCAAGTCCAAAAAATACTTTAACTTCCGACAAGTTATAGGAAAGGATTGGTCTAATGAGAACCTGATTCTACCATTTGATATCGATAGCTAAAGCCAGAATTCGGGCCCCAGCCTCAATGTTGTTTATACAAGGTTCAAGCGAGAAATATCTGACATAATTAAAAAAAAAAAAAAAAGTTAATAAGACTGGCGATGAAGGTGATAATGATGAGGACAATGCTGATGCCCACGACACCACTAGAGAAGTAAACTCAGCTGAACACTTATAATGATGACAGTAATGATGATATTAATGGTGATGACAACGACGATGACTATGACGACAATGGAGATGCCTTGATACGACTATAGTCTTTCGAAATTTGTCACAGAATCACTCCAACCTTGTTACTGCTGATAATAAACACAAAAAACACATACAAAAAATACAAACAAACAGTCATTTAGACAACAGGATTTTTTTTTTTTTTTTTTTTTTGGGGGGGGGGGGAGAGAAAGGGTATGAGAAGTGGGTTGAGACCTACCTTGTTGTAGTTATTCGTCCAAATGAACTGATGACTGCAGGTGATACCCTCTCGAGCCAAGACAGGGGGCGGGCGGCAATTGGGGTGATCCAGGTGAGGGCCCGTCACAGCCTCGGTTTGAAGTTTGAGGTCAGGGTCAAGGCTGTCAAGAGAACCAAAAGATAAAAAAAAATATTGAGGGTCAAATCGCGGCGATCAAAGAGTTTTGAGTCTTTGTTTTTACTTGCGCCAATTTTTTAAAGTCAAAAGCTGATTCGTATACTTATTGGTGTATATATAATTATGTTTTGCATTGTTCGGTGTTGTTTTTGGTTTGTTTGTTATTGTGTTTGATTGTTTTGTTGTTGTTTTTTCATCTTCTCTCCTCTTTCTCCAATTGCTAAGTTTTTATCCTCCTGGCGTGGCTTTAAATTAATTTACTGTAATGATTAATTGATTGAGTGTTTGATGAAACAAGATCATTCCACCATGGACCGCAATTTAGGAGCTTTGAACTTTCAACTTTAAGTTTGTATGCTGGTAGCACATTGGAAGAAGTTAAATGGTATGTACAGATCATGCTAGACTAGCAAAATTAAACTTTCACTTTATACGCCTTTCATCACATATACACACACACATACATACATACATACATACATACATACATACATACATACATACATACATACATACATACATACATACATACATACATACATACACACTCTCTCTCTCTCTCTCCTCTCTCTCTGTCTCTTCTCTTTCTCTTTCTCTCTCTCTTTATCTCTTTCTCTATCTATCAGTCTATATCTATCTATTTCTCTGTCTATACTCTCCTTTAATTCCCCAGCCTCTTATCCAATAAAACTTCTAGTCCCCACAATCTTCTGCCTCTCAAACAAAACTTGCTACATATCCTAAATTTCCTCTGCTTAGGCTAATTAAAGCAAGAGTTTTAGTGACTGGTCGAATTATGTTGTCTTTACTTTACAAACTGCGTGTGTCAACAGTTTCTATGGTCAACCTGCCTCACTTTTGACCTATCTTCCACATTGGGAAATAAACGTTGCTCTGGCGTAGGCAGGCATGGGAATTAAGCTATCATAAATCTTAGTTAATTCAGCTCTTTTCTAACTGGGTATCTGTAAAGGCACATGTTAGTTTTCATAAACAGCGTCAATAGATTTATCACACCCATAGTTTGTAATAAGTATCATAGGTTTCATTTTTAGAAAGCTTTCTTTTACGGCTTTCTTTCCTACTTTTACCGTAAGAAACAAATTGGAAAGAGAATGCATTATTTCAATCGCTTTTAAAAACAAAAATAAAAATAAATCAAAGAATAAATCAAAGAATAAATGGCCCCATTCTTAGCCACACAGTGAAGAGTTGGGAGTGAGGAGGAGGAGGAGGAGGAGGAGGAGGAGGAGGAGGAGGAGGAGGAGGAGGAAGAAGAAGAAGAAGAAGAAGAAGAAGAAGAAGAAGAAGAAGAAGAAGAAGAAGAAGAAGAAGAAGAAGAAGAAGAAGAAGAAGAAGAAGAAGAAGAAGATGGAGGAGGAGGAGAAGAAGGCGATGATGAAAAAAAGAGAAAAAAAAAAAAAAAAAAAAACAGAGAATGGGTAAAGGAAGAAAACATTTTAGGACAGGCCTAATGTCAAGGCATTCACAAACACTGAGCAAACGTGATGCGCCATAATAGTGAGTGGTTAGCAGATCTAAGGACTTAAGGGTCCATTCAAAACCATTATGTTTAAGTGTCCTTCTTCTGTTTTTTTTTTTTTTTTTTTTGTTGTTTTTTTTCCTTGCTGTTTTAAAAGTGGAAGTAGAAAAAAATCTGAAAATAACTCAAAAAAAAAAAAAAAAATGAAACATTTCGCACATTATTTTTACATAAGCAAAAAAAAATCAAAAG
>JAWDGP010000410.1:445000-485000 GCA_033675545.1 Elysia crispata
CATCGTCTGACATTATGACAGGTCCTAAAAGCGGTCAAATTTCCTACAAGGTACAATAGCGGCCTGTCTCGTTTATTCGTTTTTCTTTTCTTAGACTATCTGCTATCAGTCTGTTCATTGTTTGAAGTTAGTATCATAAGTTGTATATCCCACAAATTCGGGTGATATTTTGTATGACTTATGCTAGTGGGAAATAACTCGAGTGAAACTGATTAGTTTTGTTTCCCTTTTGTTTGTTTGTTTGGCTTTTTGTTTATTGTTTTCACTTAAGGTTGCTGTATGATGATTTAGGTTTTAGCAAAAAAAAGTTACTGACACAGACATTGTATAGCCAACCGCTGATGTTGATTGAGCGTTGTTTTTTTTTTAGATTTTTTTTTTTTAATTTCTTGTTTTCACTTAACGTTGTTGTATGATGACTTAGATTTTAGCAAAGGAAGTTTTTGACATAACCATTGTATGGCCAAAGTTGATGTTGATTGAGTATTTTTTTTTTTTTTTTTTCCCTTGTTTGTTTCTTCTTTTCACTTGAGGTTGCTGTATGATGATTTAGATTTTAGCAAAGTATGTTATTGACATCGTCATTGCTTGGTTAAAGGCTGGTGTTGATTGAGCATCTTTTTTTTTTTTTAAGTTTGTTTATTTGTTTCTTAATTTCACTTACGGTTACGGTATGATGACTTAGATTTTAGCAAAGTATGTTAATGGCATTGCCATTGATGGTGATTGCATGGCCAAAAGGCTGATGTTGATTGGGCATCTTTTAAGCTGTAGCCGTTATATTCAATCCTGAAATGTCTGCTATCCCTGGGTATCGACCTTCGGTGCGCATCATATCTTACTGCTAGCACCAAGCACAGGTTGAAAGAAGCACAGAATGCTGTGTGCTCACACGGTACACTGCCGCGCGCAGCAGTTATCAGTTCTGTAACCAGACTGGCTAGGCTGTTGAGCGATCACACTTTCTCTGACGTCAATATCCAAGGTCGGTTGAGTCACAGCGAACCAGTCAAGGAGGGCTCAACACCAAACGAACTGAGTACCGAAATAACCTGAAACCATGCGAGGCCAAAGACGATGTACCTGATGCCTGGAGATCACTAAAGAGGTTGGTATGTGTGGTTACAGCAAGAAACGAACCAGTTGGTATATTTACTTTATAGCCCATTGGTCATTGCAATTGCCATCTTGCTCAGAGACGTTGTTGTTGTTGTTTCTTGTTTTGTTTTGTTTTTAATTAGGAGTAGTGAAAAAAGACAGTTTCGTCTCTTCAGACTTGTCATTGAAACACACGGTATTTCTCGTTGATACGAGGTCTCAAAGGTTGATTATAAATTTAACCAGCAGCTTAAATATGTAAAATTTTTCTTTTTTTTTCTAAGTACGAACGCGATTTGGCGCAACGATGACAATCCAAAACTAACTAGATGACTCCCAGAAGGTGATTATCTCGACGTTAACGAACCAAAGGCTAAGAATGCTAGACCTTAGTCTTCATTAGAATCACTAGTCAGTGGTGTTTAAAGACTGCAATAACGAGACAGCCCTCACCTAGACTATAGTATTAGGATCCTAGCCGACAGCCAGAGATGAATCGGGGGGGAAAAAAGCCTGGGAAAAAACAAACCAACCACAGTCGATCTCATTAGCAATGACCACACGAAGCTTCTTAGGGAAAATACTCAGATTGCCTCCGTGCATTAGGGATGAAGACTAAGGCGTTTGACAACAGTGCTGAGTTGGTAGTTTTCTAGAAAAACAATTAGACCACCGTTGGCGATAAATGGGACGTCGACCAGAAAGTGAAAATAAGAGAAATAAACCAACAAAAAACCTCAAGCATTAGGGATAACCACAACGCTTTTCAATATTATTACATTGATTCCTTCATTGGGCAATTTAAAAAAAAAACAAAAAAAACTTAAAACAAGCAAACCTAAAACTTTATTAGCTATATAAATGGCTCCAAACATAATACAATTATAATCAAGTAAAATGCGTTGGTAAATCTTAACAGTATAGAATAACTGAGAGTTGAGGTTTAATTTATGAGTTTATTCCCTAGTATGACATAATGCTGTTTTTTTTGTTTTTTGTCTTGTTGTTTTTTGTTGTTTTTTTTTTTGTTTCGGTTTTTTTTTTTTCCCTTTTTTTTAATACATGAGGTTTTATATATGGATTCGTATGTGGTTATGCAGTGATACGCAGAATCCGCTAAGATAGCGTGCGGGTGTTCATCAAAATTAATATTTTAATGGTGAATCCTCATCCCGAGCTTACCAGTTCAGCCAAACAGAGGTTAAGGTCAACCATGGCTTCTACATAATAAACAGAAAGTTTAAACCGGAAAAAAACAACCTTCAACAACGACCTCGGTGTAGGTGTTTTGAACCATAAACTAAAAGGCGTGCCCAATGCCCATCCCCCGGGGTAAGAAACACGCGTGTTTCTCTTTGCATAGAACACTTACTATAGCTCCATCTTGTCATGGCTTTACTGTTCAAACATCTGGAACTAGATCTTTACGATATAATTGTGCCGTGTGGTCTAGAGCTTCCTTCTGTCTCTCAATCTCCTCCCCTAGAATTTCCTTCTGTCTCTCAATCTTCTCCCCTAGAGCTTCCTTCTGTCTCTCAATCTTCTCCCCTAGAGCTTCCTTCTGTCTCTCAATCTTCTCCCCTAGAGCTTCCTTCTGTCTCTCAATCTTCTCCCCTAGAGCTTCCTTCTGTCTCTCAATCTTCTCCCCTAGAGCTTCCTTATGTCTCTCAATCTTCTCCCCTAGAGCTTCCTTCTGTCTCTCAATCTTCTCCCCTAGAGCTTCCTTCTGTCTCTCAATCTTCTCCCCTAGAGCTCCCTTCTGTCTCTCAATCTTCTCCCCTAGAGCTTCCTTCTGTCTCTCAATCTTCTCCCCTAGAGCTTCCTTCTGTCTCTCAATCTTCTCCCCTAGAGCTTCCTTCTGTCTCTCAATCTTCTCCCCTAGAGCTTCCTTCTGTCTCTCAATCTTCTCCCCTAGAGCTCCCTTCTGTCTCTCAATCTTCTCCCCTAGAGCTTCCTTCTGTCTCTCAATCTTCTCCCCTAGAGCTTCCTTATGTCTCTCAATCTTCTCCCCTAGAGCTTCCTTATGTCTCTCAATCTTCTCCCCTAGAGCTTCCTTCTGTCTCTCAATCTTCTCCCTAGAGCTTCCTTCTGTCTCTCAATCTTCTCCCCTAGAGCTTCCTTCTGTCTCTCAATCTTCTCCCCTAGAGCTTCCTTCTGTCTCTCAATCTTCTCCCCTAGAGCTTCCTTCTGTCTCTCAATCTTCTCCCCTAGAGCTTCCTTCTGTCTCTCAATCTTCTCCCCTAGAGCTTCCTTCTGTCTCTCAATCTTCTCCCCTAGAGCTTCCTTCTGTCTCTCAATCTTCTCCCCTAGAGCTTCCTTCTGTCTCTCAATCTCCTCCCTAGAGCTTCCTTATGTCTCTCAATCTTCTCCCCTAGAGCTTCCTTCTGTCTCTCAATCTTCTCCCCTAGAGCTTCCTTCTGTCTCTCAATCTTCTCCCCTAGAGCTTCCTTCTGTCTCTCAATCTTCTCCCCTAGAGCTTCCTTATGTCTCTCAATCTTCTCCCCTAGAGCTTCCTTCTGTCTCTCAATCTTCTCCCCTAGAGCTTCCTTCTGTCTCTCAATCTTCTCCCCTAGAGCTTCCTTCTGTCTCTCAATCTTCTCCCCTAGAGCTTCCTTCTGTCTCTCAATCTTCTCCCCTAGAGCTCCCTTCTGTCTCTCAATCTTCTCCCCTAGAGCTCCCTTATGTCTCTCAATCTTCTCCCCTAGAGCTCCCTTATGTCTCTCAATCTTCTCCCCTAGAGCTTCCTTATGTCTCTCAATCTTCTCCCCTAGAGCTTCCTTATGTCTCTCAATCTTCTCCCCTAGAGCTTCCTTCTGTCTCTCAATCTTCTCCCCTAGAGCTTCCTTATGTCTCTCAATCTTCTCCCCTAGAGCTCCCTTATGTCTCTCAATCTTCTCCCCTAGAGCTCCCTTCTGTCTCTCAATCTTCTCCCCTAGAGCTTCCTTCTGTCTCTCAATCTTCTCCCCTAGAGCTTCCTTCTGTCTCTCAATCTTCTCCCCTAGAGCTTCCTTATGTCTCTCAATCTTCTCCCCTAGAGCTCCCTTATGTCTCTCAATCTTCTCCCCTAGAGCTCCCTTATGTCTCTCAATCTTCTCCCCTAGAGCTCCCTTCTGTCTCTCAATCTTCTCCCCTAGAGCTCCCTTATGTCTCTCAATCTTCTCCCCTAGAGCTCCCTTCTGTCTCTCAATCTTCTCCCTAGAGCTTCCTTATGTCTCTCAATCTTCTCCCCTAGAGCTTCCTTATGTCTCTCAATCTTCTCCCCTAGAGCTTCCTTCTGTCTCTCAATCTTCTCCCTAGAGCTCCCTTCTGTCTCTCAATCTTCTCCCTAGAGCTCCCTTCTGTCTCTCAATCTTCTCCCCTAGAGCTCCCTTCTGTCTCTCAATCTTCTCCCCTAGAGCTCCCTTATGTCTCTCAATCTTCTCCCCTAGAGCTTCCTTCTGTCTCTCAATCTTCTCCCCTAGAGCTCCCTTCTGTCTCTCAATCTTCTCCCCTAGAGCTCCCTTCTGTCTCTCAATCTCGTTCCCTAGAATTTCTTTCTGTCTCTCAATCTTCTCCCTAGAGCTCCCTTCTGTCTCTCAATCTTCTCCCCTAGAGCTCCCTTCTGTCTCTCAATCTTCTACCCTAGAACTTCATTATGTCTCTCAATCTTCTCCCCTAGAGCTCCCTTCTGTCTCTCAATCTTCTCCCCTAGAGCTTCCTTCTGTCTCTCAATCTTCTCCCCTAGAGCTCCCTTCTGTCTCTCAATCTTCTCCCCTAGAGCTCCCTTCTGTCTCTCAATCTCGTTCCCTAGAATTTCTTTCTGTCTCTCAATCTTCTCCCCTAGAGCTTCCTTCTGTCTCTCAATCTTCTCCCCTAGAGCTCCCTTCTGTCTCTCAATCTTCTCCCCTAGAGCTCCCTTCTGTCTCTCAATCTTCTCCCCTAGAGCTCCCTTATGTCTCTCAATCTTCTCCCCTAGAGCTTCCTTCTGTCTCTCAATCTTCTCCCCTACAGCTTCCTTCTGTCTCTCAATCTTCTCCCCTTGTGCTTCCTTCTATCTCTCAATCTTCTCCCCTAGAGCTCCCTTCTGTCTCTCAATCTCGTTCCCTAGAATTTCTTTCTGTCTCTCAATCTTCTCCCCTAGAGCTTCCTTATGTCTCTCAATCTTCTCCCCTAGAGCTCCCTTATGTCTCTCAATCTTCTCCCCTAGAGCTTCCTTATGTCTCTCAATCTTCTCCCCTAGAGCTTCCTTATGTCTCTCAATCTTCTCCCCTAGAGCTTCCTTCTGTCTCTCAATCTTCTCCCCTAGAGCTCCCTTATGTCTCTCAATCTTCTCCCCTAGAGCTCCCTTATGTCTCTCAATCTTCTCCCCTAGAGCTTCCTTATGTCTCTCAATCTTCTCCCCTAGAGCTTCCTTCTGTCTCTCAATCTTCTCCCCTAGAGCTTCCTTCTGTCTCTCAATCTTCTCCCCTAGAGCTTCCTTCTGTCTCTCAATCTTCTCCCCTAGAGCTCCCTTATGTCTCTCAATCTTCTCCCCTAGAGCTTCCTTATGTCTCTCAATCTTCTCCCCTAGAGCTTCCTTATGTCTCTCAATCTTCTCCCCTAGAGCTTCCTTATGTCTCTCAATCTTCTCCCCTAGAGCTCCCTTATGTCTCTCAATCTTCTCCCCTACAGCTTCCTTATGTCTCTCAATCTTCTCCCCTAGAGCTTCCTTATGTCTCTCAATCTTCTCCCCTAGAGCTTCCTTCTGTCTCTCAATCTTCTCCCCTAGAGCTTCCTTCTGTCTCTCAATCTTCTCCCCTAGAGCTCCCTTCTGTCTCTCAATCTTCTCCCCTAGAGCTTCCTTATGTCTCTCAATCTTCTCCCCTAGAGCTTCCTTATGTCTCTCAATCTTCTCCCCTAGAGCTTCCTTATGTCTCTCAATCTTCTCCCCTAGAGCTTCCTTATGTCTCTCAATCTTCTCCCCTAGAGCTCCCTTATGTCTCTCAATCTTCTCCCCTAGAGCTTCCTTATGTCTCTCAATCTTCTCCCCTAGAGCTCCCTTCTGTCTCTCAATTTTCTCCCCTAGAGCTTCCTTATGTCTCTCAATCTTCTCCCCTAGAGCTCCCTTCTGTCTCTCAATCTTCTCCCCTAGAGCTCCCTTCTGTCTCTCAATCTTCTCCCCTAGAGCTTCCTTCTGTCTCTCAATCTTCTCCCCTAGAGCTCCCTTCTGTCTCTCAATCTTCTCCCCTAGAGCTCCCTTATGTCTCTCAATCTTCTCCCCTAGAGCTTCCTTATGTCTCTCAATCTTCTCCCCTAGAGCTCCCTTCTGTCTCTCAATCTTCTCAACTATAGCTCCCTTATGTCTCTCAATCTTCTCCCCTACAGCTTCCTTATGTCTCTCAATCTTCTCCCCTAGAGCTCCCTTATGTCTCTCAATCTTCTCCCCTAGAGCTTCCTTCTGTCTCTCAATCTTCTCCCCTAGAGCTCCCTTCTGTCTCTCAATCTTCTCCCCTAGAGCTCCCTTATGTCTCTCAATCTTCTCCCCTAGAGCTTCCTTCTGTCTCTCAATCTTCTCCCCTAGAGCTTCCTTCTGTCTCTCAATCTTCTCCCCTAGAGCTCCCTTCTGTCTCTCAATCTTCTCCCCTAGAGCTTCCTTCTGTCTCTCAATCTTCTCCCCTAGAGCTTCCTTCTGTCTCTCAATCTTCTCCCCTAGAGCTCCCTTCTGTCTCTCAATCTTCTCCCCTAGAGCTCCCTTCTGTCTCTCAATCTTCTCCCCTAGAGCTTCCTTATGTCTCTCAATCTTCTCCCCTAGAGCTTCCTTATGTCTCTCAATCTTCTCCCCTAGAGCTTCCTTATGTCTCTCAATCTTCTCCCCTAGAGCTTCCTTATGTCTCTCAATCTTCTCCCCTAGAGCTCCCTTCTGTCTCTCAATCTTCTCCCCTAGAGCTTCCTTCTGTCTCTCAATCTTCTCCCCTAGAGCTTCCTTCTGTCTCTCAATCTTCTCCCCTAGAGCTTCCTTCTGTCTCTCAATCTTCTCCCCTAGAGCTCCCTTCTGTCTCTCAATCTTCTCCCCTAGAGCTTCCTTCTGTCTCTCAATCTTCTCCCCTAGAGCTCCCTTCTGTCTCTCAATCTTCTCCCCTAGAGCTTCCTTCTGTCTCTCAATCTTCTCCCCTAGAGCTCCCTTCTGTCTCTCAATCTTCTCCCCTAGAGCTCCCTTCTGTCTCTCAATCTTCTCCCCTAGAGCTCCCTTCTGTCTCTCAATCTTCTCCCCTAGAGCTCCCTTCTGTCTCTCAATCTTCTCCCCTAGAGCTCCCTTCTGTCTCTCAATCTTCTCCCCTGAGCTCCCTTATGTCTCTCAATCTTCTCCCCTAGAGCTCCCTTCTGTCTCTCAATCTTCTCCCCTAGAGCTCCCTTCTGTCTCTCAATCTTCTCCCCTAGAGCTTCCTTATGTCTCTCAATCTTCTCCCCTAGAGCTCCCTTCTGTCTCTCAATCTTCTCCCCTAGAGCTCCCTTCTGTCTCTCAATCTTCTCCCCTAGAGCTCCCTTCTGTCTCTCAATCTTCTCCCCTAGAGCTTCCTTATGTCTCTTAATCTTCTCCCCTAGAGCTTCCTTATGTCTCTCAATCTTCTCCCCTAGAGCTCCCTTCTGTCTCTCAATCTTCCCCCTTAGAGTTCCCTTCTGTCTCTCAATCTTCTCCCTAGAGCTCTCTTCTGTCTCTCAATCTTCTCCCCTAGAGCTCCCTTCTGTCTCTCAATCTTCTCCCCTAGAGCTTCCTTCTGTCTCTCAATCTTCTCCCCTAGAGCTCCCTTCTGTCTCTCAATCTTCTCCCCTAGAGCTTCCTTCTGTCTCTCAATCTTCTCCCCTAGAGCTTCCTTCTGTCTCTCAATCTTCTCCCCTAGAGCTTCCTTCTGTCTCTCAATCTTCTCCCCTAGAGCTTCCTTCTGTCTCTCAATCTTCTCCCCTAGAGCTTCCTTCTGTCTCTCAATCTTCTCCCCTAGAGCTTCCTTCTGTCTCTCAATCTTCTCCCCTAGAGCTTCCTTCTGTCTCTCAATCTCCTCCCCTAAAGCTTCCTTCTGTCTCTCAATCTTCTCCCCTAGAGCTTCCTTCTGTCTCTCAATCTTCTCCCCTAGAGATTCCTTCTGTCTCTCAATCTCGTCCCCTAGAGCTTCCTTCTGTCTCTCAATCTCGTTCCCTAGAATTTCTTTCTGTATCTCAATCTTTTCCCCTAGAGCTCCGTTCTTTATGTCTGTCTGTCTGTCTGTCTGTCTCTCTCTCTCTCTCTCTCTCTCTCTCTCTCTCTCTCTCTCTCTCTCTCTCTCTCTCTCTCTCTCTCTCTCTCTCTCTCTCTCTCTCTCTCTCCCTCTCTCAGAGCTTTGTTCTATCTCTCAGTCTCTGCTCTAACTAATGGCCGTCACAGACACTCGGGGAGCAGGTAAGTGTGGTCCCAATGTTTGTTCTAACCGAGCTTCTCAAGGACCCAAGGACAACACCTAACATTCCCGACATGGACTACAATAATAAACAGTGCACCGAGGGGTATTAGGTCGAACAAGATAGTTCTCAAAGTGATCGTAAAAGGGAGGGGGGGGGAGAGAGAGCGGGAGGAAGAAAGAGAGAATTGGGAGAGAGGAAATGTTGTTTACTGTGTGACAACCTTTAATATTAATCCATTCAAAGAAAGAGAGAATAGACATATTAATAGAGAGGTGAGTAGGTCGAGAGGCAGACAGATAGATGATCCGATAAAAATTTGATGGATGGATAGATATAGAAAGATAGATTGCTTCGTACAAGCTTAGAGTGATGGGTGGATTGACAAGTGATAGAAGGGTGGAGAAGAGAAAAAAGAGGAGGCACAAATTATACATTACGGCGAAGACCAAAGGCACAAAAATACTTTAATTAGATTGAGACAAAGCTGGGAGAAGGATAAGCAAACAGATTTCTAGGAGCAACATCGACCGTGAGTGAATCTATGCTCAACTGTTAGATAAGACGGTATAGACATAAATCTGCCTCATTGCCCCCCTCGCGCTGGAGTTGGCGCTACTGCGAGAAAAATATGAGCCCAGGCAGGATGACCATTACTTGGTTGGGATAGATCCAGAGAGTGTAGATCTCTCTGATAGATCTACCTGAACCCAGATAAGACATTGATGGTCTTCCCAGACCTGGCTACATATTTCCCGAGAAACGTGCAAAACGAGGTGGACACTCTTCGGAGCAAAGAGAACGTAAACGAGTAAAATGTCTTCATGGGTTAGCGAAGTCGTTCGAGGAACGTCTTTCAAAAATGACGTCACATGACTTATTTTTACGCAAAGGCCGATGCGCTGTAACGGCTGCACATTGAGGTCGTTTCCTAAACTGGCCTCTGCACCGCGGTCGATCGTGGCTGGCGAATGAAAATTTCCGTTTCACATTAAACACTCAACGGAAAAAGACTTGAGACGCAGTCAAGTCGCACTTGATTTCCAAGCTTGACAATTAAGAATAAGCGAAATTTAAAAAATCTTTCCCAATTTTCTAAAATTCAAAGCTATCTATAGATATTTTTTTTCTTTTTTTTTTCTTTTTTTTTTTTTCAAATTAATTAGCAGGTTGGTTAAAATAAATGGGAAGCTAGGAATCGGGGAAATCGACTAATTATGCTTTTTTTTTTTTTTCAAATCCATTTAAAGATCTTTTTAAACGCATAAGTAAGAAGCCTTGCGATTGCCGCATAACGTGCAAAAAGGTGGACTGCCTTTCGGGAATACTTAGCTGCGCATTTATTTAAACCTACAGGACTTTTAAAAAAGATGTATATATAGGTTTGGATTCTACATAAATAGCAAACTAGGCCTATTCTTATTCGCGAAAAGCTATGCATCTATATACAATTTTTGTGCGGGAATTGAATAGATAGCCTTCTAACACGCCTTTAAAAGGATATTCAAAAAAAAAAAAGTTTTTGAAACACAGAACTTGCAGCTCATTTATCCCCATATTGAATGAGGTCAGCAAAATTATAATTTCCCTCACCCATTTACTCTGCAAATCAAGCGTTCTTCTGGCAAACTAGCTCAATCGAAAACTTGGAAAGGTCTCCACAAATAAATACCTATTTGACTCGTGTCATTATTATTTACCATGATCAATCTGGCTAAACTGGAAAGGTCTCCACAAATAAATACCTATTTGACTCATGTCATTATTATTTACCATGATCAATCTGGCTAAACTGGAAAGGTCTCCATGACTAAACACCTGGATGGCTCATGTCATTATCATTTACCCCTGATCAATCTGGCTCTTCAGAACGGGGAAAAGGTGAAATTGCATCTCCGTGCAAATTATGATAACTGTTAATAAAGATGGCGTGATATTGCTTCATGCGCAGCTATCCCTGGTGCTTTTCGTGGTAAGATTACAGGGGTGGGATCTTGTTTTCAATTAACATCCTCATAGAGGTTATTGAGAGAGAGAGACAGACAGACAGACAGAGACAGAGAGAGGCTGAGAGATAGGGAGGGAGGGAGGAAGGGAGGAAGAGGGATATGGGGCTCATATTATGAAGGAACTATTATTTCTATATTTTAACATTCTTTCTCTCTCTCTCTCTCTCTCTCTCTCTCTCTCTCTCTCTCTCTCTCTCTCTCTCTCTCTCTCTCTCTCTCTCTCTCTCTCTCTCTCTCTCGGTCCTCTCTTTTTAAATCTTTTTGTCAGAATGGTCTTTCCAACTCCTTTTCCTCTGCCTGATTTTTCCGAGTTCTTTATCGATGCTTCTCCTCCATTCCCTCTAGCTGACTGTGTTTGACCTTCTCTCCTCTCTTGCTCTCATCAACCTCCTAACAACTTTCACCACTAACGTGTAATCTATAACCCCGGGGCGGCCTGTGAGGTACCGATGAAGTATTCCCATGATCCCTGAGACTCTTAGTTAGTACGGCCACTATTAGAGAACAAAACACTGGATTGCCATCCTTTTGTCTCAGGTCTCTCTCTCTCTCTCTCTCTCTCTCTCTCTCTCTCTCTCTCTCTCTCTCTCTCTCTCTCTCTCTCTCTCTCTCTCTCTCTCTCTCTCTCTCTCTCTCTCTCTCTCTCTCTCTCTCTCTCTCTCTCTAATTCTCTCTCTCTGTGTATATATATATACATATATATATATATATATATCTTCCTCTCCCTCTCTCTCTCTCTCTCTCTCTCTCTCTCTCTCTCTCTCTCTCTCTCTCTCTCTCTCTCTCTCTCTCTCTCTCCACTCCCAACGCCCGTCTCTCTTTTGCGAAGTCCGTAATGATGGCCGCAGCGGCTCTCAGTAAGGTTAAAATAATGGTCCTCATCCATTCCGGGTGGCTTTTACCTGAGTGATATTAGATGGTCATTTGGAACTGGTACACTGCTTGATGGATGGTCATTCAGAGACCGAGGGAGGACTGAGAGAAGAAGGCGTATAGAGGGGCACATGGACTATGGAGATTGGGTGTCAGAGACTTGCGAAGAAAAAGAGAGAAACAAAAGAGAAAAGAATGTAAGGAAAGAGAAATAGATAGATAGATAGATAGAGAGAGAGAGAGAGAGATAAATAGATAGATAGATAGATAGATAGATAGACAGACAGACAGGCAGACAGAGAGATAGATAGATAGACAGACAGACAGGCAGACAGAGAGATAGATAGATAGCCAGGATGAGAACCAGTCGCGAGCTCAGAACTGAAATGAAAGAAGAATTTAAAAAAGAAAAAATAAACAAAGCAGACAAAAATGACGCTCCTCTTACGAATTACACTCAAAGCCTTCTTTCAAACTATAATGTTCCTCTTTTTTTTTCGTTCGAGGTGAACAATGCACGACATTGAGGTATTGAAGAGGTTATAGGTGTCCATTTCACTCATATGAATGTCAGAGTTTAGGAGAAAAGATGGGGTAGGGAGCAGGGGGTGAGGGTGACAAACAGACAGATACGTATAAAAATGAGAGAGAGAGAGAGAGAGAGAGAGAGAGAGAGAGAGAGAGAGAGAGAGAGAGAGAGACAGACAGACAGACAGACAGACAGACAGACAGACAGACCAAAACACTCTCAGAGATAAAAAGAAGCAGGGAAAACGGCACGAAGAGGAATGGAAGGAAAAGTGATGGGAGGAATAAAAAAAAAAGGGGGGGGGGGGGGGGTAATATACAAAGTTAAAAAAATAGATTATATATATATATATATATATATATATATATATATATATATATATATATATATATATATAGATATGGGGGGGGGGAGAGAGAGAGAGAGAGAGAGAGAGAGAGAGAGAGAGAGAGAGAGAGAGAGAGAGAGAGAGAGAGAGAGAGAGGGGGGGGGGGGGAGGGATGGATGAAGGGATGAGATTTTCGTCAGCTACAATACCATAGCGAACTACACAAGCACCAACCCTTCTTACGGCCGCCAGCTCCGCAGCCTAAGAAACCCTGGGACTAATTTCCCTAAAAGCTCCGCATGTCAGCCAAGGCTTTTTCGGGGTAATGCTGGCGGGCTCATACGACCATTAATCAAAATACATTGCTGGATCTAAATCAAGATCTAGTCATCGACATTTATTTATTTATTTATTTATTTATTTATCTAAACTCGTAGGCTCTTAGAGCCAACCATTCTGCTTTTCGTGCGACCAGTTATTAAGTCGCCGTTACAGCCTGCGTTTTCATCTTTCGTTTTCACCTATTGAGAGGCCGCATTCTATTTCATTTTAATTTTTTTATTATTATTATTCAATTAATATTTACGTGTGTCCTGAGAGTTTTCATTCAAAACCGTTTCAAAGGCTAACTGGAGAAACACACCCTTCCAAGGTAGCGTCTGCAAACAAGACATTTAATATCGAGGACTCCATTGCAAAATTTTGGTATAAAGTTATGTGTATATAACACACACACAGACACCTCTCCGCAAGACCGACGAATATAAGCACCTAGTACCTGGGATGGACAGAAGGAGAGAGAGAGAGGAGAAGAATGAAGGATAGCGACAGAAATGAGGAGATAGACAGACTGCTAGAGCGAGTTTATAGCCGCATCCTTAATTTTCTCGAAGACTATAATTGGAGAAGACATTGTTTCCCAAAATAGAAAGGAGAGAGAGAGAGAGAGAGAGAGATACATTATACATCCTAAGCTAAGTCGCTAAATGCGTGAAATGAAAGAAAAAAAAAAAGAGGAAACAGTTCTGCTCAATACAGGACAAATAACAGTGACACATCTCTGTAATTCTTCCGCCGATTTAGATTCTAAAACCTCAACAGGCCAAAAACAAACGAATGCTTGCGCCTGTGTCACCCGGATAGCTTGGTGCTACAAGGGACTCGATCTGAATCTAGATCTAGACCCCGAACACTAAATCCCGACTTCCGTTGTGATAAAAAATCTGTCAAAGACCGCATTCTGTCCTGCAGCAGTTGGCACGTCCCATTCACAACTCCTGGCGCTCAAGTGGAACCTGTGTTTATTGCTCTCAAATCTTGTAAGAAATAGAAATTGAATGGGGGCGGGCGAGAGGGGAGAGAGAGAGAGAGAGAGAGAGAGAGAGAGAGAGAGAGAGAGAGAGAGAGAGAGAGAGAGAGAGACAGACAGACAGACAGACAGACAGACAGACAGACAGACAGACAGACAGAGAGAGAGAGAGAGAGAGAGAGAGAGAGAGAGACAGAGAGAGACAGAGACAGACAGACAGACAGACAGACAGACAGACAGACAGACGGACAGAGAGAGGAAGGCTTCGATGTTTCCAAACGGTCATTTTACTTTGCAGATTTTCTTACTGCATCTGTCGATGGCGATATGAGAAGACGAAGATGATGATAATAATAATAATAATAATAATAATAATAATAATAATAATAATAATAATAATAATAATAATAATAATAATAATAATAATAATAATATTGGTGATGGTGATGATGATGATGATGATGATGATGATGATGATGATGATGATGATGGTGATGATGATGATGATGATGATGATAATAATAATAATAATAATAATAATAATAATAATAATAATAATAATAATAATAATAATAATAATAATAATAACAGTAAACACAGGAATCCTCGGGTCTTGTTTGGAGGTATAAAAACATAATAATGCCCCCAAATCTGTGGTATTCGCATTACACCTGGGTGGATTGTGAAATAAAAGTTACTATTCAAAAGAACGCAAAACTGTGCGTAGCTTTCACAGAGATTCGAATCATGTTTTTTTTTTCTAATCCCGAATCGGAAGCACAACCACCAGGGCTGTGACGCTAGAAACGTACTCATACTCTCTGGGAAAAAGAAAAACCGTCTTAGTGACCGGACTCAATCACGACGATGATTCGGTTACCTTTTCCTTTAGTCATCGACTCGTCTCTTTGATCTCCAGCTTAGCGGATTCCCCCCAGGCACTGATCCCGTGAGAGGGGCGTTACCCCGAAAACTCTGCTCACGATCACAGAAGACAAGCTTAATTATGGGGCGGAAGCCATTGGAACACGTAATTCCAGACCAATACCTGATTACTCGACTCTATAGCCCTGAGGGGCTGGGCATGGGGGGAGAGGATAGGTGGGAGGAGGCCGGGGTTAATCACTAAGAATAGCCTTAAAGAAATATTTTATAATTACAGAAGATAAAAGGTTCCATGGGACTCCTTTGAGAAATTAACCTCTGATGTTTTTTGAAGAATTTTTTCGGACAACTTGTGGGACATTGAAAAAAAAAAAGAATAAATATCTGAAGCGCAATCAGCTTGGCGGAAGACAAAGCTGTGTTCTGGCGAGATTGAGTCTTCGATTGCATACTGACATAGCTAATCTCACATTGATAGCCTCTGGGTTCCTCTGCGTGTGTGTGTGTGTGTGTGTACTTCGCCCCATATTAATGTGGTAACAACCTTTCTTCCAATAGCATCGAAAGTAAGAAGTTAGAGATAGAGTCCGCTTTACGACTTCTCTAAATAAATAATTATGTATCTTTTAGCTTTGTGACCAATCAACCTTAAATTGTACGCTTCGGCTAGTTCGATAACAGCAACAAAAAAAACAAAAAAACTTTTAAAGGTAAGCAAGAACATCGCCAACTTTTCGTGGTTAATTGATACGGGAACTTATGTTTACGTCTCACTAGTATTAGCTACCCGTATCCATCAAAGCTAGGTAGCTCGATAGGTAGACAGACAGGTATACAACCCGGAGATATATCGCGCTTAACTTAGGATTCATCGACAAAACACAACGTAAGGTACAAAAAAAAAAAAAAAAAAAAAAAAACCGAACAACACATCAATATTGAGTACTTACCTATAAATATAATCCACGGCACCGATGTACACATCCTGGGTCTGCTGGTTGACCATGAGCTTCAGGAAACTCCCGTTGGTGTTCGGGGTCTCGAACACGGACGCCACGTAGTTGGTGTCCACAGCGCCACCAGCTGCCCGAGCGCCGCCTCCGAGCAACGCCAGGGCGGCGAAGACCAGGGCTGCGGCAGGAGTCCAAGTCCGCCGAAACATCCCGGATACACATCTTCTGCTTTCGGCTGCCATGACCATAGCTAGGAGACCATCATGTGCTCTGGAGAAAGAGTTCGGAAGGTGATCTATTATAAGCATAAAACTTAAGATTTTGCAGTCGTTAATTCTTATAATTTGATGGCGCGGTCAGTTATCATTTTATGCGAATGATCGAAAGGAAGCTTAACTTCAGGAGCTGTTGCACCAGTTCGATGATGGGACCTCAAAATGTCGAAGAAATAAGCCTTTGGAATTGCGCATGACAACCAGATGTTAAAAGGTGTCCAGACAAATGTATAGAGCTTTCTAGAAAAAGAGCCAGAGGGACTTATTCATAAAGCTTGAGGGAGCTCTCGCTAGGGTCTAAAAAGCTACCTAAGCGCGCGCGACTGCGGGCAAGTTCTGGTTGTATGGGCGTGAAATAGAGAGACAGACAGAGAGTGAGATGGAGAGAGAGACAGAGAAAGAAAGAGAGGGAGAGAGAGAGAGAGAGAGAGAGAGAGAGAGAGAGAGAGAGAGAGAGAGAGAGAGAGAGAGAGAGAGAGAAGAATATGTTATTCAAATTGTGCTAACCGCAACACCTGTTTTAAATTTCAAATGTGGCCAGTTGCGCCCCTTGGATCATGCAAAGACATTGCCCAGGGATTTACCACAGCTCTACTAAATATCAGGGGAACGGGCGAAAAATTTATGGAGCTGTCAAAAAAGTCTGGATAGAAGAGAGACCAGGGTAGGGAGGAGATGCAAAAAATTGGTGTTTTCTGTCTATCTGTACAATTTATATGGCAGCTAGATGGGCAAAAGGCCAGCATTTTGATGAATAACTTCCGCAAAAGACACTTAAGAATTATAAAAGTGCGATGAATTTATAGCATTTTTTGAGTTACATAACATGTTAGTGCTCTCTCTCGCTCTCTCTCTCTCTCTCTCTCTCTCTCTCTCTCTCTCTCTCTCTCTCTCTCTCTCTCTCTCTCTCTCTCTCTCTCTTTTCTTTCTTCCTTCTTTCTTTCCACTTCTTTCAAGCACTGAAGAACAAAAAAAAAGTATCACTAATGTCCATATCTAGGTGGGTGAAGAAAGCCTTTCTGATATAGAGGACGACCAATATGATATGCCCTCCATCACGTTACCCTTAACAAAGCTGAAGAGGGACCTGGCAATCGATTTACCCAACCAAAATCCCTTCACAATGAAAGCGAAGAAACGCCACAAGCTGATGGTCAGTCAAATCAAAACCAAAAGAGACTAGAACTGGGCTGTTGTCACTGCTGACATCTCTTGAAGATTTCTTCTCTTCCCCGCACACACACCCAATCCTCTTAGGGGGAGCAGTCAACATCAGTATAGCCGTACTCACGATCGGCCTCCGCTTTGTTTGAGTTAGGCGGATTAGCGGTACATACGTGTAGTAGCGACGGAGGAGATTTGGCCATTACTAGAGGAGGGGAAGGAACAGAGGATGATATTGAGAAAGAGAGGGAGAGAAAGAAAGAGACTTAATATGTCGCCGATGCGAAAGCTCATAGTTTTAGGAACAGTTGAAATAAAATAATAATTTAAAAAAAAAAATTTTTTTTCAATATTTCAACTTTTATAATTAGATGATTTTAGTTATTCTTGTCAGGCGGTTTCCAGCAAAGTTTGCGTCTTATCAAGGAAAACTTTGCTGGGTCTTTGGATACGGCTGCAGATTTTAATGCTTCGTTAATTGATTGATGGATTGACTGATTAATCATAGGTTGAGCGTCGAGGAGGTAAGCCTGAAATTTTCAATCAAGTAACTGTGGACTATATTTAAACACGATGAATTTATCGTGCACAGGGAAAACAAAACAAAGGATGCTTGTTTATTTATTTTTTTATTATTATTATTAATTAATTTTTCTTCAAATTGTTGTTTATCTCCACTTCATTTTATATTCAGGCATGTATTTAAAACTCTTTCGTCATGTCCTTCTCTTATTCTTCTGTATTCTATCCTCTATCTCTCTCTTTTCTCTCTCTCTCTCTCTCTCTCTCTCTCTCTCTCTCTCTCTCTCTCTCTCTCTCTCTCTCTCTCTCTCTTTCTCTTTCTCTCTACATGTTTTTTTTTTCCTTTTCTTTTTTTTTTTTGCTTTCTCATATCATAACTACCCCTTCTCCTTCTTCTTCTTCTTCGCCTCCCAACATCCCGATTCCTTATCAAAAGGTCGAACTTTGATTACTTCGGTGAAGGACGGAAAAGAAGCTTACTTTTCCATATAAATGGCAGATGAAAATTAATAATGAAGCCAAAGATTTCTTTCTCCTTCAAGCGTCAAAGATAGGGAGAGCGTTGGGTTAATAAATAAAGATGAAGGGATGATCTTCATTGTAAAATTATATAATCTTCACAAGGCGTCAGAGAAATAGATATTACTGCCCTTTAACAATGCCAAATCTTGCAACATGCAATTCCGATTCATCTTTATCTTATATCAAGCCTGTCATTGTAAGATAAACTCCGCGAAATGCGCAGCACCAGAATAAGCCAATTTGCAAACATTGCAAAAAAAAAAAGTATAAGCTTTGTAGATGTGTTGTATTATACAATACAACCCTAGACTCTTCACTGTGACGCATCCAATTTTCTCTTTGGAGCCATATATCAAAGGCAAAAGATCCCCACCAATATTAATGAATATAACGATCCTAGCGAAAAAATATTCTGAAAAAAAAAAATCGCCTTCGCAGTGACTGTCAACAATCAGAGCTGTTTACATGGCGCCATTCTATCCCAGACAGACGATTTCTCGAATAACATACTCCTATACAGACTTAGAGGATGTTTGAACTAATTGAAGCGATCCTAAAGTGCATTTAATTCAAAGAAGACAATCTCACAATCAATGTCGTCTAAAAGCCGAATTTTTTCTTTCTTTCTTTTTTTTTTTTCAACTGATTATACTGGTGATTTTTGTAAGAGACTCCATGACTTCGGAGACATTACACAAATCAGGATAAAAACATTCCTTGGATCTAGGATTACCGCACATCTTTCGGTGACCAATAATAAGAAGTCCAATTTAGTACTGATTTTCTGTGATTTTTTACCCTCTTACATCATAATTATCTTTCCTACTAATCAATATTAAGAGGAGGCGAGAGAGAGAGAGAGAGAGAGAGAGAGAGAGAGAGAGAGAGAGAGAGAGAGAGAGAGAGAGAGAGATAATCATCTTGATCATTTTGAATCCCGCGGAATTGAAATGATTACAATTATTACAATTCTTTAAAATTAAGTTTTGTGCGGAAAAGCAAATTATTACAATGATACAGCGTACTTATTCGTATAAAAACACAGCTTCACATGATAGTTTTACAAGCGTCCTCCCGGGTGTCCAATGATAGGCCTTCACAGATGGCCGCGCAAAACTATCTCCTCCAATACACACACACACACACACACAAAAGAAAGTATCTGTGCATTAATGGATCTATATTCTGTGGCGATCACTGAGCCTATCGATCGAGTGTCATAGATTCTAGAAAGTCATGATCGACACTGATCATCTCGTTACTCTAACTAACCGTGATCGCTTACATCCGACTCTCAGATTCTCTCCAGCATTGATTTCCATCTCCCAATTACGACTCAACTTCCCAGGAGAACGGAGATCAACAGCGAATATCAGCCGATTGCCTTGACCCTGCGCGACCTCTGCCTCAAGATGATAGTCATACCTTAAGGTTAGGGTCCGTTTGGATTGAATTTTCTTTGTCTGGTTTTACGTCCCCTAAGTTTCCTGAAGGATCTACATATCACGGAGATGGTGATGAGGATGGGATTGGAGAGATGAAATTAGCATCTATGGATCGAACACACGGCCCACTTATAATTTGGTTAAATGCTTGTTCGAGTGAGCTAACTGGTGCCTCTGTTTGTTTTATGAGTCCACCTCTTCCAAATCTGCCATTTCGCGTTTGCAAGATTGCTCTCACAGTCTTTTAGTAATTCTCAGTCACTGCCCATGTCGTATTTTCTGACAACTCGCCTTCCTACCGATCAAGCTATACAACTATATAAATTAATGGCCTTTCGAAAGTATTCAGATTTTTTTTTCGCCTCGTTGTAAACCTATCAGCTTGGTCATCGTGTGTCCCCGCCCCCTCTCTGTCCACTTCAAGCAGTAGACTAGTTCTCACTAGATTAAACCG
The DNA here is from genome assembly GCA_033675545.1 of Elysia crispata. Taxonomy (NCBI): domain Eukaryota; kingdom Metazoa; phylum Mollusca; class Gastropoda; family Plakobranchidae; genus Elysia; species Elysia crispata. The sequence continues at coordinate 464,756 of JAWDGP010000410.1, forward strand.
AAACGCCACATCTGACCAGCGGACAGTCCATGCATTGCATGCTGTGGTGACTAACACCACACTGTCTCTTCCCCTTTCTACACACCATCAACCAACTCCTGGATTCCTTTCTCCCTCGCTCTGCGTTCCTTCAATATCTATATCATATTGCCCTGTATCTAGCTAGCTAGCTAGAGGGCGACGATATAAACCCCGCAGCGACCAGACCTGTCAAACAGAGGACCCTGACAGACGGCTATCTCGCTCCGTGATGGCCTTACAAGAATCTCGGATTGAAAGGTTAATCAAGAGGAGGTAGGAAGAAGCTCTTGCTATCGCTCTCCCAACTCCAGTTTCTTAGCAAAAGGCTAGGTGCGATAACGGACTAGATGTGTAGAAACAGAATTAGAAAGACAAAATTACTGTTATGTAACCGGGGGGGGGAGATAACCCCGCGAGCAAATTTGCGTTCTGCTGGGCGAGCGCAATGTTTGGTGAATACCCCCAGAAGTGCCAGGCTCAACAAACTAGATCTCTTCCCAAATCCGCTTTCGAGGGTAATTATGGAATCGAATTTGAGAATTAAACACTCCTCCGCCCAGAGTATGTAAGAGGTTTCGACCCACACAACCACCACCACCACCACCACCACCACCATCCAGCTTAGGTTTACACAAAACAACATCCGGGTCTCGGCGACGGTAATGAAGAGCGTATTGATTAATTGAGCGGGGATTCAAGACAGCCGGCGGGCAGATTAATACGCGACCGGTCGGGGAATCCCCTCCGTTTCAATCACAAACATAATCTTTTCCGCCGGGGGGAATCCCTCGCAAAGCAATCTTTACTGTTGGTCCGTGCTGGGGCGGCGCGCGCCGTTACTTGTTAAACATTCGGAGATTTAAGATGAGTGCCCGGGCTGACCTTGTGAGTATGGGGAGGGAGGGAGAGAGAGAGAGAGAGAGAGAGAGAGAGAGAGAGAGAGAGAGAGAGAGAGAATCAATGGGTAGAGTTATATAGACACTTAAAGGATAAGTATTGAGATATATAAGGGAAAATGGGAATAAGTTTTGTAGACAATTAGAAGAGAGGTAAAAGAAAAATAAGGGTGAAAGGTACTGTGTGTGTGTGTGTGGGGGGGGGGAAGAGAGAGAGAGAGAAAGAAAAGAGATAGAGAAAAACAGGCAGACATAAAGACAAAGAGAAAAAGCCTATTAGAGCATAGAGAGAGAGAGAGAGAGAGAGAGAGAGAGAGAGAGAGAGAGAGAGAGAGAGAGAGAGAGAGAGAGAGAGAGAGAGAGAGAGAGAGAATGGCACAGTTAGATAGAAACTTAAGGATAAGTGTTGAGATATACAGTGGAAAATGGAAATAAGTTGTGTAGACAATTAGAAGAGAGGTAAAAGAAAAATAAGGGTGTAAGATACGGGGAGGAAAAAGGGAGAGAGAAAAGAGATAGAGATAAACAGATAGAGATAAAGACAAAGAAAGGCGAAGAGAAAAAGTCTATTAGAGGATAGTGATAATAGGGAGGGGGGAGGAGAAAAGAGAGAGAATAAAGATTGAATAAAAGAAAAAAGCAGGAGCGAGAGACGCAAACAACTGAGCTGCTGCTGGACTGATTCTCTGATTCTCTGATTGTTCTCCCCTAGCCAGCGTTGCAGTCTGGACTTAATAGAAAGGAAGCTTTCGCTACACGTCCGCGGCGATATGGTACTGGTTGGTCTATTGTCCGACGACGTCAAAGCGTTGTTATATTATAGTTATCTATAGTTTTCCGATCGGCCGATTTCCTAGAGTAAACAGCGATACAAGCTCCAAGAAGCTCGGTATACAAAGGACAATTTTCAAACCCAAACCCGCCTCGATGTTGTCATAACGCTGGGAAAACGCGTTGCTTCTGCTCCCTTAAGAAAAAAACTGATATTATCTTTTACAAAGCTGATTTCTTCCGGCGCAGTTTGGCTTCTCTTTACACGGTCTTCTATTTGTCTTAAACACGACAAGGAGAAATGAGACGAGAGAGAGAGAGAGAGAGAGAGAGAGAGAGAGAGAGAGAGAGAGAGAGTTCTTTTTTCAAGAGGCTTTAAAGCTTTCCTTTAAGGGTAACATTGAGTGGGCTAGAGAGGGGGTATCCAAGCCGTTTTGTTTTTGTTTTGTTTTTTTAATCGACGTTCATTTCAAATTTGTTATGGAGTGCAGCCTTAAAATGAAATAAATCGCGTTGCGGCGTACGCAACTTGCTGCAAAATTAGAGAGTTACATTCAGAACTATAAAACAGAAAGAGAAGTGATTGGAGACATGACAAAGTATAGTTCTGTAGTGATAAATTGGTACCCGTCCATACTGGATTTTTTGTGCAAAGTCATCTTTATGTTGGCAATCGATTATATGCTATCTAACACATTAAAGAGTAATTTAATTGAACCGATCGATTTTGAGGAGAATGCTGGAATCTCTAACTGACTACTGTTCACAGGATAGGAATGATATTGAATTTGAAAAAGAAAGAAAAAAAAGGCACAGAGAGAGAGAGAGAGAGAGAGAGAGAGAGAGAGAGAGAGAGAGAGAGAGAGAGAGAGAGAGAGAGAGAGAGAGAGAGGTTGAAATTGAGGAAGAACTGTGTATTAGATTTAAAAAGACGGAAAATAAAAGGATTACTACTTTGCAGAATTGGTTTCTTTTATAGGCTTGAGACATGGTTTCGCTTTCGGAAAGTCGCAAGGACTGCCAGAGGGAAAGAGAGCTGAGGAGAAGATTGAGGGAAAATGCCGCCCGCCCCAGCAGGGTAAATGAAGAGGAGAGTGAGCGCCAGAGAGACAGAGAGAATGAAGGGTGGAGAATAAGAGGATATGGTGGTTATTTTACAGTTAAGGAAAGAGAGAGCTAGAACAAAGGAGAGATAAATAAACTGAAACCATTACAGAAACTATGAGAGGAAAAAAATATAGAGAGACAGACAGGCAGAAAGATAAACAGTTACATAGAGAAACAGACAAGCAGAGAGCACGCGTAACAAAGAAAAGATTTACATACAAGATTAATTTGGAGTTGCGACATCCAAACGGAAAGGCGGAAATGGTTCGTGTGGAAACCGCTCTAGCCACTTGCGAGCCGAACGGAAAGCTAACCGAGTTGCGAGCAGAAACCGATTTTGGAGCAATCTAGAGCGCGGCCGTAAATGAAATTTGAATTACCGACAGGAAATCAAAGACGTCCACACATTCAATACTGGTGCGTGGCGGTGCGCTGAATGATTTGCGACCGGCAGCCGAATTAAACGGCCCGTGTTTCGTAGTTGTCGCAGGAAAAGTGGAAAACTCCCATTACAATTAATTTTGTCACATTGTAAAATATCCTTTGGGAGCTAGAGCTAGATCTAAGTGGTTGTTGTTGATAGTTTTGTTTTTCTTCTTCTTCAGGTGGTGTAGAATTGCTGATGGATGTGAAACGAAAAAGATGTAAGATTGTTTGTATGATGGAGCGAACAAGAAAACCCATTTCAGTTAACAACTTAGCAGTGACTGATTTAAACTAGTGGAGGCTTTGGCGGTTCTAATGTATATTAATATTGGTTTTAAAAAAAAAAAATTTTAATGGGTGGTTGGGTGCGTGCGCAGAAATGTTTAATTACAAATCAATACGTCGATCTGTAAAGAAATGGACATTAACGGAATCTGCAGGTATCTTTAATTGGGCTAGATTAAGCGTTCCAAGAACATAATGGTCTAGGCTGTTCAGATCTCAGGACTGGAGTGTGAATCACATTAACGGATGTTGGTTTGATATGAGACATTCTTTCCGTCTGTAGACAAATGAGAACTCGACCAGACAGTTTTATTGAGTAAGAAGAGATTGATTAGTGAAGCAGATAAAAATTGTGTTCACGACTATTACCAATATGCCATGTATGATCCATTTTCCGGTATGCACTGGCGAAGAATACTTTCACTTAGATGACTCACTCAACTTATGGACGTGGTCTGGTATGACAGTCAAACTGCATTGCATGAAAGGTTACCATGTTGGTTATTTAAATGTTAAGTATCCGTGTACGCCATGTAGAAGATCTGTTTATTTTCGCTAGGCTTTTATAAAAAAAAAAAATAGTCATGGGATTTTCTAATGAGCAAAGTTTGTTGATGACACACAAGTAAACTGAGAATTTTATGAAATAGGCTCTCGCCTATAAGCACAATGTTAAGGGAGGGGGGGAGAGAGAGAGAGAGAGAGAGAGAGAGAGAGAGAGAGAGAGAGAGAGAGAGAGAGAGAGAGAGAGAGAGAGAGAGAGAGAGAGAGAGAGAGAGATTCCATTTCTGTAATGAAATCTATAGACAGCCATATTTCTGTGGACAGAAATCTGAGAATACGTACAAAGACCCAGATAAACTGCAGATTCACATTTAGGACACCAAGATGTACACTAAGTGCTCAATCTAGCCGTGAAGTGAGAGTCAAACAGAAGCTAATACACATATAAACTTGAGTCAGAAACGGACTATAGAACACATCTTCGTCACCATATTGGCTGTGGGCAAACATATTTAGTAGCCAGAACAGGAAAACACAGTTGACTTTGTTTTAACTTAAAAAAAAAGATTTGGATGGAAACCTATTTGAATCGGTCAATCCGTTGGGGGGGGGAGAAGCTGAAGTATTTTTTTCGAGAGGGCAAATTTGAGCAGCGGGCGGGGAAGCAGAACTGTGGAAGAACTTGCTTGGGTTTTTGTTTGTTTGTTTTTTTTTTTTTGGTTTTTTTTTTAATTATGATTTTGTTTTCGAGAACCAATAGAAAAGTTATAAATATTAGAAGTAAATATTGATTACCTTATTTGTGTTTAAAAAAAAAAAATGGGGGACACAAAAGCTTGAAATGTAATGCAAAGACAGCAAGGGAGGCCAAAAAATAAAATAAAAAATTTGCGACCACTAGTATGTTGTACCACACCCAACTGAACGAACCCCACTCATGCTGGAACCGAATTTGAGACTTTAAAGCTCGTCATACGGAAGCAAGCTTTCAGTGTCCTTGTGCATCATGCAATTGGCAAATTTCGTAAAATGGAAAAAAAAATGTCTTCGACAAAGAAACAGAAGTTGTGATTCATGGACTACCTGATAGGCCACAGCACGAGATTCGAGTGTATACATAGCTGCTACGACAGCATCTCCGGACACACTTGTTGTTACAATTTTTTGTTGACTAGCTAGGTTGTCCGTGTTGTGTTGCCGACAGCTCTTGTCAGCGCCTCTATTGAAAACAAAAACAAAAAAACTCTACCATACTTCTTGTTGACAAGAGGAAACCGATGTTTCTGTATATCCTTCAGCCTTCCATGATAACAGCGTGTCTAGTATTACCCGCCCACAAAACGCACGGCTTGTCGTGCTATCAAAGAAACCCTTGACGGACATGATGGGCGTGAGAGGAGGAAACAAACATAAGCCAAACTCACCCGCCTACCCATCGACGGGACTTTCATTTATTGTATAAGCTGCGACATGTATAATTCATTCCAGTCCTTGGTCGGTTTGGATAAATTTTGGGCTCAATAATTGTTTCACAAAAGACATTGAAAAGAGGTGGTTTTGTCAGCCTCTGAATTTTTTTTTTTTTTTTTTTTTTTTTTTTTTTTAAATTCTGCGTGCTGGTCTTCCTTGGCATAGTTGCGTGTTGGTATTTGCCGCGCAAGGCTGTACTCTTATCATGACAAGATCTGTCGACAATGAGTGTTCTTCAGTCCAAGACAAAAGACGGAAGCTAAGTGATCCTGGGCCTCTGATTATTACTAATTACTGATACAGTCAACTACAGAGTTGTATGTGTCTCATGTTCCATTTTGATCATTTCTTGAAAGAAATTGTTTCAAGAAAAAGTCCCATGAGTTTTTTTCAAAGCCATGCCAATGAGCCATGTTACACTTTCTAACGTTACGCTGGTCTAGCTCTTGTAGACGAATTAGGCATAACCTCGCGATATCTGCCTTCTTAAAAACGATGTTGAACTGTAGCCTATAAGACAGGTGGTTACAAGCTCATCAGTGGCCTTTTCTTTATTTTTTTGTTTCAAATTAGGATTTTTTGTTTCATCTGTACAAAATAATAGAATTTTTTACCCCCCCCCCCCCCCACAAAAAAAAAAAAAAAAAAAAAAAAAAAAAAAAACAAAAACAAAAACAAAAAACCGCAGGCTGTAGGCGATTATCCAGCCTCCATACCAAAGCGGCTCAATTAGGTGTAATTTGTAGGGCCCTATAAACCCATCTACATGAAAGGACTGGAGCTGCTAGTCCATTATGTTTGCCGTAAGCACGGGCTCTTAAGATCGCCCTCGTATTGATCAGATCTTCTCGAGTGAGGACGAATCGGGTCTGTCTCGGGCAGGATCAAGACCAGGTCTGCAGCTGAAGATGGCAGACGTGAATCGATGCCCCAAGGGTCGGTAATCCAGGTGTTTTATATCGGGAGTCTTGGGGGGGGGGGGGGGTAGGAAACTGGGGAAAAATGCTAGACAACATTATGTTACTTACAAAAGTACCTATTGCTGTTTTGTTGTTGCTGTTGTTGTTTTTATTAGTGATGATGATGATGATGTCTTCTTCTCCTTCTACAGTTCTTTGGTATATTCAATTCGAAACTAACGGAAGGCGGTACATTTCTGAAGTTCGCCGGGTTCTCTTGATTATTGCACAAATCATCTTTAAAAAATAACAAATAAAATCCCGTATAACAAAACCTATAAAATATTTTTTTTAAATAAAAGGCCACGCAATGAAGCTCATTCACGTCGCTTCTCTAACAGAATTAACCCACACCAGTTGTCCATTCAATGTCTCTACACGGTTTGAGATGAGCAATATAATTAGGTCTTTATGAGACGCGGAAAAGGATAAATAAGTAGGAAAGTATGTTCCACACAAGAGACGTATTTCAAGCTTGCAATCAACTTTTCATTTTATTAAAAAAATACCTCTCCGCATGTGACATTATAAAAGCATTATTGAGAATTGCTTTTAACATTGAAAAGAAGTTGGCAATTTCACTTCCCTTTTTTTTTTCTTTTTTTTGGCTTTGCTTCTCTCAGTTTTATTCACATTTTTTTTTGTCCTCGCTGACAATAGAGATGATTTAAAAAAGAAAAGAAAACGCTGGTGCACACAGTCCAAAAAAATCATGTGGAATAGGTCTGTCCAAATTTTAGGTGCTAGATCAATAAATAATGTGAAGATCAGAAGAAGAAAAAATGGCAATGGAGCAGGGCTGATGGTAAAAATTTACAAAAAGTAAATTAAATTTAAAATTGAAATTGACGTGCTACCCATATCTATCTGACGAAGGCTTCAGAAAAGCAGTAACTGCTGGTGACCTTTCACAAAGTTTCAATGGGACACTAAGACAATGTGTACAGAAAAGTAATTTAGTTGTCTGTTGACTTCCATCCAACAGTAATGAGATACTTCTTTGACTACTATTCAAAGTGAGTGAAAATGTTTAATTGTTCTAGAAGGAAAAGGAAAATGAAAGGAAAAAAAAAACAATAATCACGCATGAAAGGAATCGAAATCATGATAAAAAAATTTCGGATTGGTGGCTATGGACCAGGTTTAAGAACGTCGCCAGTGTCTCCTACATAATCAGATTTTTTTTTCTTCCATATAATTAGATTTTTTTTTTCTACTGAAAGCTCGTCACTAAAAACACAATTCAAATTTTAATATTAACCCGCATACCTACTGCTGCATCCACAAAGAGGTGGGAGTCAAATAAAGAAAAGTGTTTGAAATATTGGTAGACTTGATGAGAGAAAGAGAGAAGTAAATGAAGATAGAGATAAATTGAGAGAGAGAGAGAGAGAGAGAGAGAGAGAGAGAGAGAGTAATAAGGAAACGCAGGTTAAAAGAGGTATAGAAGGAATGTAGCAGGGTGTGATTTTAAAAAAGAAAAGAAAAAAAAAGACAAGTAGCACTTGAACACCACCATAATCAAGGGAAAAAATGTCATCGCAATGAGACTTGAAAGTACAAATTCATAGTTTAGAAAAAAAATTCACATTTAATACGTAAGCCCCTATATTAATCTAGAAAAAAGTAGAATGAAAGTTTTTAAAAATGAATTTAAAAAAGAGAGAGAGTGAGAGAAAGAAAAGATAAGTGTCACATTTTCTAAAGTCAATTTGTTGCGATGACATAATCTTCATAAATCCGTTTAGTGTAACCTATAATGTCAACTTTCTTTTTCCTTCCTTCTTTCACTTCAACGCCTTCTACTATCGCAAATAGGTTTGTTAAAATAGGACAAGACCGAAACTCCAAGACATGTGCACACAGTTTTGCCAGAGTCTAGGGTATTCTCCTCCCTCCCTCCCCCCCCCTCGTCGAGTGCCGACTCCTGTGGCGTTGTGGCGGGCCATGTTTGCCAATCACAGGTCGAAATCTCGACAGGCCAAAGTGCTCGCCAGACATGCCAATTTCTCAAGACGTCAATCTCAATAAACTCCCCGTGTCGGGGACCGTCGGCTCGCGCTGTGTTGCGATTTATCGGCTACCCTGCCCGGAGCGGGCATACGGCTCTCAAAGTGACTGGTTCCTGGTACATATCGATAGTATCGATACCGGAGCGGGCATACGGCTCTCAAAGTGACTGGTTTCTGGTACATATCGATAGTATCGATACCGGAGCGGGCATACGGCTCTCAAAGTGGCTGGTTTCTGGTACGTATCGATAGTATCGCTACCGGAGCGGGCATACGGCTCTCAAAGTGGCTGGTTTCTGGTACATATCGATAGTATAGATACCGGAGCGGGCACACGGCTCTCACTTACTTCTGGTAGATATCGATATATCCAATTTCTGACCAGAGCGATCTATCTTGCTACCCATGCGTGCCCGGATCAGGCATAAGGCTCTCACTATTTTGCTGACACATATCGAAAAGATCACTATTTTTTTAAGTTCTGACAAGAGCGGGTGGGCGATTAGCTTCAGAACAGCGGATCCGTCATTCCGGTCCATAACTTGGCACTAATTTGGAAATGGTTTGATCGGCATGAGAGGTCGCTGAGAATGTAAGGTATTTAGAGATTAACGCCGTGTGACTGTTTTCTATTGATTATTTGTTTGCGGCTTCCGGACTTCATAAAACCTGCGATTATGCTTTCTCTGGATTAAGGTATGACGAGAAGATGAAAAACCAACCCGGGGAAATGTTTGTTTTGTTTTTTTCCCTTCCTCCTGGTACAGGTTTCACGGTGTAGGAATGAATGAGTGTGTGAATTATGAAAAGGCTGGTGTAAACATTGGTTACTGGTGCAAAAAGGAGACCTACAAGGTTGCAAGTAACTTCAAAATTTCCGCAACCTCAGCACTCGCCAAGGCACATTGAAGCTGAGTTTGGTTAATTTTTAGATGCCTCGACCTCTGGACAAAACGGGATGATACAGTGAGAGCCAAGACTTATTCCTGCTACCATCCACAAGGTTAAAGCCGCCACGGTGAACCAAGAATGATAAGCAAAGCTAACGGGAAAAATAAAATAAACACACTTGAAATTTTATAAACTTTTAGATGGCCTGATGGCTTCGGAATGAAAATGCATTTGGTTCTCAAGGCGCATTCCTTAATTGTAGAGCTCCACGGAGGCTTTTAGTTTTTTGGGGTTTTTTTCTTTTAGATAAAAAAAATCTCATCTTTTCTGCATCTTGTCGATGCTTCCGCATAGAGATAAGTGATAGAAAAAAAAAAGAAGAAGAAGAAGAAGAAGAAGAAGATAGAGAGGTTTACACACGATATAATTATGTAGATTTTACAGAGAGTTAGAAGGAAACGTAGAGTTAAAGAGGTATAATTATAAGGAAAGGAGGAGGACGTGATTAAAAAAAAAAAAAAAAGACAAGTAGCATTTGAACACCATTATCATCATCATTAATCAGTACATAGAATTGCGAGTTACATCGCGATATATATATGTGTGTGTGTGTGTGTGTGTGTATATATATATATATATATATATATATATATATATATATATATATATATATATATATATATAACATGTAGTCATCTGAATCTGGACAAAGTTAACTAGATCTTTAACGTTTCAGCTTTGTGTTGGTTAAAAAGTCTTCCTGTGAACTGCTTTATAATTATTGTCTTACATTCAGTCTAGTCTTGAGAGTTCTCTTGGCACAGAGAGCAAAATCGTGTAAAAGATACGATATTTCGCATACTCATAGGGTTATTTTAGATACTCTTGCGATCTGCAAAAAGGTGCTTTACGACACGAAGATCGAGCAAGAAATTAGATTAATTGGAGAACAAAAAAAATAACAAACGGCTCCAACTACAAACTCTAGTCCCAATACACAACAGTAACAGCAATTTCCGACTAGATCTAGATCTAGATCCAAGCGAAGAAATACCTTGGCAGAAGAAGAGAATGCAGACCGGCCGTTCCAATCCCAGTTCAAAGAGCACAGAGGTTACAGAATGTGCCAGAGAGCCGGCAGATTTATTAAAATCCCCGGTGCGCAGCGCACCGTTTTGCACCGTGCCCGGGGTTAGAACAATAAACACTTCCATAAAGCAAAGCTTACAAAGCCGGCGATCCGACAAAGGGCGGGAGGGGTGGAAGAGTGCAACCTTGCTTGCCAGCACACTGGCAGTTTAGCATTGTCTCGACTTCTTGGATTGTTACATTGGTTGATCGCATAAGCCCGAGTCTGTGATGTCATTGGTTTTTGACGTTGTTTTCAATAACTTTCAAACATTTAAAAATTAATGGGCTCATCAATTTGATTGGTTGGCCTATGTTTTTGCTGCATGACTAAAAATGTTTTGTTTTTATTAAGTGTTTGGTGTCTTTCCCCCCCCCCCCTTGATTTTAAGAGAAAGGAAGGAAGAACTATGCCACCCCCCACCCCACCCCCTTTTCCTCTTTACACCGGATACGTTGACATTAGAACAACCGTGTGGGAGAATAATTTCTAACCCCATATATCAAAAATAAAAAGAAAGAAAAGAAAGAAAGAAAGTAACGATCATCTTAATACAATTCCTTTAAAATAAGTTTGACAACTGGCCCAGGCCCTCAAGGAAGGACATCAGCCAGTTTATAGGACCCGGATCGCGTGGCTACTCTGAGGCGTCACCTGGGGAAAGTTTGGTTATTTTCCCATTCAATGAATGAAACTGAAAGGCTCAAAAGCCAGCCCGGCCAAGGAAGCGGAGGTTAGTGACTTGTAAATAATTATTGAGGGCTGTAAATAAGACGAGGTCAGTGAAAGTGGAAGGTACAGTGTGAGACAGTTGTATATATCGTTGAAAATAAAATAAAAAAAAAAGGGAAAGGGGAAAAAATTCCGTCAGTGCAGCAATTTGTACATTATTCTTCTTTTCTTTTTTTTTTTTTTTTTTTTTAATTTAATGTCAAGATGATTGTAAATGCTGCTTTAAATTTGGTTTATGGTTTCCCACCGTATATTTTCTTTTTATTGCTATGAGAATGAGACACCCCGCTCCCCCTTTTATATTTATAGGATAAAAGGGGAAAACAAAGCCAGAGAGATTGGAGTGTTTGGAGGAAAAGAGAGAAAGAAGGCGAAAGACTACAGCAGCAGCACATGTGACAGAAGTGCATGTAGTAGCAGCAGCAGCAGCAGCAGCAGCAGTAGTAGTAGTAGTAGTAGTGGTGGTGGTGGTGGTGGTAGTAGTAGTAGCAGCAGCAGCAGCAGCAGTTGTTGCTGTTGTTGTTGTTGCTGCTGCTGCTGCTGCTGGGGCTCCTGCTGCTGTTGTCATTATCATCATCATTGCTAAGTCAGCGTTAAAATAAAAATCATAGTGTACGATCCACTTGGCAAAAACCTCCCTAGATCTCCCATAAAATCCCTTCAAAACCTGGCACTTCAGAAGCAGCCATTGGATTCTGCTAATTTGAGAGCAAAAAAGAAAAAAAAAGACTACTAAAATGGAAGTTAACAGCGAAAAGCTGAAAAGAGAGCTATAAAAGAATGCATCATCTTCCACCATCTTCTTTTTAAAAAAAAAATGATAATGATACATTGGTATTCTTTTAAGGAGGGCGAATCATAGAGAATAGCACACGGAGAGGCAATTCACGTGGTTAGCAATGTGCTATAACATCTATAGGAAGATCAAAATGAATTTTTTTTTTTTTTACATTTTAAAAGGTAGAAAAAATGAAAAAAGATTTCTAACCACATGACTATCAAACATTAAATAACACACCTTCTATTGCATAAGGCGCAGACTTAAAAAAAAATCTCAGGTGCGCAATTCGAAGCGGTAAGGTGTGAAGTATTTCGGTTTCTATTTCTGGATAGACCGTGTGAGCGCACCTGTTGGATCAGGTCTAAAAATAGGTGTTTTGCATTATGGTATAAATGTTATTTTCAGCAGCCACTGCACAATAACTACTTAATACTTACTGGCGCTCTTGATTTCGATATGTTTCAGTCTCTTAAGCTCGTTCACTGACGTTGCTAATAATAGAACGATTCACCGAGTTAAAAGTTTAACGGAAGAACCAAATTACCGTAAGCTTTCCGGTATGGGTGATAGAAGTAAAAAAAAAAAAAAAAAAATGTTCCTCAAGGTACGAGATTCTTTAATTATTGTTTACTGAGAGAGAGAGAGAGAGAGAGAGAGAGAGAGAGAGAGAGAGAGAGACAGAGACAGAGAGAGAGACAGACAGACAGACTGACAGACAGACTGACAGACAGAGAGAGACAGAGAGAGAGACAGACAGACAGACTGACAGACAGACAGACAGACTGACAGACAGACAGACAGACAGACAGACAGACAGAGAGAGAGAGAGAGAGAGAGAGAGAGAGAGAGAGAGAGAGAGAGAGAGAGAGAGAGAGACAGAGAGACAGAGAGTCAGAGACAGAGAGACAGAGACAGAGAGAGAGAGAGAGAGAGAGAGAGAGAGAAGGGAGGGGGAACCAATAAAGTAAATGACATTAAATTAACAAAAATCGAGAACATAGTAAATGGACAGCAAAACAATGGAGCAAAATAAAGGTTTACTTAGCAATACGAGGCGCCAAGAGTATTGATTGTTCTCACAAGGACGAGATGTGAGGTCGGGGTAGTGAGAAGCTAATGGTGTGTGTTTACAGAGAAAGAGGCATGGCTGCTGACCCAGATGATGTATAGAAAAGATTTTTTTTTATATATAAGAAAGGCGAGTGTAGAAAATTTACAGATATGCCTTGGAATACGGAACATCAAGCCGGAAAGACAGAACGAAAAAAATAGGTGTCATGTGAAACTGTATTAAGATGAGAAAGAAAGATTCAGAGATATCGACTCTTAGGCAGAGAGAGAGAGAGAGAGAGAGAGAGAGAGAGAGAGAGAGAGAGAGAGAGAGAGAGAGAGAGAGAGAGAGAGAGAGACAGCAACCTATAAATCTTCACTTTGGTATTTACCACGACATGATTTAAATCTTCGCCATGATAGGACAAAAAAAATAGTTGTTATTCTTTTTTTTTTATTTGTTTTAAACAAATCATCCTTTTATATATCGCCCTCAGAAGATATTACAAACTCTACGCTAATGACCGCAGAGCACACCTTAAGGTTCAAAACATGGCGATATAATCTATTAAGACCAGCGTCTTCCAAACTGTCCACCAATGCGTTGTGTGGTTGTGCGGAAAAAAATCGGGAAGTCAAATATCAGATTGCTCAAACACAATTTGAGCAAAGTTCACTTTCACTTAGCTTATCGATTCATCATAGGTTCAACACGTGTCCTTCATACTGACGTATTTAGGAATCTTGTCCATCATGATCCTCTTTGATTGTTTGCGAAGAATAGAGAATTCCATGGCTCCTGAGATCCAACTGTTTGGGCCAGGCAGAAGGGGGGACATTTTTCACTTATGAGAATGGCTAGGAAGGAAGCTAGCAATCATTAATTCATAGGGTCCAACACGAACAAAGCAAATCAAAAGAAACTAGAAACACAACATAATACATTTATTGGTTCAAGCGTGATGAATTTTGGGCGCGTCACTTTCGACATTTGGGAAAATCTTCAAATAAATTTCTACAAATAAATTGATAAAGCTGAATCGAATAAAGCAGAAGATCTTCGACCAATCAAAGTCGAAAGCAGGTGTGTTGCTAGCCTTTAGGCGTATTACAGGTTCATTCCCGCCCTTCCGATCTATTTCCGGGTGGCTAGATAGTTTGCTAATAGGTCGTCCCATCCCCATCATAGTCAGTAAATAATGTACGAGGCTTTTACTGTCACGAACGACGACGAAATGGAAGTGGGCCGAAAGTGAATGGATGACGCTCGATTTATCTGGAAACTGGTATGGTGTTAGGTTGCGTGGGAGATGACCGATGAAAAACGAGTTTTGAGGATTCCAATTCCCATTATAGAATTGCTAGAGAAGTGAATGTTTAGATTGCAAAATACACGAGGGCCGTGGGGAAAGTAGAAAAGGTTAAATCATAATTACGTACCAAGATATTAAAGTCAATTGAATCAATTGCAACACTCGTTTGGACACCATTCTGAAATAAGGAAATCTCCAATCTCGAACTTTATTCTGATGTGCACAAAATAGCGCGCGCGTTTAATTGAAGATTGGAAAAGATAATAACGAGAAGGAAAAGTTCCTAAATTTCACACTTTGATAATGTTATTCCTCCGTATTCAAAAATATTTTCCGAGTTGTAAGATTACACAGTAACCACGGCTTAAGCACCAACCATCCATTCAGAATTTCGACATAGCCGAGCCACAAGAATCTCGGAGGTAGCAAGTTTGCCTATCTCAATGCCAAGGATCTTTCTACGAGTTCTTAATCTCAAAAAAAAAAAAAAAGAAAAAGAAAAAAGAAGAAAAAAGAAAGACAGAAAGAAAAACAAAATTCAGATCCGGTGTGTGAGCTACATCAATGCACCTCTTTCACAGCTCTTGAATAACTTCGAACCTGTTGGCTGAGATATGGCTTAACGCCAACGATTGTCTTGTATATTTCATCCATATGAGCGGCACAGAACTGGCCTAAAATTAAGTGCTGGGCTTAAAATAAGCTTCAAGAAATGTCAGGCTGCAGGACTTTACACTTGCTTGACCTTTGGAGTCATGACTCACGTAACGATGCATGGGAAGAGTAAGAGATGAAATATGAACAGCTCCATAACTCTTTTACATAAAATCTTCTTCTTCAAAACAAAAAATTAAACAAGAAGTAAACATATCAAAGAAAACGCAAAAGAACGTCGGGTAGGAACGGGTTTTAAGCTAGAGATGTTAATGTTATAGATCTAGACAGCTAATCGAAATCGAGCTGTAATACTTGTTTCTAGAGAGACCCCACAGGGCCTGGAACAAATGTCGCATGTCAAACTAATTTCGTGTTTTGAGAAGAAGAAAAAAAAAGCGTTGTCATTCAGGAAGCAGCTTTCGAGAACAACAGCCATCAAATTCTTAAACATAGGTACAAGAAAACATGGTCAACGTCTTGCAAAAAGAGAGAAAAGGATTGCACTGACAAGCACAAATAACTGGAATTCTTTCGATGTTGCTCTTTAAAATTTTGATTACTACATTTATTTTTTTTTTTAAATCTTCCTTCCCCTTTTCTTTCCAAGAAAAGTTTTCATGGACTAAACAACAATTTTCATCGCTAGTGTCTGAAAAAAAAAAAAAAAAAACAAAAAACCTAAGTATGTAGAATCCCCCTGAAACAAGATCAAGACTAGTTCGGTTTGTGGTAATAAGATTACGCTTTCAGGCTTTAAGATGCAATTGAGATTCGGCGTGCGTCTCGCGGACAATAGGACTTTTCCAGACTTGTGTGTCTTCAACTGAGGCAGGTAAGGCCTGCCTGGCGTTCCGAAGGAGTCTACCGCAACTTCTGGTTACATGCACGTTCTCCGATGATGAGTCACTGAGAATTATTTCACTTGCAAGAAGGTAGTTTGTTTCTTTTAGGGTATCTTCAAAACGAGCAATTGTCTGGCGGTTGGTTTTTTTTAGGGTATCTTCAAAACGAGCAATTGTCTAGCGGTTGGTTAATTTTAGGTTATCTTCAAAACGAGGTATTGCCTAGCGGTTGGTTTATTTTAGGGTATCTTCAAAAAGAGCTATCGTCTGGCGGTTGGTTTATTTTAGGGTTGTCTGGCGGTTGGTTTATTTTAGGGTATCTTCAAAAAGAGCTAATGACAGGCTGCAAAAAAAAAAAAAAAAAAAAGAAGAAGAAGAAGAAGAAAACCTGTCTGGTGCATACCAGCTCCTCCAAGATGCAAATATGCGTCTCTGGACTCCGTACCAGTCCAGTTTTGTAATTTGAGTACTTCTGTTAGGAGGATAATATTTTATGCCTTTAAAAGTGAGTTTTGGTCTTGGCAATAGCAGAGGGAAGCGCATATAAGGCTTGGCGATAACTGAGAGCTTGAGATATAACCATAAAACAAGTTTCACTTTGTATAATTTTATCCTTAAACAAAGAGTGTAAATATATTTTACTTTTCAGATTTTTCCGGCTTTCGAAATTGCGGGGAAACTATGGAAAAAATCACAGATGCTCAAATTCCAAGTTGATCTTTACAGTTCGTTGGCTATGCCCGTTCATGAAAGCCAGTAAGACTCTGTATGTACGCGTTTATCTCAGAGGCTACTTTCATCATTATCTCATGTTTCCTGCTTCAGTTTTTATTACCTCTCTTCCCTACCCCTTTCCTCTTTCCATCCTTCCTTTCTCTCTGTTTCTTCCTCTCCCCTTCCCTCTCATACGCAGACTCCTAACCTTCCAACTTTTAAACAAATTACTTACGATATCTAAATATTTATTGAGAGAACAAACACATAAAAGGACCCTATGAACTCCACAGAAAATCCTAAACGGCTGCCGGATAGCGCAGGCTGCACCAGCGCACTCCGTGACTGACCCGACACCTCTAGCTTCAAAGGAAGATACATCTTCCTGAACACCGCCCAGGAGCTCCGGGGATATCCGATTGCGACTCCCAGCTGGGCCTTGTAGCTACCGTTGGCCGAGCGCTGCCTCTCCGGCCAATAACTGTAATGAAACTGGACGGGCCAGCCCGTGGGATTTCAACACCAGAGCCTGAACTTTCTCACTGGGTCTCCATAAAGGCTTTCACGAGATGGGCTTTGACTAGAGGGACGCCAAAAAAAAAAACAAAATTGCCAACTTCTCACAAATCGCTCGCTCTTCGTTTTACCATAAATGATAGTTTGAGTGATTGATATCTTTAGTACCGTACTACTACAGGTAATCCCTGTACAATAATTTTTGCTCATAATCAAACAACTATTCCCCTAGTTGGGGAGGGCTATATAGATGCTTTGGACTATGCGCATCCATATCAGCGCGGAAAAAAATTTGACCAGCTGGGATTGGATCTTATATCGATATTTATTAACAGCTTTTCACCACCACCACCGTGGTCAGTGTAACAGGAGAAGATGGGGGATAATGTCTGGATTAATGCAGCCAGACTAGTGTAACCGGACACAGATCACCTCAAGGTGCCCTGCTATGGTATCCTCACAAAGCTGGATTGAGCTCATTAAAGCTGTCTGGACAATCAGCCCCCTTGTAGAACTAAGTTAGGTGTTTCGTTTGTTTGTTTGTTTGTTGTTGTGTTGTTATTTTTTTGTTTTTTGTTGTTTGTTTTTTTTTTTCTTGTTTTTTTTTTTTTTTTTTTTTTTTTTTTTTTTTTTTAGTTGTTTTTTTTTTTTTTTTGGGGGGGGTTAGCAAAAAAATGTCTTTTACCAGCTTTACATTAAATTAACTACCTAGTTTCGTCCGGAGAGGTGAAAGGTCAACCTAATAGTCTAATCAATGCTGCCATGCCGTTCATGTTGAAGTAAACAAAACAGTAATAAAAGATGATTATTCTGTTTCTTACACTTTGAGCAGACGGAGTTTAAGAGACTATTCAATATAAATAAAGAGTTTCTGGGGTGTATAGCAGTAGATACATTTAGTCCCCTGTGTTATCTCGAGAGACAATCGAGAAGAAAAATGGCTACATATTCCTACTTAGAACTCTTTCCCAAATTCACAGATTCTTCTGTCAAAGGCACCGCCAAAGGCCAGGCTCAAACATACTGGCAGACAGACAGAATATATTTTAATTAAAGTAATCCCGTGGATCAAAATGGCGGCGACATTAACCCCGCATCACCCTAACACGACAGTCGTTAATCTAAGAACTAGGCCCGCCTCTGTTTCAGCGAGGCCTCTGCTAACTGATAAGGAAGCTCGCAGCGGTCGAAATTGGTCGCGCCTACTCTAGATAAATCCTAAGAAATCTGATAACTTCTAAGCCTCGAAGTCCGGAGTTGGGTTTTCTAGCAACAAAGACAAAATGCAACTCTCAGAGGCAGGAATGAAGAATCTAGCTCTAGCTCATCTCCAGGACGTTTCCGAGATTATTTTGGTGCCGGCAAGTTAAAGTTTTGGAAATGAGAAGTGTGTCTGAGAAGAGGAATATTGAAAATTAGGGTAATGGTAGGGGTAGGGGAGAGAAGAGGAAAAGACAAAAAAAAAAATTAAGAAAGAGGAAGAAAGGAGGTCCAAGAGAAAGAGAAATTCCAAATTTCAAATGACTAATAATGTCAAAGACGAGGGAGGAAAAACAAGTTTGTTTGCAAATTGTAAGAAATTGGTAAAATCTATACAAGAGATTAGCAGGCCGCCTCCACTATCCCGTGGTGAGTGCGCTACCCGTTCGGTCACTGTCAGGTGAGGATTAGATGGCAAGGATACCCCCTCCCTGAGACTCGCATAAACCTGGTACGGACATTCACAACAGAATCTCTCTCTCTCTCTCTCTCTCTCTCTCTCTCTCTCTCTCTCTCTCTCTCTCTCTCTCTCTCTCTCTCTCTCTCTCTCTCTCTCTCTCTCTCTCTCTCTCTCTCTCTCTCTCTCTCTCTCTCTCTCTCTCTCTCTCTCTCTCTCTCTCTCTCTCTCTCTCTCTCTCTCTCTCTCTCTGTCTCTCTCTCTCTCCCCCCCCCCTCCCTTCTCTCTCTCTCATTCATTTTTCCTTGCCGACGGGGATAGGGATAATAGCTTTGCACATCTCTCAATTCCCATTTATCTGTATTTTTCTTGACACTGTGGTATTAATGTTGAGCTCAACAATATCCGTCTGTTTCTCCTCAATTTCCTTTGTGTACTTCAACATTTGTTTTTTTTTTTTTAATTATTTATCATTTTTGATAACTTTTGTATGAACCAATCAACTGTTTTTCTTCCTAAACGGCGCGATATCAACAGCTGTCCTTCCGTCCATACATTCAACATTACCATTTTTATCATAATCAACATCATTCCATTGAAACCCTATTATCCTCATCATCACCATCAACATTATCAATATGATTCTTTTTATTATTTCAAACATCACCAGGATCATCGTCGTCGTCATCATCATTATCATTGTCATCTTCATTTTCACAATCGTCCTTGAGACATTAACATTAATCTTTTCATTTTGCATTATCGCCCGCTTAACTTACAATTTCTAACGCTGGTGTTTTTATTCTATTCATAGGGTCATAGTGCTCACACCATAGCAGTGGTAACTCTGATGTTATATAAAATACGACAGCCTCTTCCTGGTCCAAATGTTTTATTGCTTTAACACCAAGACTTAGTAATGATTTAACTGCATTGTAAGCAAATACTAATTACTCTCATACCCGGAGCATTAAAATCTCTCTCTCTCTCTCTCTCTCTCTCTCTCTCTCTCTCTCTCTCTCTCTCTCTCTCTCTCTCTCTCTCTCTCTCTCTCTCTCTCTCTCTCTCTCTCTCTCTCTCTCTCTCTCTCTCTCTCTCTCTCTCTCTCCCCCTCTCCCCCCTCCCTCCCTCTCTCTCTCTATCTATCTTTCATATCTCTCTCTCTTTCTCCCCGCCCCTATGTATGTATGTATGTATCTATCTATCTACCTCCCCCTCCCTCCCTTCTCCCAGCCTCAGAAGACCTCAGAGCATCCGTAAAGATTATTGTCTTTTAAACCTACCCTGTTCAATGGAACCTTAAAACGAAGTTCTGAAAAACAACCCAGTTGCTATGCCATAAGAGAACAACTTCAGCAAAATCAAAGTACTCTGACATAATGACACTAGCACTAGCATAAACTAATACCGCACAACAACAGCAACATCAATTGAATCAAAATAATGATGGCATGGCAGAAGGCGTCAACATCCAGACTCGTGTTTGACTCATCTCGATGGTAAAGCAAATCA
>JAWDGP010000410.1:490000-502500 GCA_033675545.1 Elysia crispata
AAAGAATGTGAAAACGTAGTAACCCAAACGTGATCAACAGAATTTAATTTGCTTATAGGTAGCCTGACTAATTCCATGTGACTTCTTGTTAAACTTTATATTTTGTTAATGTTAAGAACATTCTAGTGATTCCATGCCACCCGATACCAAACTTATACCTTTTTTTTTTTTTTTCCTAAGCTAGTTCAGACAGAATGATGTGGAGGGAATTCTCACAGATATATATTGCAAAATTCACGATCATACATGAAAACGAGAGAGAGAGAGAGAGAGAGAGAGAGAGAGAGAGAGAGAGAGAGAGAGAGAGAGAGAGAGAGAGAGAGAGAGAGAGAGAGAGAGAATGCCTGGAGGAGGGAGCCCGAAAAAAAAAAAAAAAAAAAAAAAAGATTAAAAGAGAGAGTGGGAAGATAAACATAATATACACAAACCGAAAAAAAAAGGAATAAAGCGTGTGCCCCGAACCAGGGACAGCGACAAAAAAATAATACGTAAAGCTCATCGAGAAGAGACGGCAAGGCTAGCCACAGAGTGTGTAGGTCATGCGGGTGCATCTTGGGTGAAAACTGGAAACCCTTCCGCGTCGGATTGAAACAAAGGACCTTCTAAAGTAAACATCTCATGACCACATGAGGCAGCAGTTCCCACGTGATGCATCACATGGCATGGAAAGTCTCGAGGTAACTAGGATCATCGGCCACTTGTCTTGTCACAGCAAACACTTAGGAGACAACGCCTAAGGGCTGTAATTAAATGAGGTGCTGATGTTAGTGCCGCTAGCGGGGCGCTTGTCAGCTCCATTTTGAGAACCATTGTCGACCCACTCCCTCAGGCACTTCATTAAGGTTTAACCCTTGGAGGATCGGACAAATTTGACCAACTGACTGACATAGTTTACTTTATTGATACATAGAGGTATCAAGTATTTTAACTATAATCTTTGATACTTAGCAAAACGTTTCCTACGAATAAAGAAGCCTATGAAAATCAAGTTTTTGTAACTGTTACCTTCGATACTTAGCAAAAACTTTCCAAAGTATAAAAATGCCAATGAGAAAATAACAATGGTTTTTTAAAAAAAACTGACTTTGTGAACTCCAATGGTTTTGTCATGAGCGAAAGACGAGGTAGTCAACTTCGGAGCAGCCAGAGGCCAATTAAATGTATTAGGAAAGCAATTCACATCTTGGCTTGCTGCTGAAATAGTTGACATTTAACCTCATTCGCCTGAGGCGGGCCAAATAGCAGGTGAGCCTGAATGTAACTCTTACAATACCAGCGTATTGAGCACACTTGAAGTCGGTTTTGTTTATGACGAGTCTCTAGTATTTGAGTACTAAATCTAGATACTATTGATTCCACCCTTTCCGATGTGGAAAGACTTACCATCACAAGCGAGGTCCCTAGACAGGTTGAGTTACTATATTATTATTAAACTCTCTGGTTGACTGTAATCTACGCGTGGCTACCATCGACCTCAATAGTCCTCAATCCTGCGTGACTAGGGATGACCTTTACCAGTCCCCGGTTTGTGTGCTAATCGGTGGATGGGACCGGCGAAAAACACAACAAGCGTGGCTTAGTTGAGTACGTTACAGCTTATAAATACATCATTACACACGTATAGTTATGCTTGGATTTGTTGGTAATTAACGCAATGTGCGATACACGCCTTGTTCAGTAACGCTCCTGAAGGAGTGTGGAGCGTATGCCATATATATATATATATATATATATATATATATATATATATATATATATATATATATATATATATATAGAGAGAGAGAGAGAGAGAGAGAGAGAGAGAGAGAGAGAGAGAGAGAGAGAGAGAGATTAGACGAGTGCCTAATAAAGTAATAAGAATCATAGATTGGGTTTGCACTATAAAGAGCTAAGTTTCTTCAACGAAGTAGCCAAAAACGAAACCTGTAAGCGCAGAGGGTCATAATCACACTGTTCCGTGGAATTTTTTCCCCGCCTCTTCATCAAAATGTTAATTGGTATTTAGTGTAGTTCCTGGATGAAGCTCGAAACACGCCATCGTATTTCTCAGAATAAGTTTGAAGTGTTTTTCAGACATTCGATTCTACGTGTAAAACATCAAACCCTATTCGGAAAAAAAATTAATAAAGTAAAAACCGCTCCCTGGGAAATTTTAAAGAATCATCATCATTGCCGTTGGTTTTTCAATAGGCTGGAGCTTGGGTTTGCCAAAGCAAACCAGAGTGAGTGTTTTTTTTTTCCCCCATAAGAGTGATTGAAAGTTTTTTCAAGTGGGTTAAAAAAAAAAAAAACATACGTTCAATAATAATGATCCACCAACAAGTTTTGCCCTCGAGGTAAACAAAACAATAACATAGTCCATAACTTATAAAGCATGAAAAAGATGACTTTTTAAAAAAAAAACTATTTACTTCGTGGGAAAGCTATGTCAGTTAGTTTGACCACTTCACTGCCCACTGATAATTATCCTCTGTCACGGGCCCTTGAGATTTTGTTCAGTGACAAGAGTAATGACAGTCATGCCCCGCACTAATTAAGAGCCAAACCTCTTTAATTGCGAGCCATCGTCAAAGAAACTACGTCGTTTGCCAACTCGTTGAGGTGTGCTCATCTTGTCTGAGCTATCGTCGGGGCAATGGGATTTTTTATTAATATTTTTTTTGGTTACCTAAGTTCGCCGTGTATGCAATGAGATTTTTCCCATATAAACTCAAGTCTTCTACGATACACTACTTAAAAATGATTATATATTCTTGTTCCCACGCGAGATTTAGACAGGCTGTTGGTTTCGAAAGTATGAAGGCCTTTAGTGATAAATCATCTCTTCCTAGTAGGTGACTGGCCATATTGGTTCGAGGAGAGTCACGAGGGAGAAGGACATACTTATATCACAGACATAATTCTTCACTTAGAAGTATTGAAGAGATTTCGAACGGGAAAAAACCACTTAAGTGCATCATATTGTTTGGCACAATTATTGTGGCGCATCGGCGTTCCTTGGGGTCTACAGAGAGAGAAAGAAACTTCGCTGTTCTAGACTAGCTCGTTAATATTCAAGATAATCGCAATGTCTGTCGCTTGTCTTCTGAAGCGGTTTGCACCTAGGTCGAGTCAGCCATGCTTGTCAATCCAATGATGCGACCTTTTGTCCACTTCTCATTTTGAAATTAAGGGTGCAATAATATTCGTATAGGGATGGGAGACTGACAAACGGAGAGAGAGAGAGAGAGAGAGAGAGAGAGAGAGAGAGAGAGAGAGAGAGAGAGAGAGAGAGAGAGAGAGAGAGAGAGAGGGGTGAGATAAAGAGGCAGTAACATTCAAAGAAAATAATACCAGCAAAGATTCGAGTTCCGCAGACATTTCGGATATTTATAATTATACTCTCGTACAAAACAAAGTAAAAATATAATTTTTAAAAATATATAAATATAAATTCAAGGTTCACAAACAGGCAGATCGTCGTGAGTTATGGGCTTCACTGAGCCAGGGCAGCACGGAGCTATGAAAGCAATTAGCACCGGTCACATCACCCCAGGCAGGGCAGTGGCCACCACAGCAGTCGGCGAGAGGGGTCCAGTATTTAGTCACGCGAGTTTCGTCGGCCTGAGATCAGAATTTAATTTTACTCGCCACACAGGGGGGACACGTGCCTCTTTATTAAGGTCGTGTGGTCGCAGAAGTCTCTTTATCTCTCTCTCTCTCTCTCTCTCTCTCTCTCTCTCTCTCTCTCTCTCTCTCTCTCTCTCTCTCTCTCCAAAAGCCCATCTGCCTCTGTATTCACTGCTCTATGCGACCTCATAATAATAACATTAAGAAAACAAGCAAAGGGTCAAACGACTGTATAAATTTGGTGGGGTTTTTTTGTTTTTCTTTTTGTTTTGTTCTTTAAATGAGCATTGTTTTCGATATGTGCAGAGAGAGAGAGAGAGCGCATCCCAGATTAGGGACAAAGCCAGAGACAAAGCGACCCACAAAAACCACTACCTGTGAATGATCAATCTAATAATCCTTATGTTCGCCTCCACACCCACCGACAGCGTGGACTCAAACGACATTAATGTGAGAACCCTTGCGGTGTGGGACCCTCAGTGGTCTTTCTGGGTACGCATGCGTACCGAAAGAGAAAAGAACTACAAATGTGGAAAATTGGGGAAGGGTACTAAATCTGAAGTAGTACAGGGCATGTAGGCGTGGGCGAGGGGGAGGCACATCCACACTGATAAAAATTGATACTGGCAAAATAGTGCCACACTCCCGCGCTCTGTCATCGTCCTGTGTCAAGATTTGTTGGAGTGGGTACGTTGAGAGATCCTAGTCCTTTCAGAGAGGGTGCGGTAAGGAGGGGGGAGGAGAAAAAAAAAAGTAGAAAAGTGAAAACAAGGTCTGTATAATTACTAGTATACGCGATTCTGTGATATTCATCACTTTCGACCATTTTGTAAGTTTATATTTGATGCAGGGTTAGAATCGCCCGTAGGATCAAACGAGTACAATTAATCACGGACTTGGGAAAAAAAATAACGTTGGACAATTAATTAAGTTCAAAGAGGACAATTGTAGCCCACTGCGGTGTGCACATGCATACAGTGTCAAAGGCACATGTTAGGTTTATGGCTGTAATTGCTCATTTATGAACTTTAATTTTTTTTTTTTTTTTTTGGTAAAAAATATGGGTGATTTTGTAGGAAGGACACGTTACATGAGGCTTTGCCGTAAATTTGATGCTCAATTATAGAGCGGGATGGGATGGAGAGAGAGAGAGAGAGAGAGAGAGAGAGAGAGAGAGAGAGAGAGAGAGAGAGAGAAGAGGCAGTTACAGATATTTAAAAAAAAAAGTACAAAAAGTAAAGCACAAAGAAAAACAAGCAATAACACCTCTAAAAAAAAATATGAGGAAGAAGAAGAAGAATAGATGAGGGAGAAGAGAAAGAGAGGGATGAGAAGATGGAACAAGTCAAGGTGGTGACCTATAAAAGAACAGCGAAAGGAAGATAAGGAGTTCGGAATAAAATTAAAATAAAAATGTCCACAAGACGCAGAGAGCCGTAAAGGCTGCCGACACAAAAGCTGGAAAATTCAATACACGGACGCGGTACAGATCCATTGTATCGAATCCATTTTAAAAGTAATTTTCTAGGGGTGGAAAAGAGTAGCATGAGTCGAGGAGGAGGGGCCGGGGCTACATTTTTAACCTAAGGGATGAAAGAAGAGAGAGGACAGAAGAAGAAGAAGAAGAAGAAGAAGAAGAAGAAGAAGAAGAAGAAGAAGAAGAAGAAGAAGAAGAAGAAGAAGAAGAAGAAGAAGAAGAAAAAGAAAAAGAAGAAGAGGAAGAGGAAGAAGAAGGAGGAGGAGGAGGAAGAAGGAGAGAGAGAGAGAGAGAGAGAGAGAGAGAGAGAGAGAGAGAGAGAGAGAGAGAGATACAGAAAGAGAGAGAGAAAGAGAAAGAGAGAGAGATACAGAAAGGGAGAGAGAAAGAGAAAGAGAAAGAGAGAGAGAGAGAGAGAGAGAGAGAGAGAGAGAGAGAGAGAGAGAGAGAGAGAGATGATCAGAAGACCATGGAAATAGTTGGAAAATGGTGCACAAAATGCAAAGCATTATTTTCAAAATATTTGCTCCGATCCATGATACTCGAAGGGAACAAAAAGAAAGAAGGGAGGGGAAAAAAGGAAGGAAAATAACATCGATGGAAAACTGGTCCGCGTGGCTTGTATCCGAGTGTCAAACTTTACTTTTTATGGCACAAGAAATTAGGCTTTTAGAGAATGAAAACAACAAAGAAAGGGAAACGCACAAAAAGGGTGTGAGGGAGAAAAAACATCAAAGGAATTATCCAGAAGCATACACGAAGCAGCCTCAACACTGAACGTTGGCTAATGGGGGATAATGTTATTATTTTCTGACGCTGCAGAGTAACGTAATGGTAGAGACAATACTAGCATACTGTGAACAAAAATCTTTACTTTTTCTCCTTTTTTAATGAGGAAAAAAGGAGCCTTAGAGAAGAAAAAAAAGATAGATATCGAGAGAGAGAGAGAGAGAGAGAGAGAGAGAGAGAGAGAGAGAGAGAGAGAGAAGTAGGGGCGGGTCATTCTGTTACAAACTGTCTTTCATTTTCTGTTTACGCAATGAATGCTCTGAATTTCGCTGCTATAGTAGTACACTCTCAACCTTTGTTTTTTTGTTTTGTTTTGTTTTTATAAATAAATATTCAATGCATCCATCTACATACATGTATATAGGCCTACCATCACTATAATTTTTTTTCCTCTCTTTCACCAAAACTAATTTCACTAAGCAGCAACAAGGCATGCTGGTTGGTTAGAAATATTTAAAGCGTAAATGCAGCAGCACCTGCAAGGGCTGTCATATAACGTGAACATCCTCCCCTCCCCCCTTTATTTTTTTTTTTTATTTGAAAAAAAAAAAAAAAAAAAATTCCATC
Organism: Elysia crispata; assembly: GCA_033675545.1. NCBI lineage: Eukaryota > Metazoa > Mollusca > Gastropoda > Plakobranchidae > Elysia > Elysia crispata. The sequence continues at coordinate 496,446 of JAWDGP010000410.1, forward strand.
CGGAAGGCTTGAAAGTTTTCCAAAAGCCACGTGTGAGCCGAGGTCAGTGTGAACTTCTAACTCACCAACGTGCTAAACATTTGTTACCGGCGACCGCTCATCATGAAACATGCATGGCTCAACGCGGCAGAGCTAGAAGCAATCTGCTAGGCCGTCCCTTATACTCTCACTTCTTTCATGTATGCCACAGCCTGCCGTCGATGACGCTGCATTAATTGAAATTATTTTACTCACTCACATTAAAAAAAAAAGGGGGAGGAAATAAACCAACTAGACGGTATAATAAATTAGATACGAGCAAAACCTCATAGCGGAGTCATCTCCGTACAGTGCACACGCCCGTGCAAAGTCAAGGTGAGTATTGTATTGCACATTCTACCTTGTGCAAATCGAAAACGGTTGGGATTTTCCAATACTATTAATACCGTCATAATTATTCAATAGTGCGCGTGGTATACACAAAGAAAATCGGCGACGGCTCGAGAACAAAGAACTTATATGGCTTCATCTTGGGTTGCGGCTGGAGAAAAAGAATATCGAACTTGAACCTACCACTTAAAAGCTGTTGGCGTCGACGCCGCATCTAGAAAACACGGGCGTTTGTGAGAGGCTTGTGGGGGGAAAAAGGAAAGGAAGAAAGAAAGGAAGGAGGAAAGAATTGGACGAGAGAAAGAAAAAAAGAAAGCCCGGAGCTAGGCTCGACACAAAGAAGGAATATTCAAAATCTACTGGCTGGTGATGGTGATGGTGGGGTGATCAGCTGCCAATCGGCATCACGATTGAGTGCGCAAACAACTCGACGCGTCTGTTTCACACTGGATGTATGGATTGATTCGATGGACTGAGGAGGTCGTACGGATGGGTTGGTGGATGAATCAAGCTTGGCGTGGGCTGGATGGAGTTAAGCTGGCGACGTTTAGCTCCACGTCAAGACCGGGGCCTGTTGTGCCACGTGTGATTAGTTGATGAGTACCGACTCCTCTAGATTGTGCTCACCGAGTGGAAATGATTGTAATGAGATCGGGTTGCAGTACTCTGTCTCAACCCGTCTCAACCGAGGCCTATGTTGGAAACTTAGCCTGATGCCTGCACATACGTCGGTGTCTGGGTGGATGGAGTGCTTTCCTCTTGCTTTGTCCTGGGAGCACCAAAGGCCTGTCATGCATAATTATAATATACATAAAGGTTCAATGAGAACACTTTTTTTTTTCATCATGCATGAATCAACAGCCACATCGTGGTTTAAATAAAAAAAAATTGACCTGCAGGAGTACTCAGATAAAGTGCAAGGGACATGTATATCAAAAAGCCCAATAACTCCGCACGAATAAAAAATTTATTTGATCTAGATCGGAGGATTCAATCCCTCTTGAGTTGATTTTGAAAGGTACAGCTTTGAGTCTGGGATTTTAAGCTTTATACATTGAAAATTGTGAGCAAAGTTAGACAGTTCTAATTAACCACATATTTTTTTTTTTTTTTAATTGTAGGATACAAAGCGAGTTTCATACATGCACATCACCGCCACAAACCTGGATTCTAGGACTAGACCTCAGACAAGAATTCACACGCCCGGATCTGAGAGGAGGCTATTTTTATTTTTAACTTTTTTTTTTTTAAAGAAGAAAGAAGAGAGAAAAAGCTAAATGGTGAAAGATGCGGTTGATCAAAAGCAAAAAGAGCTCTAGTTAATCGTTTGGATGGCAGGAAACGGTCGGTCCTTGTGTGTGGGGGAAGAAATCTTTAAGAGAAAAGTAAACAAAGTGTATGTCACGCTGGCTGAATTTTGATGTGTTACGTCTTTCCTTCACTCTCGTTTCCTTTGATTCGTGTCGAGAATAAACGGCGTGTTTAAAAAGTTGTGTGTGTGTGTGTGTGTTTGGGTGAGCCTGTCTACCGTGTTACATGCTTACGATGTTAATATGGTTTGTATATTAAAGAAAAATAATGAAAAAAAAAAATAGAAATTTCTTTCGAAAGGAGAAAAGAACGACAAACAGCTAATAACGTAGATTTTATTTCGATACATTAATTCCTCCATGCAGCTACGTTACACGTAGCTGGTTCCACCTGCTTTGGCAGCTTGTCTTTGCTTTCAGAATTACCCTCGCTCTGCGACAAAGTTATACCTTAATCGTGGGTGTAGGAGGAGGAGGAGATGGGAATGAAGAAAATGCAGTTCTGAACGGGGTGCTCTGGGAATAAATGTGAGGCAAAACATACCGAGAATTCAACGGTAGTGAAAAGCACATCATTGTGTCGAGTGTGTAAGGAACATCACACAAAGCCCTGTGGATGGGGGTGGTTTCAAATTGAATGAAGAGCAGGCGTGAATGGGAGGGTTAGTTCAGTCAGTACCAACAAGCATGGGGAATCTCCCACTTAGACGGGAATGGTACCCATGGAGATGAAGAGGAGGGTGGGGAGGTGGGAAAGAGAAAGAGAGATAGAGACTTAGAGAGAGAGAGAGAGAGAGAGAGAGAGGGGTGGAGGGGGAGAGAGAAAGAGTGAGTAAGAGAGAGGATAAGAAAGTATAAATAATTCAAGATCTAGATAAACGGACTGCACAAACCAGAAGTGTGGGAGGTCCAGGAATTCTCTAGAAAACAAGTGTTCGTCACACTCGAGGGAACAGAACTGCACCCCCCCCCCCCCCTCCCTTTCTCCACATACACACATCCACACGGTATCGGGTCAATATTGAAATTCACTGAAATATAGTGTGTGAATAGAGTTTTACAATATAGGCTTGGTTGGCATGCTAAGACTTCAAAATAGCAACTGAGATTTTTTTCCGCCAAGTCCCTAAGTCTCTTCTTCTTTCTGTTAAACATAAAAAGTTTTTTTTTATTTTCTCACGCTAAAATTTAATGCTCTACAGATTTTGGTCTCCGTCAATCTAAAAATATCTGTAATTGGTTTTTAATGCTTCCTGCGTTAATGTCTGACTCCAACCCTGGCCAGCTAGCTATTCACTACTGAAATAAGAGGTAACTAAAAGATATAAGAAAAAAAAAATGATGGTGGAGGAGAGAAAGAAAAAGAGAATCTGAAGAAGAAAAGAATATGTGTCTATTCCCTAAATTAACAAAATTAATTAATTTGCTCTATGTGAACCAAAACATAACCACAATTTTTTTTCTTAAATGTAACATTGCTGTATGGACGTGTTATTCAGAAGAAATAAAAAAAAAGCACTCTCTCTCTCTCTCTCTCTCTCTCTCTCTCTCTCTCTCTCTCTCTCTCTCTCTCTCTCTCTCTCTCTCTCTCTCTCTCTCTCTCTCTCTCTTTCTATCGATTTATCTATCCATCTATCTATCTCCTTACCTGTCTATCTCCCTTCCTTCCACCACTCCACCGACACACTCACAGTCGTGAAAGCTATCGACTGAATAAAACCTAGCAACGAATGTTCTGATCGTTCATACATTAATACTTCTGGTAGCCACAAACACACCGAGAAGAAGTATACATAAACGCCGACGTTCATCAACAAGTTAATGACTGAAAAATCTCTTGATTTTTTTTCTTCCATTAGGAAAACAGCTTCCTGCGGTCGGTGAAAGTTTGATAAGAAGCTCTCGAACATCATAGGATCGCGGACACAACTCGGCCATAAAATCCATCCTTTGTTTCTGGCAAACTGTAAAATCTAAAACAATGACGAGGTCAAAGCTTTCAGAGCTCAGCTGACAAGGGGCTGAGGTTGAGTACTCGGCGACCGGCAGTGTAGGAAGGTGTTGCTCGTGAGTGGTGAGTAGAATCAAAGAGTCTGGTAGACTGTAGTGGACGCCAGACGGCGTGAACTTTTAACTGACTCCTCTACAGGTCAAGGTTGTGGCCGAAACAGCTGCAGTTACTAGAGAGAGAGAGAGAGAGAGAGAGAGAGAGAGAGAGAGAGAGAGAGAGAGAGAGAGAGCGAAACAGACAGACGGACAGATTGGTTTGTATCAAAGTATAAAGATGGGCCTGGATAAAAAGAAAAACCCCAACAGAAAGATCAATTTTTTGCTTCTCGAGAATCCAATCCATGTTTAATACATTAGTTATTATTTTTTTCATAATCCACATTAACCTATACTTTCAAAATCATTATCTACGCCAGTTTTCGTCTCTGAACTAAATAAGTCATCAGATCTATAAGCGTTATGGGAAAAAAAAAAACTTTCCATAGCGTGCTTTGAAGCGGCTCTTGATTTCCTGACTCACAAACCATATTTCCTTCAAATGAACGAAACAATCATTTACAATGCAATTATTCCTTCCGCAATTACAACAGACTTCCGAACGCAACAATTGTGTCACCCAACGCTGCAGACACCATTGGCTGACCACGGTTGAACGGTAATGAGGGGGAGAGAAATTCTAGGATTTTAGATTCTGCATCGAGGGGTATTCGATAACACTAGCGGCATCGATCCGTTGACAAATATTGACTGGCGTGACGGACACGCCGAGAATAAAAGCGGTGCGAAAAAATTGATTGCGCGCTTTTTTTGTTTTTTTGACTTCCTTGTCACGTCGATCGAATAACAATTATACAATGTAAACACGATCAAGCCGTTTGACAGTTGACTGCAGTGCTTTTACGAGGAGGCGGTTGGTAACTAGAACTAACCCCCCCCCCCAAGAAAAAAAAAACCTTAAAAAAAATTTTTAAACACATACTACAGTTACTGTTGACAGCTTGATGATATAATCTGTCCACAAGAAGTGACACCAAAGCCTTCTTGGCTTATAAGATAAACTATTTACCTTTATTAGACATGGACGAATATGAAGAGACAAAAAAAAAAAAAAAAACACAATGCAAGCGCCAAAAAAAAAACAACACAAGACAGGCAATATCGGGGCAAAACATGAAGTCTAGACGGCAATGCATTTAGCAACAGGAGCGGCGATGTTCTCTCAAAGAGGCGCACACGGCCATGGCTGAGTCAACCGAACCGTTAGTGCCAATTAAGTTCTATGACTGTTAGCCCAACTGGGGAGATCCATCATATCAACAATTACAGTGGTGGTGGTGGTGGGGGGTGGGGGGTCAAAAATCCGACCACTGGGCAAAAAGTAGAGGGAAGGAAGGGTTGGGGACGGCGCGTAAATCACCCAGGGTGTAGGAATCATTGCATTTATGACATATTAAGAAAGCATGCAGAGAGAGAGGGTGAAACAGTGAATAACACTAAAAAACAATATTACCGCAGTGAGTAATGCAGAAAGCTTGGGAAAGATTCCAAAAGGCGAAGAACTTCGACGCACCGTTACGCTGAACGCACTTTAAAAGAAAAACTTTCCCGTTCTAGATTCTAATTTATTTTTTAATGAATTCTTTTTCCTTTCTTTTATTTCAACGATAAGATAAGAAAGTCCAAACAGGGGTTACAAAAAAAAATAAAATAAAATAAAAGGCAAGTCGCAATAATGAGTTCATAAAAGCCGATGGGGCTCTGGGGTGTGAAGAAAAATGCGATTTAAAAGATTATTTCACGTTTTGTTCTTATCTCTTATCTCCCCCGCTGGGCGCTTATCCAAGCTGTTGATATTTGAACACTTTCAGTCAACAGTGCGTCGCCGCCGAGGGAGGGAGTGGATCATGGAGGAATCACGTTCTTTATTATCTATAGAGTCTCATTGAAATCATTCTCTTTCCCTGTCGCTCCATCTATCTAACTAACTAACTAACTAACTAACTAACTAACTAACTATCTATCTATCTATCTATCTATCTATCTATCTATCTATCTATCTATCTATCTAACTAACTAACTAACTAACTAACTATCTATCTATCTATCTATCTATCTATCTATCTATCTATCTATCTAACTAACTAAGTAACTAACTAACTATCTATCTAACTAACTAACTAACTAACTAACTAACTAACTAACTAACTAACTAACTAACTAACTAACTAACTAACTAACTAACTAACTAACTAACTAACTAACTAACTAACTAACTAACTAACTAACTAACTAACTAACTATCTATCTATCTATCTATCTATCTATCTATCTATCTATCTATCTATCTATCTATCTATCTAACTAAC
>JAWDGP010000410.1:505000-512221 GCA_033675545.1 Elysia crispata
GCAATCACGTGCAATTTCATGCGCCATTTGTCCAAATTTTCGAGTGGTATGAGGCTGGGAGAAAGTCGAGTGTTTGATTGTTACGTGTGATGTTGATTTACAGACCTAAATGGGGAAGTGAAGGTATCATTCATAGCGAGTAAGTGCTCTCTCTCTCTCTCTCTCTCTCTCTCTCTCTCTCTCTCTCTCTCTCTCTCTCTCTCTCTCTCTCTCTCTCTCTCTCTCTCTCTCTCTCTCACTCTCACCCCTTCTTTCTCTCACTCTTCTCCCTCCCTCCCTCCTCTCTCTTTCACTCTCACTTCTCTTCTCTCTTTCTAACACACACACACACACACACAGACTATAGAATATAAATAAAAGGAGCTAATCCCATCCTACCCCAGCTCCGATCCGTACATCAATCTGAGGAAATGATTTGGGACATGCGAGTTGACCTTTATGAGCCATGTACTTCCGTTCCTCCATCACCACCCTCCATCCTCTTTTTCTCTCTATTTCCCCCCTTTGGAACAGCATCAAGTACCTGGACACATTTGGCGTGATTTTGTCCTACTAGATCTAGCTAGCCGTGTGTAAAGACGGATACGAGGATCAGCAGTACACCTTGATACCATCTGCATTTACAATAATAACACAGATTTCTGCCAGTTCTATGCTGTGTTTTCATTTCATTTGTTGAACCCTAGTGTTCTGAAAACTGCAACCGACACGTCAGGATAACAAAAAAAAAAAAAAAAAGTTTAAAAAATTCAACGGGCTTTACTCGTATTTGTAAACAGCTGTTAAACCTGTGGCGTTTGTAAAAAAAAAAAACTATCCGACTCAAAAAAATATATAATTTTGATTTTGTTCTACGAGCCGAACGTCGGGGGAAAAAAAAAAAAAACATTAAATTAAACTGAACGGGTTGCTTGGTTCGAATGGATCAGTTAGAAATACACACTGAAAATTAATGAGCTCTTTGTCACACACGCGGGTAACCACAGTGTACGCAACATGGGCCTGGTTGCCTGGAGTGTCAAAGAACAGTGAGTCGAAACAGACATTAGACCAAAACATGCATGCACTGCCTTCTTAAAATACCCTGTGTTAACAGAGTGTCGACCTAATGTGGTTCTAAAATCTCTATTTACCGGTACTCTCAATAGTAATGTTACTGATACTAATGAAAAATGAAATAGAAGAATAGAGAAAGAAAAAAAAGAGAAAATTAAGAGAGAGAGAGAGAGAGAGAGAGAGAGAGAGAGAGAGAGAGAGAGAGAGAGAGAGAGAGAGAGGGAAAGAAAAAAAAAAGAGATATAAATTGTACTCTTACCTTCAAACACGTACAAAAGCCATTGTTAATCCCAAGAAAGCGATGATCAGTAAGATGGAAAGACGGAACCATAGAAGATCCAGGGACTGTAATTTCACTTTGATTGTGAGGAAGATCTAGGGAGCGTGCGCGTGCGTGAAAAGTCAGACAAGTGTTTGAAAACACGTGTGTACCGCACTGGTTTGCTATAGTTTTTTAGCCTACACAAAACGTAGCTCTCAAAGAATATATATACAATTCTGCGAAGTTCTTTATTAAAATCGTAATTTTAAAAAAAATGAAGCGTATCTGTATACAATAGATAAAAAGAGAACACAACTAGAGATGTAACAGCTTTAAATTAGATCTGAGTCCCCACAAGAAGAAAGACTGGTTCGAATATAACAGGCACCGATACCTATTGTATCATTATTAATCCGGTGAAAACTAATCTCTCACCAATAATATAATAGAGCATTGTGTGATGGATGTAGCGCTACATTCATAGATGATTATAATACAAAAGCTGTGACCACAGAGGTCTGATAAGTAGAGCCAGTAGTACTGTACAGTCTGTCTCAGACTATTGAACTAGTATGTGTTTTATCTGTCAATCAACTACAGTCATGACAAAGATGAAGAGATCTATAATATTACACACTTCTAAAATCCATAAATTTAAGATGAAGGCATACGCCGAGTATTTTTTATTGGCAACATTCTTGCCCCACTGATGGTATCTTAACGGGCTAATTAACACCTTCTATCATATCATTCTAGCTCACAAATGACATTTTAATATTTGCTAGATGATTGTGTCTTGTCAAAAAGGTCATGAGATAATTATTCTCCCGCGCTATAAAACTTTTAATGATTCTGATAATATGACACCGGGGTCAGGCAATACAATATTATTTTTTTTAATAATAAAGTTAAATCTCTATCTTAGTTCATACAAAACTTCTGAATTTGTGATATCTACTTTTATTATTATTTTTTTTTCAAATTACCCAAAAACCGAAAACCGAACAGAGGAAAAATTTTCTTTATTCAAATCTTGATCTTGATTCACACGTCGGCAGTCTTTGGATCTAGCTTAAAATTGCGATTTTATAAAAAATATTTCAAAATTTTAATTTGTCATAATTCAATGATTAACGATGATATAATTTTCAACAAATTGGTATTGGTTGCTTTTGTGAGTGTTTGTATGAGGCGTAGATACTAGATGTTTGTCGAATCCCAAGCCTCATGCACTCAAAAAAACTACACGAAACAATTTTTGTTTTTTATTTACAACTCGGTGAATTTCTGCTATGGTCTGACACAATTCAATTTAATGAAACAATAATACTTCAAATCATGACTTCAGCACAGTAGCCATAATCAAACACCCATTGATGGCCTTTATCTTGAACACAGCACAGATATTAGTATTCCTAGACGAAAATAGTGAATTATTGACAGGTAAGTCACACTTCTATTTATCTGCGGCACATGAAAGCCCTATGGTCTACAAATAAAACTCAATCGAGAAGTGTTGATCTGCGGGGAGCCACCGAAAATAATGCTATTAATGCAAGCTCATAAAAAAATAACCTCATTACCTAGCAGTTCTAGGAGCCTATGAATGAAAACGATGCTAAATTCTTTAGCCTCTAAAATCACATCCGAATTATCTTGTAACATCACTTTTCCTAATTTTGTTACAAACCAAGACGGCAATTTAGCCTCAGAAGGTGTAGCTAGCTAGATCTAGATCTGTATGAGGAGCCTGAGAGAAATACTGTGGCACAGCTTGTTCGTGTTGTGCTAGATAGGGCAGCTCTCAGTAGAATGTAGACCTGGCCTGGTACATTATGAAGAAAGCAAAGCTATGAATGCCGCTAGCAGCCGTAGCAGGCCCGCTGGCAGAAGATTTGCGTTGTTTATACAATCCAGTCTTTCAACGAGGAGAGGCGGGGAGAGAAGGGAGGCCCGTCACGGAGCGAGAGAAAGAGAGAGAGAGAGAGAGAGAGAGAGAGAGAGAGGGGGGGGGGGGAGTAGATCAGCGAGGCTCGGCTTATTACAGACTGAAAAAAAAAAAAAATCAGTGATATCAGAGAGGTTAAATACTGTATGTAACCTCTCTGGTGAGACGGAGGTAGATCTAGTCAGAGAGAGAGAGAGAGAGAGAGAGAGAGAGAGAGAGAGAGGGAGGGAGGGAGGTGGAGGAAGCACATTATGACAGATCTGAGAGAGAGAGAGAGAGAGAGAGAGAGAGAGAGAGAGAGAGAGAGAGAGAGAGAGAGAGAGAGAGAGAGAGAGAGAGAGCAAATATACCGGTATTCTGAAGTAAAGGGACGAGTCTCGGTAAATTACCGTTCGCCCTTGTATCAACTTTTTTTTATTTTCATCTCGTCTAGATTTAGCTGCACGGGTGTTACTACTTCACCCTCTCCCAACCATGAACTGTGAACAGAGAGACAGAGAGACAGAGACAGAGAGAGAGAGACACACACAGAGAGAGAGAGAGAGAGAGAGAGAGAGACAGACAGACAGACAGACAGAGACAGACAGAGACAGAGACAGAGAGAGAAAGAGAGCGCAAATATACCGACTATCAGCTTTTTTTTTTATTTTCATCTCGTCTAGATTTAGCTGAAGGGGTGTTACTACTTCACCCTCTCCCAACCATGAACTGTGAACAGAGAGACAGAGAGACAGAGAGACAGAGAGAGAGAGACAGACAGACAGAGAGAGAGACACAGAGAGAGAGAGAATGAGCCAGGGATAGACCAGGCGAGAGCGATGCAACAGAGGAGGGCTGCAAGCATCGCGACGTCATAGAGAGCGCGTGAGTACTGCGCGCAGTAAACGAACGCATGCGTGCCTGCCTGGGTGAGCTAAGTAACCTCGGAACGGGACGTATTGTGAATGAAACGGGAGGCGCTAGCTCTGTCGCTGATCACTCACCCCCTCCAGCCCAGACTGGTCAGCGACCGACCGTGCCACGACCATCACCAACTTGATAATTATTTATTAGTTGATTGTTTGACCGACCAGCTGCTGCTGGAACCTCGAGGTATGGACTAAAATCATACTGATAATGACTTGCTTAAACTGTAAACAAAGTCCCATGTCGTGCCAATATTATGATCCGTAATAAGAGTTTAGGATGCAGATATTTGCCGGATATGAACATCCCCCGCCCCGTTTTCTAGTGAGAGGACTGAGTAGGTATTCTGCTATTGACACATAGTCTATCTTCTTCTTCCTATTTTTTCTTCTTTTCCAGCTCCTGCTTCTCCTCTTCCTCCTTTTAACAATCAATCTGAAACGTAATATTATCAACTTACCGATAAGCGAACAATCCAGAAAAATAATCCAAATCTAGGGAATAGTTATGTCCAAGATCCAAGTTATCTTGCTCTGAGTTTGATCTGGAATAATTAAAATAAAAAAAAAATCAAGTTACACAAACAGGCTTATAATCAGTAAAAGGACGCAATCATTACCAAAAAAAAAAAAAAATATCTAGGTACATTTAAAATGCTTTAAATAGGAGATTTAAAATATGGACAAAGTCCAAGAAAAAGTCGCCCAAAATAGTCTTCGCGTGATTGGGACATTTAGATGCGGTCACGAAAATACTCCCTCGGGAGCAATGAGAGCGTGTTGGTTTAGAGCACAATACACGTGCCTCGACGTCAAAGGCCAAGGTTAGTAGATGCAGGTCAAGACGATCTTTAACAGATTGGTAACGTTGTCCATAACAGTCGATGTTGACCTTTGTTCTAAAAATAAACCGCGCTAGATTCACCCACACGGGAGACAGAAAAGTGAAGCGTTGCGTGTGAGGGTTATGGGCAGTTCGATGGTGGAAGAGGCGTAAAATGTGCTTAAAACCTTTGTCAATTAGCGCTTTGTGCTGGAGTAAAAGAATGGAAGATCAAAGTAAGACAAGGAATAAAGAGGTTCATTTTTACTTAATTTATATCTCTCTCTCCCTCTCTCTCTCTCTCTCTCTCTCTCTCTCTCTCTCTCTCTCTCTCTCTCTCTCTCTCTCACTCACTCACTCTCTTGTTATATATATATACGCCTCTTTCTCTTTTCGTGTCCCTGTTTTTCTCTCCCTCCCTTTCCCTGTTTTTGTCTCTATATATCTCTCTTTATTACCTCTCTCTCTCTCTCTCTCTCTCTCTCTCTCTCTCTCTCTCTCTCTCTGTATGTGTGTGTGAATCAGAGATGGGCAGAAAAGATGAAAGCTGTTCGAAGGTTGAAGGGCTGGTGAACAGCAGAATGAGAGAACACAACTCAGATGTAAAGCAATGTCAAGTATGTCAAAATCCTATTGAAATAGCTTCCACTGAGCCCTCCTTCGAGGAGAGGGAGACAAGGTCAGAGATAGACCGTAAGAGAGAGGGAGATGGGTATATTACAAAGAGGGAAAGAGATAAATAGGCACAACAAAGAGGGATAGAGAGTGACCAACAGAGGAAGGGTGAGTGAGAAAAAGATATGGACAAAAGTGAGAGGAAAAAGACAAGAAAAGAGGAGAGAGGGAGAGAGAGAGAGAGAGAGAGAGAGAGAGAGAGAGAGAGAGAGAGAGAGAGAGAAACGACAAACAGAGATAAAGAGAAAGGGAGAGACAGAAATAGAGGAAGAGAGAGTGGGTACAAATCAGAGGAAAAAAAGATGAGAGAGACACAGAGAGAGAAAGGTAGAGAGAGAATCAGACAGACAAAGAGAGGGAGAGACAGAGACAGAGAGAGAAACAAGCAGGCAGACAGAATTAGATAAAGGCTCAAATACAGAGAAAGACACGACTTGTCTTGTTTCGGTAGCGATCACGCCCATAGCTTCCCATGGAGTCGCGCTCCCTACGAGAGAGAGAGAGTAGCACCAGGTGCAAACACCTGAAGAGTGCGGGCAATTAGCGGACTGGCGTCAAGTGGGTCTCCATGCCGTGTTTCACCCCACAGCCCAGCGGGTTCACAACTATACACTGTTTTATCGGATTAAACGAGGCGGAGGGGTAGCACCGGGAGTCATTATACATGTAGTTTTCGCACGGCAATAGTACAGTCTTTGTTTGACATTTTAATTAAGTAGACACGGGTTTTCTTTCGGGTTTGTCAGTCGAAAATCAGTTGTTAAGTTGGGTTTTTTTTTCCCTTTATTCTTCATAAACCGTTTAAAAGTTTCCCTTTTTCTCTGTTTGTATCTCAATCTGTCTCTCTCTCTCTCTCTCTCTCTCTCTCTCTCTCTCTCTCTCTCTCTCTCTCTCTCTCTCTCTCTCTCTCTCTCTCTCTCTCTCTCTCTCTCTCTCTCTCTCTCTCTATCTATCTATCTCTCTCTCTGTCTGTCTGTCTGTCTGTCTGTCTCTCTCTCTCTCTCTCTCTCTCTCTCTCTCTCTCTCTCTCTCTCTCTCTCTCTCTCTCTCTATTTATCTATCTTCTCTCGTTCTAGCTAGCATATCTTACGACTCTCTTATCTTAATCTTCCCTTTTTCTGTCTGTGTATGTGTGTGTGTGTGTGTGTGGGGGGGTGTAAACGATAAAGGAAAGACTCGTAAACAAAGGCAAAAAAAAAAATAGTTTACATGTGCTTGCAATAATTATTTTGTTATGGCCGCGGAAAATTTTCATCTTTCATTCAAAAAAAACTCATGACTCATAATTATTTATATAAGATGTTTAGTAAAAGGCTTTGACATCCTGTTTTTGTATGCCAGGGTGCCAGCAAACTCGTTTATAAAGTTCTAGCGAGGGCTCTCAACAGGGGGGGGGGGGGGGGGGGTAACCCCGTAGCTAACACACACCTGATGCCCATCAAGCTGAACATTGTAATTGTCGTTTATATTTTCTTTTCTTTTTATTTTTCAATCCAAGATTTTAACTTTGAATGGGAAGACACTCATGCGGAAAATTAAATTTAGAGAGAGT
>JAWDGP010000411.1:0-20000 GCA_033675545.1 Elysia crispata
ATCAGTTTTACCCACCTCTGCGGCACATGGGCGACTGGTCATCTTGTGTACAGCCCAGGTAACAAGACCCGTCCACGTGGTGACACGGGTTGTCTGGTCCAGAACACTGGACACTGCAGGTCTGGTTACAGCCTGGGCCGTATTTTCCTCTGAAGCAGGCTGAAAATCACCATGAAAAGACCATATTCATCTTGATGAAAAAGGATAGAATTGTTTCACTTTGATAATTTTCTGTTAGATTGGTGTTTTATTTCCTTAACCTTAGCTCCTATTACATATACCCTCTTTTTTTCTACAGTTGTCATATGTTTTTTTTTTTAAGAATGTCGCAATTTTTATGTATCCAACGAATGAGTATAATATTTTTTTCTTGAACTTTTTTGTTGAATGCTCACCTTGTGTACATGATGACCCCTGGTATCCAGGGTCACACCCCAGGTCACAAGTACCATTGACATGGTGACAGGAGTTTTGGTCTCCAGCACAGTGGTCACTGCAGATCTGCGTACACTCGTTTCCGTAGAAACCAGTCGGACATTCTGGAAAGGAAGGCATAAATGGAAGAATATGCAGTGACGATAATGTGGGGTAGGATTGGTGGAGAAAGTATCCACAATCCCGTGCAATTACACAGCACTATTTCAATAATCTGAACATTGAACATTAAAACAGTATATCACAATGGGAGATATCGCAACATAGTATGAAAAACTGAAATGATGAATAATGAATGGAAAGAGGAGGAGAAGGTGAAGAATAAAATACGGAAAAGAAATTGCTAAAATGAGATTGAAGGTAAAAATGGGGCAATGAAAGAGAAGATAAAAATGTTGTGATAAGAGATGATAGGAAAGAGGAGAAATGTAAGAGTAAAAGAAAGCTGTTATGTTGATGACAAGGTTTATATCGATAACTCACCATGTGTACATAAAGGATCTTGATAGCCAGGGTCACAGCCCAGGTCACAAGTACCGTTTACATGGTCACATAAATTTTGGTTCCCTCGACATTGGTCACTACAAGTCGCATAGCATCTCTCACCATAGAAGCCGCTGTCACACTCTGAGAATTAAAGGAAGATTGAATTGGTGGGAACTAAGGAAATTGTTCTTAGCAAAGTTTTAAACTAATGCAACAAAATACCAGACTTAATCACGTGATATCATCATGGGTCTGTATGGGTCTTTCATTCCGAAAGAGTAAAAAAAAATAACTCAGCATACTTTGTTTGTTCAATAAAACTCTCATTGGCCATTCTGAATTTTTTTATATCTTCAAGAACGAAACTCTTTCCCCTTGCTATCTTTTACGGGAGTCCAGAGATATAAATCTGGGTCTTACCACAGTAGCCATTCAAATGACCGCAGTTTGGGTGTTGCTATAATGGAGAGCAGATCGGGTACAATAAAGAGTTCGCATCTATTTTATTTAAAAGCTGTTTAAATTGTCCCACTCATATTTTATCCCATTTTAGTTGAGTTGCCCTTTAAAACTACCACAATTAATGCCCCTGTTTGTCAGATACAGACAAAGGCTTTGCAGGTTTACTTAGTCACGGTGAGCTTGCAAACATTTCATAATGGTTTTACTCAAAATGGCGAAATTGTACAAGACAGCACACACACACTCTCTCTCTCTCTCTCTCTCTCTCTCTCTCTCTCTCTCTCTCTCTCTCTCTCTCTTTCGCTCTCTATCTCTGTCTATTTATCTATCTATCAATCTCAATCTCCCTCTCTCTTTCTCTCTCTCTCTCTCTCTCTCTCTCTCTCTCTCTCTCTCTCTCTCTCTCTCTCTCTCTCTCTCTCTCTTTCGCTCTCTATCTCTGTCTATTTATCTATCTATCAATCTCAATCTCCCTCTCTCTCTCTCTCTCTCTCTCTCTCTCTCTCTCTCTCTCTCTCTCTCTCTCTCTCTATATATATATATATATATATATATATATATATATATATATATATATTTAAGTTTCATTGGTTATTGTAAACCCGTGAGTGTAAATTCCGCTTAACATACTCAATTGTATTAGGTAATATGAACTAAAAAGAAATTTTTACTAACGGTACTAAAACTAACAACCCTGTCAACTGACTGTAACACTTAGAATCAGCAGAGAAGTCCGTTTTGATGTTTGATACAAAGTTGTCAACGGCATAAACGAGTTTTTCTTAAATTTCTTAGTATTTAATTTGATTAACTATACATTTTAAGAACCAAGTGGACACGTTTGATCCATCTAGAAGAATAAAAAGGCAGAAAAACGAGGGGAAAAAAGAGAGACAGACAGACAGGCAGATAGACAGACGGACAGGCAGATAGACAGACGGACAGGCAGATAGACAGACGGACAGACAGACAGACAGACAGATAGATAGACAGACAGACAGACAGACGGACAGACAGATAGACAGACAGTCAGTCAGACAGAGACAGAGAGAGAACTCAACGCAACATTTTATTCTTCCCATTTTCCAGTCACTATCAAATAACATAGAATTTTTCGGACTGAAACCAGCAACCTCATCATATCTACTTCATCTGTCAATAGTTTAGACAATGAAACAACCGTGAGAATTACTTTCAAACCTCCCAAAAGCAAATCCGTTGACTTTTTTCTACTTATTTCTGTATCCTTACTCTGGTCACATGTGTCTCCTGTGTAGCCAGGCTCACAGCCCCCATAACAGCCTCCATCCACATGAGAACAGGCATGGTCAGCTCCGGCACAGTGAACACTGCAGCTTTTATCACAGGCCGGGCCGTGTGTTCCAGGAGGACAGTCTGGAGATGAACAAAGGGTTATAAAAATGTTCTGTCAGTTTTTGTCGTTTTTATATTATTATTATTATTATTATTATTATTATTATTATTATTATTATTATTATTATTATTATTATTATTATTATTATTATTATTATTATTATTATTATTATTATTATTATTATTATTGTTGTTGGTTTTATTTCGAAATTTTTCTGAAAAGATTTTTAGGTGAAATAGTCGAGATAACTTCAGAAGGTTGTCAGATACAGACAAAGGCTTTGCAGGTTTACTTAGTCACGGTGAGGTTGCAAACATTTCATAATGGTTTTACTCAAAATGGCGAAATTGTGCGAGATAGCACTCTCTCTCTCTCTCTCTCTCTCTCTCTCTCTCTCTCTCTCTCTCTCTCTCTCTCTCTCTCTCTCTCTCTCTCTCTCTCTCTCTCTCTCTCTCTCTCTCTCTCTCTCTCTCTCTCTCTCTCTCTCTCTCTCTCTCTCTCTATATATATATATATATATATATATATATATATATATATAAGTTTTCATTGGTTATTGTAAACCCGAGAGTGTAAATTCCGCTCAACATACTCAGTTGCATTAGGTAATATGAACTAAAGAGAAATTTGTACTAACGGTACTAAAACTAACAACCCTGTTAACTGACTGTAACACTTAGAATCAGCAGGGAAGTCCTTTTTGATGTTTGATACAAAGTTGTCAACGGCATAAACGAGTTTTTCTTAAATTTCTTAGTATTTAATTTGATTAACTATACATTTTAAGAACCAAGTGGACACGTTTGATCCATCCAGAAGAATAGAAAGGCAGAAAAACGAAGGGAAAAAAGAGAGACAAACAGACAGACAGACAGACAGACAGGCAGATAGACAGACGGACAGACAGGCAGACAGACAGACGGATAGACAGACAGACAGACAGACAGACAGACAGATAGACAGACAGTCAGTCAGACAGAGACAGAGAGAGAACTCAACACGACGTTTTATTCTTCCCATTTTCCTGTCACTATCAAATGACATAAAATTTTTCGGACTGAAACCAGCGAACTCATTATACCTACTTAACCTGTCAATAGTTTAGACAATGAAACAACCGTGATAATTACTTTCAAACCTCCCAAAAGCAAATCCCATTGACTTTTTTTTCTACTTATTTCTGTATCCTTACTCTGGTCACATGTGTCTCCTGTGTAGCCAGGCTCACAGCCCCCATAACAGCCTCCATCCACAGGAGAACAGGCATGGTCAGCTCCGGCACAGTGAACACTGCAGTTTTTATCACAGGTCGGGCCGTGTGTTCCAGGAGGACAATCTGGAGATGAACAAAGGGTTATAAAAATGCTCTTTCAGTTTTCGCCGTTTTTATATTATTATTATTATTATTATTATTATTATTATTATTATTATTATTATTATTATTATTATTATTATTATTATTATTATTATTATTATTATTATTATTATTATTATTATTATTATTATTATCATTTTTATTATTATTGGTATTATTTCGAAATTTTTCTGAAAAGATTTTTAGCTGAAATATTCGAGATAACCTCAGAAGGTTGAATCAAACATCAATATTCATTGATCGGAACGGATATTTCGCCCGGAACATCTCCCGGCTCAGCGAACTTCACCCGCCTTTTAAGGCATTAATCTTCTATCAGTCTGAATCTCCTGCATTTCTCTAACCAAGCATAGTCATAATGTTACTGAGTTAACAAGGATACTGGAAAACATCCCGCAGAATATTTTGGTCGATCGTTATCTTTTATTTGTGTGTGCAAAATAGCCAGCATTGAGTCTTGACCTACAACAATCCTGCGATTCGATGTATGTTACCAAACGCTAGAGCGAGGGCACCAATGCATCAACCAAATCCTCATCGCTACTATCATCGGAGCTGAACAGATTATTTGTTTTGTGTATGACCAGGTTATATTATGCTGGGGCTATCGGCACGGATCGGTACCCTACCCGCGTCTCGCAGCGACACCCACGGCACATCGAGTAGATGCACGGTACGCGGTACTGTGCCGTGCCGCGCCGTGGGGTCCGTGCTAGCTTCTCATTGCCACATGCGTGCCGTTGATTTTGAACTGATTCTGTGCAGAAATTTTTGTTTCTGATAGAACATTCCGGCTTTCCTGCCATACATCAGTCAGCAGTCGGCACGATCTCTGACTGTGTGTATTTGTGTGTGTGTGGGGGGGGGAAGGGTGTCAGCGCTGCGCAAGGGAAATTTAGAGGAGGTGGGATGATAACAAAAAAGATCTTAAAAAAAAAAAAAAAAACAGGCACTTATCACAGAAAAAGACCGCAATCTTTGAGAGATTTGTTTAGGCCTATAGTGAAAATGCACAGTATACAGTATAGACTACACTGGTCTCTTCATTCTTCTCTGCTCTGATTAGAATCATTCTCCGCGTTGACGCGCCCAACCCCGCTCATTGAGCCACTGGCCACTTGTTGTTTTTCAATTCTCCGCGTTGACGCGCCCAACCCCGCTCATTGAGCCACTGGCCAGTTGTTGTTTTTCCCTAAGGAATTATTTTTACACAATGCAGCTGAGGTCTAATCTTATTTTTAGATGTAACCGACACTAAGCCAAAAGATGTGTGTGAAACTGTAGACTAGGACACGCACATGCGGGTATATCTGTGTGTGTGCGTTTACAAAGGTGCCAGAAAGTGTTCGGGGTGTGCCGTTTCAGCTGCGACTCGATGACTCGAGAGCCTTCACCTGCATTCAGTACCGAGTCCATAGATTTAACTTTAGGCTCTCGGATCGGGGGCGTACCGTGCCACGGATCGGGATGTGCCGTGCCTGCCACGGATCGGGGTGTACCGTGCGGCGGATCGGGGTGTACGTGCCTGCCACGAATCGGGATGTGCCGTGCCCGCGGTACCCTTTACCTCGGGTCCCGATACTCGACGGGTAGTAAAAAATCTGGTAGACCGTAGCACTAATGTCTAGCCTCTTTGGTGCGACCCAGAGTTTGTTTTGTTCTGAAGCTGTGAACATCAAGTCTAATGTAATATGATTAGTTGAAAAATATCACCTGCTAAGCAACAAACAAATAACTTCGAACTTCTTCATTTATCAATGTTTCTAAAGGGCACGGTGTGTCCGTGTCTGTGTAATCGCCAACATGAGTGCTAACTGAGCTCTATGTAGAAAGAATAAACACACCCACCTCTTTCCCCTTACCCTCTTCCCGCCAAAGTCTCATTGATGTTCAAGATGTTACCTTCTAACTACCAGAAATAAAGCTATGGTTGGGGCGTGCACATTTCGTGGGTCGTGTTAGTTACTTCAACACTTTCTCTTCATGTTTGGAAGAGATAGTTCAGAGATCTAACTATGTTTGACAGTCATTCGAATAATGTGCAACTGCTGGGCATAATTATATCTGTCAGTCTATTAAGTGATGTGCGTTTCTTTTTCTTTGATTTCTCTAACTCAGAATTACACTGGCCATTGTCTATCGCAGTATACGGAAAATACAGAATTTTATATAATGTGACTCAGATATGAATTTAAAAGAATAATGATTATCTTCAAAATCAATTTATTTATAACTAACTTCACAAGATAATAAAATAAAATTTCATTTATAAAGCATTGAATCACATTTCATGGAAAATATTGTTCTGTTTTACATGTTATTATAAGCTCTCGTATAGTTCAGTAATTATCACCCAAGTCACTCCGTCCATGTTATAAATCACACAGATGTAAAGCTGTAGAGAGATTAAAGTACTTGGGTTAAAGTACACTACGCAGTGACTCAATCTTACCTCCACTAAGGTAAAGTAAACACAGTCCATTGGAATTTACAACCATTTTTGTTACATTGTCTGCTGTGTTACAAAGAATGTCTTGCATGTTCTTGTTTTTGTTGGCTTTAGGACCTGAGCATTGTGTAGGTTTAGTTGTCTCTTTCGTGTAGTAATAAACTTGAAACTTCCGCAGCAGTTCTAAAGAGAGAGAAAGTGGATGATTATGAATTGACCTCAGCAATGATAAGAGGCTGAAAGACAAAATCAAATAAACGATATTAGAATTTTATCACTAACTAGCTTATATACAAATCCTAAATAAGAAATTTTATTTCAGAGAGACTTGCGCTACGTATTTAGAAGTCCTAAACCAAACTAAAATACCAGTCGTATTGAGAGGCGCGCGTGGAGAATGACTAATCTCTTTATCTGACTGACTCTTGACCATCTTTGAGCTATGGTTTTATACTCCCAGAGCTTTCGAACGAATTAGATTTCCACATCAGACCCTAACTGCACTCATTGCTCAAACAGTAGTTCATATCCCAGTCTGTTTTGCTAACATTTAGAAAATATCTACAGCAGAGCAAAACACTTGACTGTAGGCGAATAAACACAGAGCCGCCTTGCTACAGGACTCCTGTAACATTTTTTTTTCCTGATTAACTTTTTTTTGCATTTTTTAAAATTATCTGCCTTGGCGACGGCAGTCTCCAAACCTCTGATGTACGGGTTAGGGTTAGGGTTAGGGTTAGGGTTCAAAAAAAAAAAAAGTTTGAAACAACCCTGTACGATATCGGCCGATAAGAGAGTGTTGCGCTATTTTTATTTGATACGCGCGGTCCCAGATTCTGGATAGTCCGATGACAGTTACGGGGATTTTGCACGCTTTAACTATTTGTACCAAATGGTATATCGTGTGTTAGGCGCACCATGTTATCTAAAGAATAAAAACATCTTTTATAGCTTTGTCAGGATTGTTGGTCACCAGGGAAAGCCGAGACGTATCTGTGTGCTCCTTGCTGACAACAAATACAGCTATGGTGATCGCGGTTTTGTTTGCATCGTGCGTTTTGAATGATTCTGGATTTTTTTAAATATGATGGATTCAGCAACTCTGACAATGTAAGTCTTTTGATTTTACTTTATTTATGAAATTTAGATGCATATCTAAAAAACGTTCTGATAAGTTGGAAAAACGGCTTCGTGCGTTTGCAAAGCACTAATTGAAGTCAATGTGTAAAATGCATTCTTTGACATTCACTGCCATGACTTTTTTATGAGATTGACAATGCAATAGAAAGCAGACCTACTTTGTTGTTTGAAAAAATTACTGAAAATGACATTTGGTCAATTTTCAGAATTGTAGACTGGGGTTCGAGGCGGGAAAGGGAGATAGAGAGAGGAAAGGAAGGACAGAGAGAGAAGAGAGAGGGTGGGGGGAATTGTTTCCCAGTTCAAAATTAAAATAATTATAATTACAGAAAATGAAATTACAACAAAACTTATCATTATAGCAATATACTTTTAGATTTAACTGAGGTAGGTGGTGGACCAAATGTCTTAAGTAGCTTTTTAAAAGTTATTTCTGAATCTGTGTCTTTCAATTGCTATGGTATTCTGTTTCAGATCTTCTGTGCCGCAGCACTGAAAGCGCTTTGGCCAAACTTTTTTGGGTCTTGATCTTTTTTTTATATTTAAAAGTCTTTTCTTCTCTTGGTTAAAGAGAACGTAATGGCAGTGGGGGGCAGCAAGACACATGTATAACAAATATCTAGGCGCAGTGCACTTAACACATTTATAATAGAGAATCGAGGCACTTGTAATATTATTTGAGGCCTGATTTTACTGGTAACCAGTGTAGATCGACTTTTTATATGGTCCAGCCCTTTTTTCTCGCCTGTTACCGTCCTAGCAGAACTATTTTGGCATCTTTGTAACTGTTATCTTTTATATTAGATTTTATAATGCCTGCATTCTACACACATGCTAATTTCAAAACCAAAAGAAGTTATAAATTCATATCTGCAAAAAAAGGTATAATGTAATCTTTTAAATTTCGAAAAGTGCAACAACAATAATGATAATATCTTATATTTCCTCTAAATCTTTTAGACCAAAATTACTTGGATTTCAGGCCTTTAATTTGTCGTATAAATTTCTTTCAAACCACATTATATTATAGTTACTTCAGGGTTCTTTTCGTAGACTTCTCTTCGGCATTCAACACAATGAAACCCCATATACTAATCCACAAAATGTTGAATCTAAAAATAAATACATAATTTCACGGGTTCTTAATATTTGAAACAATGGAACACAGTATGTTTTTGCTGGTAAGAAGAAATCAAAGCTCATAACTAACAAACAATGGTGTTTCGCAAGGCTGTGTCGTGTCCCCAGTCTTTACTATTTAAACCAATTATTGTCAAAGTTCAGGAAATCACATGCCAATCATTAAACTTGCGGACGACACAAGTCTATAAGGTTTGATTTTAAGTGATAATGAATTATAATATAGACAAGAGTTTGATAAGTTTGTGTCATGTTGCGACGACAACTCTGTATGTTTGAGAAAGTAGATATGACAAAAGAATTGCACTTTGATTGTAAGAAAAACAACTACGATAAAATGCCCTTACACATCAAAGGTGAAGTAGTGCAACAGGTGTCAAATTATCAATATTTATTTGTAACTTTTGACGACAGGTTGCAGTGGTCTGACCATGTAAAAATAAAAGCAAAATCTAACAAGAGGATGTATTTTCTAAGAAAACTTACAAAGTTGCATGTTGACAAAACGCTTATTACTCTTTCTTTATTAATCAATTGTTCAGAGCGTATTGTCTTTTTGTGTAGCAGTCTGAGGCCAAGAATTGTGGTGTGAAAAATAAAAAGGCCTTTGGAAAGACGATAAATAAAGCCAGTAAATTTACCAGACATATTGATTTATTCGATGTTATTTTCCGAGAGTTGTCACTGCAGGAGATAAATAAAATTATTGAGGACACAGGCCATCCCTTGAACTCTTTAGCGCAGCCATATTCAGCAGTAATAAACAGATGCAACCTTTGCATATAGCAGCGAAATATTTCATTCTAAAAACAAAATCAAGCCTCAAAAAAGTAGGGAAATCTGTTCATCGTGAACCACAGAAAGAAACATTTGCTACAAAACTTTCTGAGGCTCGGAAAAGAAAAAGAACAGCTCAAGGTCGGAACAGCAACCGAACACACCTCAGTCATACCCGAAGAGAGCGGAGGACAAGCGACACTTTTCTCCTCCGCTTGAAACACCAGTGGCGTATGAAGAGAATTTAAGGTAAGGTCATCTATATCTATATATACTTTTTTAAAATTTATTCACATATGCAACTGAATGTTAATTGTATATAGTTATGTCTTTTTATGTTAATGGGCATGTCAATTTTGAATTTCCCCAAAAGGGATGAATAAAGTAAATCTTATCTTATCTTATCTTATTTATCTAAGTCCAGAATACATCTATATCAGTGTGATCACTGAGATATTTCCAGTGATTCCTCTGAAGCAGAGTTTATGAATATCACTTGAACAGGAAGTCTTCTCATAGCAAAAGGTACAAAGTGAACAAAAGCAGAATCATTAACAAAGGTAAAACAAATTTGCCAAAGCGTGGGGATCACTTTAAGCAAGTTCAGAATTAATGATAATTATTTAAAATATCATGGTAACCTGTAACATCTAGGTTTTTTCTAATTTTTTTCTATCTGTTGTAACTGGCACATATTTTCTAAGTTCTGTTGATTGATTTTTTTAGATGATTGTGTTTTTCACTTGGTATGGATTGACAAAAAATTACCTTTATCAGTTAAGACACCTTAATCAATTAAGACAGGAAACAAAGTCTTATTATGATCATCCAAGGCTCCTAATGAAGAAGTGCAAATAAGGTTCAAATACATGAGGGCATTAATCTTTTAGAACATCGTTTGTGATCTGCATAATGTTTCTTCGTACTCAGTATAGAAGAAAAGAATAAGAAAATGTGTACGTGTTAAAACCCTATTATATTCCTCTGCGTGTAGGAGATGGAACAAGATTTGACTCAAATCACATAAGAAGCTTGAGGATGAAAGTTGGAGCATAAACCAGCCTGGAGTTTCTGTAAGTTCTGTAATTATGCTGCAATTCAAATCGTTTGGGTCTGTAATATATTGACTTCAGCTTGGCTCAGTCAACACTTGACCGAAAAAAGCAGTTCTGCGGTGAAATCCTGACTTGACCTATTTGATATTGTCGTTACATTGCGACTAATATGTATGACCATTAACTTGATAAAAGAATATTGGTAAAATGTGCAGAAGAATATATGTCCGAAAGTGGCTTTTTATCAGTAAAATTAAAAACTGAAAAAAAAAAGAAAAAGAAGAGTGGGAGATCAAATTATTAGTTTCCTCCTTTATTGTCTTCATAGTTATTGAGTTCTATTCAAGATTCAGATTAGACTGTGAAGACTCTTCCCCAACATACCTGACCTGCTAACCACAGCTCGGATCCATTTAAGAGGACCCGGTGTGTCCAGTTTCAGATAAAAAGCAGTTTCTGTTTCATCAAAACAAGTCGTGTCGTTTTTGACCTTCAACAAATCCACTTTGGTCGTTGATGAATCAGCTGAAAACCCTATTGATTCTGAAAACAATGATAGAAGCAATGGGAATATTAAATAAGCACAAACGTAAATAAGATCTAAGATTAGTTAGCAGTCATCTAAAGAGACATGTGGTAAACCTCTTTAGGCCGCATGTAGTGGTAGGTTACATTTGAAGACAGCATAAGAAAATATTTTCAAATCATATAAATATTTTGAGCATCAATTTAGAAATGTCCAAGTCAGAACTATACATGATTACATGAAAGGGTAATTTATCTTGTTGGGATCAGGTAAGAATCATTACAGGCCCTTCTTGTGGTTTTGTTAGTGCGTGATTTACCCCATTTGAACCATCTTAATCAAACCGATGATCTAATTTATAATGCCTTTATTTAATTTATTGCTATATCGTTTATATAAAAACTGCGAAGCTTTTGTCGGCGGGAAATCAGTAAAGAAACAGCTCTTTACTTGCATTGTGCCTTTGTTTTTATACATTGACAAAATGGCAATTTTAAAGATTGAGTTAGTTACTGCACGTACGTAACTGATATAATGACAAAAACTACAGATGATTCAGAAAATATTTTAAAAGATCTATCATGATAAGAATATAGTAAAATTCAAGCATTTTAAACATCCTATCTTACAAACTACTGGTGGATCGATCATAATATCAGCTGTGTGATTGAGCCTGTGTCATCAATATCCAAGAATGCTTTTATTTATTGAATAAAGCATATTTTTACAACTAATATGCATGCATCAGTTTTAAAAATTTGTTATAAACGCTACTCAATTTTCAACAAGCTGGGTATAAGATCCAACTTCAGTCGTATTTATTAATATGGGTCCTTTGAAAAAGTCTATTTTCTTTAGTGTCTTGTCGATAACAAATGCAACAAAGTCAGTTTCATTTTCGATTGTAATGCTTTCCTCTTTAATATCAAGACTTTAAAAAATATAATAAAAACATAAAAAATACCAATTAACGTCTACAAATATAATTTTAATTGACTTCAATGTTTTGTGTCTTTAAAGACACTGAGAATTGTTAACTAGTTTTGTAAAATTCAAATTGGTTTATAGATCCATTCAACACTCTTTTCCATGCATAAAAAATATGAAGGCAGCATCTATAAATTCGCACAAAGCAGTCATCCCTAGGTACTGCCTTCAAAACTTTGATGATCGTCTAGAGAAATCTTTTAGCAGTCTGAAAAAATACATCATTATTTTTTTTCTCGCAATAATTATACAACTGTTTATGCCTAACCTTTTGTGAGACAACGTTGAACAACTAAAAGCTCTTACTATATTGACAGGCAGGTCCAAACCAGTCCTGGTGACAGCCTGAGCTACAGGAACCATCGTGTTTATCACATGGAGCAGACCCAGCACAGTGACACTGGTACTGGCAGTTGGGACCGAACCATCCATCGGAGCACAATGCTGTTTAAAACAATAATACATTGACATTTTTAAACTAATAACATCAAATTGTCCTAGTGTCAGAAATTTTCTCATATATAAAAATGTGTTATATGTCACATTTTTCTGTAGTAATATACTCTTCATCTCCACCCGTTTTTATCGTCTCGTCAGATATTACTATCTAACAATCTAAATTCTAGTTTAGACGAGTATAAAAAAGCCTTTTCCTAATCTTTCGTTTAAAAACCACTGGAACCACAGGTAATTCTTTCGATCACCTCTTGTGTTGATAGTTCTGAGGGTTTTTTTTCTCTATCCATAGCCAAAAAAATCAAATTAAAAAAGTAAAAATAATTGTCTTGAATGAATTAAACGAATTCCTATCATTTTTTGAAAAGCATAGGCAAACAATAAGTGTCCAAGCAACAAACAGGTATCGAATAGGTGAGTAATATGGAAGTATTTCTTGTTGTAGTAGGAAATATAGCATTAATATTAGTAGTGGCAGCAGCAGGAGAAACATAAGCAGTACTAGCAGTAGCAGTAGTAGTAGTAGTAGTAGTAGTAGTAGTAGTAGTAGTAGTAGTAGTAGTAGTAGTAGTAGAAGAAGAAGAAGAAGTAGTCGTAGTCGTAGTCGTAGTCGTAGTCGTAGTCGTAGTCGTAGTAGTAGCAGCAGCAGCAGCAGTAGCAGTAGCAGGAGCAGTAGCAGTAGCAGTAGCAGTAGCAGTAGCAGTAGTAGTAGTAGGAGGAGTAGTAGGAGTAGTAGGAGTAGTAGTAGTAATAGTAGTAGTAGTAGTATAGTAGTAGTAGTATAGTAGTAGTAGTAGTAGTAGTAGTAGTAGTAGTAGTAGTAGTAGTAGTAGTAGTAGTAGTAGTAGTAGTAGTAGTAGTAGTAGTAGTAGTAGTAGTAGTAGATAATATTCTTTGCTAAAACATGGGCATCAAATTTTTTCTCCAAGTAAGAAATTGGAATATTAAAACACTAATAAATTAGAGAAAAATAACGAGTAAAAAGAGAGAATAATAATAATAATAATAATAATAATAATAATAATAATAATAATAATAATAATAATAATAATAATAATAATGATAATAATAATAAATTGTTCAAACTCTTTTCGTTTCAATTATGATAAAAAAAAGTAACGAAGGATAATTATTTGATCTCTAGCTATTCCAAAACAATTGAAAGTATGAAAAAAGCATCTGAACTAATTTTTTTTTTTGGCCAGTATGCACACATATTTTGAATGGTTGTTTTTAATTAAGGAAAATCGTAATGGTTGACTCTGCCAGCCATTTGATTAAGATGGTAAAGCCTAGATAGCAACCATTTGTTCTTAAATTTTGACATGCTTTGACCATGTCTCTATAATTAAACGCCTTAACTATTAGAGATCTTAATATCTATCTAAACTATAATAATGGAATGAAAATATGAGTTCATATGAACGTATTATTTGATCATGTAATGATAAACACACACAGTCATATATATATATATATATATATATATATATATATATATATATATATATATATATATATATATATAATTTAAAAAAAAACATTTTTTTTATGAAATCTGCGATGATATTCTTTTTACCGGTTGAGTCAACTTCATACCGGGAAATAGTCTTGGCTGATAGGAAATGAATTAAAGTAGGCTTTAGTTAAATTAAATAAGACAATCTTATGGTTTGATCTACATAAATTAAACACTACCGTACTTCCTTATCGCAAATCTCTCTAGTGAAGTATAGTAAGTGCTATATGGTAAAAATCTTTTTATGCTTCACAACAAGCGAACTATAAACATATTGATGTAGTTATGTTTTCCAGTATTCTCTCTATATAAAAAATGGAAGGAAGTGTAAGCTACCGCTACTTACCTGTAGTTTGACCTGGTGGAGCAGCAGCTGAAAGCAAGAGACTCGCTCTCAGAAAACTAACAGGATTCATGATGGTTACACGTATTGATACTTTCGCAAGGTGATGACGTTAGTTTTTTTCCTTTTACAAATGAAATCATTATTAGGGGTTTAGGCATATGTTACAACTTAATTACTTACAGAACAATTAGTAGTCGGGGTATTTAAGTCTTAATTACTGAAATGCACGCATTTAAAACTATACAAGAATATAATGGCATTATTAATCTTTTAACCTTTTTTTTCCTCTGTTTTCAAAGTTTTATCCGTCGCTCCCCACTCTCGCTCTCTTTATCTCTCTCTTCTTTAGGGGGAAAATTTTTTGCTTTAATATTTCTCGCCTTCTCTTTATGTGCGTATGCATGCACTCCCGAATTCTCTCCATGCCTCTTTCTCTCTCTCTCTCTCTCTCTCTCTCTCTCTCTCTCTCTCTCTCTCTCTCTCTCTCTCTCTCTCTCTGTCTCTTTCTCTCTATCTTTTACTCTTCTTCTTCTTCTTTCTCTCCCTCACTCTTTTCTCTCTCCTTTTCTCTTTCTATCTCTATCCATCTATCTATCTATCTATCTATCTATCTGTCTGTCTATCTATCTATCTATCTATCTAAATATATATATATATATATATATATATATATATATATATATATATATATATATATATACTATCTTTCTTTATATGATTTGAACATTTATAATTTTATGTCATTGAACAGCTTTAATTAAAAAAAGAAGGAGAAGAAGAGAAAGAGGAGTGGAAGAGAGAGACGCTTTTTGTTTTAATCGAATTCTTTATATTCTTGTGCGAAGAATGTTTCTTAAAACTTTCAAAGCAAGCATATGTTTTTTTCTTTTGTTGGATCTTCGGACTCATGGATACATACAGCCAAGGAGTACACAGTCTCTCAAACTTACCAATCCAAGATATAGTGGGACGGGCATTATAATGCGACATCATAATTGAAAGAACTAAATCTCATTACAAGCTGTTTCCGTAGATAAGGTGTATAAAGACCATTATAATAACCTTACATAAACTTGTTTCTACCAGCGGTGTTAGGGAACAAAGGGCTTCAGACAAAACATGTTGATGATTACATTTTACATAATGTTTATCGTGGCAAGGAAATAGTGTTGATGTCAATATGCAAGATAAGGATCCTTCTCTTGAAATCTTGTTCTGGACTCAGAGCTAAATCTAAATCTAGGTTCCCGAGTCTGCTTGGAACAGTTATATCTTTCAGAAACTTAAACTAATCAATTTTGATTCTTACAACAATTACTCAGGCTTTTGGTGCGGTAATGCAAAAGCGGAAATACATTTAGATATTATCCTCCCTTCACTCATGAATGTCTATACCGATTTTTACATATTCCTTACCATCTTCATCCTATGACTATCCTCGATAAATTTGACAATGAAGAAGGAACAAAATCAAAATGAAAATGGTTTGTGAAATGCATCGAGATCCTCCAAAAACACAGATCTAACGCCTAGCAAAAAAAAACCAGCCGTGTAAAGGGAACTAAACACAATGATCCAAGTCACCGGCTGAATCCTGAAGGAAGAAGTGTTTTCATGGTTACCTCTGAGACATAATTCAATTATATTCTCATATTGTCTGGGTTGGTATTTGTCGAAATAAATTTTTAAAACTTCTCTAGCTTCCGTTTATCAAAAGAGAGAGAGAGAGAGAGAGAGAGAGAGAGAGAGAGAGAGAGAGAGAGAGAGAGAGAGGGAGAGGGGGAGATAGAGAAAATGAACTTCGCACTTTTTTAAGGTTATAACACTTTCATATTTTCATATACACTCGCAATTATTATAGCACTGCACCTCAACTTGTTACATCTTTTGTTTCTAGCACAGTACTACAAATTCATTTCATAACACGATAAATAATTAAACAGTTTGGAAAGATATAATTATGACTATGTAGGAAGTTCTAACACCACAATTTAAAAATGGACATAACACAATATGTGCACATTGGAATCTGAAGTCAAAATTTATCACTAACTCCTGCCAAACCGTGGTTACGTTAAATGGAACTAATTCTTCTTATTCAGGACTATGAGGATGTAGATTATCTTCCTGGATTGCCAAGTCTCAAACTATGTTAATGGTTAATTTTTAGTTCTACAGGCCAACACTTTAACATAATGGAAATGATTAGAGTGATGGTGACATAGCAACTACGCCCTTGTCAAGCTAAGTATTATTGTCTATTGTTTGTTGTTTTTTTTTTTTGTTTTTTTATATATATATAAAACTTCCGCGTCACTGCGTACTTTTGGTTCACTAAGATCCATTTTGTTGCAGGTCAAACGTTAGATAAGAATTATATACTGAAATTCCGCAATACTTTAGATGATCCTAAGTTTTGCCTTAGCTTTTGACCGGAGAATCTGAATCTCTGTTACTGAAGTTTTCATATTGTTTGACATTCTCTTAGTCTCTTAGAGTTCCATATGGACAAACAAAGGATGATAAAATCCATCTAGCCATTCAAAACTACTCTATCTGTCATGCTACAAGTGATTGCCTCCGTCGTTCCCTTCAATGCAGTCCAAGCTTTTATTGTAACTGGTATTCTTTTTCACTGAACTTTTTTTTCCTCTAAGATTCAATATTAACCTAAATAAGCTATCTGTATGGTTTTAAGGAAAACTGTAAGGTTTTCACTGAGATTTCGGGAAAAAGACAGAAAAAGAAAATAACAGAAAGTCAAGAACATAAAAAACAAATGTAAAAGATAGATCAAGAAGAGGAAAAATAATGAGAGGCATGAAGGAACTTCTCAAAAAAAAATTTCTATCGACTCTCTCTCTCTCTCTCTCTCTGTCTCTGTCTCTCACTCTCTTTCCCTCTCTCTCTCTCTGTCTCTCTCTTTCTCTTTCTCCCTCTCTCTCTCTCTGTCTCTCTCTCTCTCTCTCTCTCTCTCTCTCTCTCTCTCTCTCTCTCTCTCTCTCTCCCTCTCTCTCTGTGTCTCTCACTCTCTTTATCTGCTTACCCTATTTTTAATCCATCTCTCTCACTGTCACTCACTGCTTTTATCTATTGCTCTAACACTTTATCCCAGTCTCTTCCTTTCAATCTATTATGTGTGTATATTTCTTACTGCCTCTATAAGTCTGTCTTTCCTATCTCACTCTGTCCTAATCACAAGCGGTTTTTCTCTGTCTGTCTGTCTGTCTGTCTGTCTGTCTGTCTGTATGTATGTATGAATGTATGTATGTATGTATGTATGTATGTATGTATGTATGTATGTCTGCCTGTCTCTCTCTCTTTCCCTCTCTCTCTCTCTCTCCATCTCGCTCTCTCTATCTTTCTTCTTCTTCTACCACCCCCCCTCTCTCTCTCTCTCTCTCTCTCTCTCTCTCTCTCTCTCTCTCTCTTCCGCTCTCTCTTTATCTGCTTACCCTATTTTTAATCCATCTCTCTCACTGTGACTCACTGCTTTTATCTATTGCTCTAACACTTTATCCCAGTCTCTTCCTTTCAATCTATTATGTGTGTATATTTCTTACTGCCTCTATAAGTCTGTCTTTCCTATCTCACTCTGTCCTAATCACACGCGGTTTTTCTCTGTCTGTCTGTCTGTCTGTCTGTCTGTCTGTCTGTCTGTCTATCTGTATGTATGTATGTATGTATGTCTGCCTGTCTCTCTCTTTCCCTCTCTCTCTCTCTCTCTCTCTCTCTCTCTCTCTCTCTCTCTCTCTCTCTCTCTCTCTCTCTCTCTCTCCCTTTAAATAGAAAGCAAAAAACACCACACTTGGAGGATAACTTGGTAATTATAAAGGATTCTAAAGGACGCGTGTGCCTATAGCTAGTTTTTTACAAGGCCTAAAAGAAAATAGGCACACAACTTTATAACTGCTGGACAAAAAAGAAACAAAAAAACTATTATCAATTCAACATTTTAACATTTTAATTTTTAAGCTTCGTCAGTATTATTACAACATCGTGCTTTGCTTTCAACTTTCAACCCAAGGATAGCTGATTTTTTTAATTGTCTCTTATTACAGCTACTCTCTCTCTCTCTCTCTCTCTCTCTCTCTCTCTCTCTCTCTCTCTCTCTCTCTCTCTCTCTCTCTCTCTCTCTCTCTCTCTCTGTTTTTGATAAATCGTCACAACTATTTTCTCTGGTTTTTGAGATCTTCACAGATACTGTCTTCCTTTTAAAAAACCGTCTCTTACCACAGCTACTCCCTCCGGTTTTTGAAGATCGCCTCTTATCACAGCAATTATTTCTGGTTTTTAAATATCGTCTCTTATCACACCTTTTCTTTCTGTTTTTTTTTTTCTATTCGTCTGTTGTCGCGGCTGTTTCCTCTGGTTTTTAAAAATCGTCTCTTATCACAGATACTCAGTCTGTTTTTGGAAATTCGTCTCTTATCACAGCTACTCTCTCTGTTTTTGAAAAAAAAACGTCTCTTAAAACAGCTATTTTTACAGGTGTTTTAAGATCGACTCTTATCACAGCTACTCACTACGTTTTTTGAAGATCGTTTCTAATTACAGCTCTTCTCTCTGTTTTTTTGAAGATCGACTCTTATCAAAGATATTCTTTCTGGTTTTTAAAGATCATCTTTCATCACAGCTATTCTCTCTGATTTTTTCACGTCGTATGTTGTCAATATCTATTTTCCCTGGTTTTTAAAGATTTGGGTTTTGAAAATCATCTCTTACCACAGATGCTCTCTCTGTTTTTGAAAAAAAGTTTCAAATCTCAGATACACAACCTGTTTTTTTGAAAAATCGTCTCTTCTTACAGCTGCTCTATCTCTGCGTTTTTTTTTTAACACTCTCTTATCACAGCTACTCTCTCTGTCTTTTCAAAAAATTTTTCTTATCACAACTATTTCCTCTTTTTTTAAATCGTCTCTTATTTTAGCTACTCTCTCTGTATTTTTTTTTTAAATCATCTTTTATCACAACTTTTCTTTCTAACTTTTGAAGACCATCTTTTATCACAGCCACTCTCTTGAAAAATCACATCTTATCATAGTACCTTTCTCTTTGTTCTTTAAATCGTTTCTTATCACAGCTATTTCCCCTGTTCTTTTTTTAAAGTCTCTTACCACAGCTAATCTCTATGGATTTTAAAGGTCGTCTCTTATCACAGCTTTTTTTCTCTAGTCTTTAAAGATTGTCTCTTATCGAAGCTACAATCTCTGGTTTTTATAGATCGTCTCTTATCACAGCTATTCTTTCTGGTTTTTCAACATCGTTCCTTACCACAGCTATTCTCTCTGGATTTTGAAGATCGTCTCTTATC
Source organism: Elysia crispata (assembly GCA_033675545.1). Taxonomy (NCBI): domain Eukaryota; kingdom Metazoa; phylum Mollusca; class Gastropoda; family Plakobranchidae; genus Elysia; species Elysia crispata. Next base: position 19,843 of record JAWDGP010000411.1, read on the forward strand.
ACAGCTATTCTTTCTAATTTTTCAACATCCTTCCTTACTACAGCTATTCTCTCTGGATTTTGAAGATCGTCTCTTATCACAGCTTATTTTTTTAAATATCGTATCCTATCACAGCAACTCTTTCTGTTTGTAAAATCATCTCTTATTATAGCAAATCT
>JAWDGP010000411.1:22500-29000 GCA_033675545.1 Elysia crispata
CATCTATCTCTTTCTTGTCTCTCCCTCTGATTTCTTTGAAATCAGGTGCTTTCGTAATGAATTGAAGCCATTCAAAAGGGATTTTGCAGACTCCTTGTTCTATTTATCTCGGCGGGTGGAAGATACATTAGTGGAAAAAATAATAAAGAAGAGCTGATTTAAAAATAGATCCCTGAGATTACCGTGCATGATGGACTGAGCTTGGAAAGTAACATATTTAATGTATGTGAAAATAGAGATTAAGAGAAAAACACATATACAGAGATTCAGTAAAAGGGAAAGAGAATAGGCACCCAAAGCATAGAAATTCTTGTCTCTAACCACATGAATGTGAGACCACGGAGGCAATGCTTTTCTTGATAGTAAAATGAAACCAGTTTTAAAACATTTTACCAAAAAGATGGGTTTTAATTAGATATACAATTGGGCTTTTTTTAAGAAGATGAAGAAAAAGCGTGTGGCAACCGATACTTAAAGCTAAAATACCGGCAATACAAAATTTATTCGAGCGAAAATGTTACTACAGTGTATTATGTTTTTTGAACCAAATTTACAGAAAGTTTAATAAGTTAAAATAAATTCAATTTGTCCATGTAGACAATCACGACCGCAAATACTAAACTACAATCGCGATTATTATTTTAATCTGCCTCCAAAAGTAGCAAATTTTCAAGGAGACAAAACAGAAGATTGACATTTTTCGTTGAATCGTTGTCTTTAACTACTTATTCAAGGAGAGCTAGACTTTAAAATGAGTTTCCAGCAAAAAATTACTATGTCACGAGTTATGTGAAATCTCGCTTATATGAGAGGAGCAATATTAAAAGTGCTACCAGACAGGGGTCTCAATTTAAAAAAAATACTTAAACCTCATATCACTATGATTTACATTGTCAGAAGATTCCTGCCTTTTGAAAGTTTTTCACAATAGAAAAGTCATCTAGCGATTCCGTTGAATTTATTATATTTTCTAGTTTAAAGATCCAATTTGCGAAATACACCTACTCGGCAAGACACGGCTACACAAAAAAACTCGTGAATGCGGGGACAAACTTTTCTGGACACCGTTTTTGTTCTGTGTCTCTATGGTTTGAATCAGAATGAGGAGTTAATCTAGACCGCGATTTAGAGGATCTAGATTTAGATTTAGTTTAGGTCTAAAATGAGATCTAGATATGATTCTCATGTAGATAAAGGTATCTAGATAAAACAAGATGAGGATAAACCAGAACTCACTTCCTTTTCAAATAAATAATGCATCATAAGACCAAAGACATAGATGAAAAACTAGCGAGAATATTCTGGGTTAAATAAATAGCAAAAATCCATTGAACTGCCTTTTTCCAGTATTATGTAAGCCTCACTAGTTTAGTGTGTAAAGTTTCAGAATTATATGAGCAAAAACTAAACAACATTATATAGCAGATGATAAAAATGCAATTTATAGTTGTTTGTTATTTAAAGAAGAAAAAAAAAACATTTCAAATATCTTTATACGATATGTATCTTGAAAATGAATTGCAAGTTCACTTCTTTTGACATTGATAATAACCTTGAACTTACACCCAATTTATTTTGATTTAAAAAATTCACACTACCATGAACAAAATGTTTCATGTTTCATAGTCACGTCATGCCCTTGCCTTTCTGAAATCCATGCCTGGCAAATCTAGGTGTAGTTGCTTTAAAAGCATGTATGGATGATACCACCATAATCTCTAGGTGTAGTTACCACCATAATCTCTAGGTGTAGTTACCACCATAATCTCTAGGTGTAGTTACCACCATAATCTCTAGGTGTAGTTACCACCATAATCTCTAGGTGTAGTTACCACCATAATCTCTAGGTGTAGTTACCACCATAATCTGCTCAAATGAAGACGAAACATGCCGCATCCTAGTGCAACTCAAAGTCTGAATGGCACGGTGCAGGATGAAATTCAAGTCAGAGAATTCTCACAGATGATGGATCGACGACGTTCAAAGAAACCAATCAGCAGATACCAACAGTCCATCAGGAACCAGTCAAGTGCCTTGGGGGAATGATACAACTCATCCGTGAAAGATATCAGGAGAGGGATAGAAACAGTAGAACTTGATCCCGAAGGTCTTCTAGTTGTAGTCATCAATAGATGCAGCCTTCAGGGTAAGTTCAAAGTTTGGCGCCTACAATTCTTGCTAAAATCTATACTCCTCTAGCTACTCCTGGTCTATGAGATCTGCTCAACTACAGTAGTGGCTGTGTTCAACAAACAAGACTAAGTTCTTAGGCTTGAAATACAAACATTATGCAACTAAATAAAACATTCTACATAGATCTAGTCGATCCGCTACCCAAAAGTTACGCACCAAAAACGGGTGAGGAAATCAATAGATCAACTTATAGCACAATTCGTTACACATCCCAATACTGAAAATACCTTTTCCTAAAAATCCATTCTCATCCAAAGCATTATTTTCTGCCCTCCATCAATAAAATGGATACATCACAAACCTTTTACTAGATTTGGGCTTTCTGGCCGTCATGCTTTAAATTTACATTAAGTATAACCGCTGATATCCTGGCCATATCAACAATAGAAGTGTTACACGGGAAAAGGTGAAATACAATAATACAATAAGTACAGGCATATCATTGACTACCTGCCTCAAACAATGGTAACAACACAATCAAAATATCGGAACTCTACTAAGAGAGTCAGCTTCCACATTGTCTTTGCCTTTAATGTTTTCTACTCTAAAAACAAAATTCTGCAGAGCCAATACCCAACGCAGGATACGAGGGTTATCAAATTTAGAAACCTTTAGGAATTCGAGGGATCGGTGGTCTGTCTTAAGCGTGAACTGCTAACCAAATTTCTTTATACCCCAAACAATCCCGAGATATTCTCTCTCCATTCCACCTAACCCTATATCAGATGCGTCTATTCAAAAACCAAACTCTTTATTAACGTCAGACAGTATCAGTATGGGTTTGCTAATTACAGCTTGCTGTAATGCAGCGTACGCTCTTTCCTGGGGCTCTCCTCACACAACTTTATTAGGCTGACCTTTACGAGTTAGATCTGACAGAGAGGCAGCAATAGCAGCAAAGTTTGGCATGAATGGTTGACAATAACCAACTAAGCCTAAAAAGGATCTAATCTCTTTCTTGGTGGTCGGTCTCAGGGCGTCTTTCACTTTCTCAACATTGCAGTCCTGAGGTCCAACCGTTCCCCTTCCAAAGCGGTGTCTTAGGGTGTCGACTTGGGTTGCTCCCAGTTCACACTTTGTTGGTCTCGCAACTAGGTTGGCCGCTTTCAGTCGTTTGAAGAGTTCCTCCAAGACTTGCAAGTGTTCCTCCCACGTCTTGGTATGCACTAGAAGATCATCGATGTAGCCCACCACGTTGTCCATTCCCTCCAGAAGTCGTCGCACTGCTCTTGTCATGGTCATGCCGGAGTTTACCACCCTGAATGGCATCCGCAGGAATTCGTAATGTTGACCCATCGTCTCAAAGCAGTCTCGTGGACATCTGAGGGCCTCACACGTATCTGGTGATAACCCTTGGTCAAGTCGAGCTTAGAGAAGTACTTGTCTTCGCTCATACTAAGGAAAGACTCGGCTGGCGAAGGAATGGGCTGAGGTTCAGTGACCGTAATCTTAGTGAGACGTCGGAAATCGATGCAGATTCGATTACTCCCGTCCCTTTTCTTCACAACAACCACAGGCGATACGTATTGTGAATCACACTTGCGTATGATCCCTAGGTCCTCCATCTGCTCTAGCTCTTCCTTGAGTGAAGGCTGCAGGGCAAATGGTACAGGATGCGGCGTTTGACATACAGGCACGTCGGAAGTCAGGTCGATCCTGTGTTCACCCAGACTAGTATAGCCTAGACGATCTGAGAATATCTCGCTGAACCTCTGGACCATCGACTGCAGCTCCCGATTTTGGTCAGACCGAATTTGATATCCGCAGCATCTTCCTTCTGTCCCCAAGTATCAATCTCGAGTAGATCTTTGGAAGCTGGTTCATCACCGGCCAAAACGTCTTGATAATGTCCATTATCTGCCTCGTAGTCTTAGTCCTCAACCACGGCCACACACGACGGAACCTCGAGATCATCTCGCATCTGGCTGGAAACCTCGGGTCCTCTTGGTCTAGTATCTTCCTCTCTTGAGACGTATTTCTTGAGAAGATTTGCATGCAAAGTCTTCTCCTTTCCGTTGAACTCCACTTTGTAATCATCAGGACCCAATGTGTCGATAATCTCATAGGGTCATTTCCACTGTACCAACAACTTGTTTGTGTCAGTCGGGAGGAGAACTAACACTTTGTCGCCAGGACTGAAACGCCTAGCCTTTGTTTTCTTGTCTAAGTATTTCTTCTGCCTTGCCTGAAACGATTCAAACTTAGCTAGTTTTAATGTGTCATTAAGACGCTCCGGTCGGTCCAGCACGTACTGATTGCTTGACTTCACCTCCTGTTCATCAATGTCTTGGGTCCATAGTTCCCGTAGTGTGTGTATGGGTCCTCTCACAGTTCTGCCATACATAAGCTTGATAGGGGCAAAATGAGTTGAATCCTGAGGCACTTTCCTGTACGCAAAGAGTAGAGCGTTGGTGTATCAGTGCCACTGCTTTGGCTTCCCATTGCACAGCCTCTTCAACATCTTATTTAATATGCCTCTGAACTTCTCGACCAGGCCATTACACATCGGGTGATATGGTGTAGTCGTAGACTATGTGACACCAAGAAGCTTGCATACTTCCCTCATGCAACCTGAGATAAACTGTGTTTCCTGGAACACTGAGGCGACTGTATATATCCAAGAGCACTTCAGCTACTGTATTAGAGTCGATTCTCTTCAACGGGACAGCTTCTGGATACTTTTTAGCACAGTCTACAAGCGTCAAAATGTAGCGGTGCCCTGCTTCGCTTGCTGGTTCCATCGGTCCAGTTAGATCCACAGTCATACACTTGTAAGGGACATCCACCACTGGTATGTTCTCCATTGGGACCTTGCTCATCGTCTCCTGACATACATCACACGCGCGGCGGTATCTGGCCACGTCCTTGTACATGCCAGGCCAGTAGAAGTTACTCACTATCATTTCCCTGGTCTTTTTTACTCCATGATCGTATCATGGGCTATAAACATCACGTACTTCCTCAGGCTTTCTGGGAGAACGACTGGTCGTACATTAGCCCCTCCGCGGGTCGCGTCATTATAGACTCTGTACACGATCCCGTCTCTTTTCTCGAAGAATGATGTTCTTCCCGCACGAATTTCAGACATAGCTGTCTCGCCCGTCCTCTTGATGGCTTCATCATCTTGCTGGAGTCGGATCAGCTCTCACCGATCCACTCCTGTGTGCTTCGGTGTATCTGGTACTGTAAGTGGCTTATGCTTGACCTCCTGTCTTGCTTGGGCCCTTGTCGTTACAGCACCATCCAGTGCTGCCATTTCAGGGTCATCTGGGTTCCGAGCATCCTGGACGTTTCTCACACCAAGATAACATATGGCTTCCGGTATGCATGACGCCTTCACTTCTCCAGACAGATAAGGTGTCTTGACTTGAATCCTGGCCTTCTCCGCCAGCAGTACTGTATTGTCGATCCTGACAATCAAACAACTTTCCTGTTAGCTGATCATCATCAACTAACCCGCGACGAACCACGACGCCCTCACAACCTGTGTCCCTTAATACGTCGGCTGTCTTGTCTCCAACAACTTTGATGATCGTAAGTTCAGTTCCCTGGCTGACCTCTTACCACCAAAGGCTCCACAATCTATCATGGCTGGAACTCTCTTCCCACTCGCCAACTGCAGCAACCTGTCTTGGACTTCGGTTCTGATGTCATACCTGGAGTCCGCTTTTCCCGCATTCCCTCCTGATGCCGATCTTTGGGTTTCCATAACCCGCTTGGCTTCCGATCCCGCTCTCTTGCATGAAGTAGTCTTACTGCTATTCTGCCTCAGCTTCCTTCCTCATGTCAGTCAACTCTCCACAGTGATAACAGCCTCTGACTTGAGTCGCTTTATTCCTACAATTCTGGGTAGTGTGACCAGGCTTTCTGCAAATGTGACAAATGAGTTGTTCTTCCTTCTTGAATATGGGAGGCTTATTTTGCCCATTATTAGCACCTTGCCTTGCTCAGTCGCTCAGCCATGAGGAACAGCTCAGCTGATCTCGCCACTTCCTCAAGGTCAGCTAGTCTCCTTTCCCGTAGATATGTAGACAAATCGGCCGGGCTTGAGTCAAGAAATTGCTTCTTCACAAACAGGTCTCTGAGAGCCTCATATGTCTGTGGTACTTCCGCCAGTTTCATCCATCGTTCGAAGTATGTATTGAGGCGGACGATGAACATGCTGTGATTCTCTCCCTCCTCTGGTGCGGAATCGCTGCCTATAGCCGTCTTCTGTTAGGTTATACCTCTTTTGTAGAACTTCCTTGACACGATCACTAACCGTGGCCTCGGTCTCTGAGAGACGACAAAACGCCTCTAACGCTCTC
>JAWDGP010000413.1:0-10655 GCA_033675545.1 Elysia crispata
CTCCCTCTCTTTCGGTTTATTTGGAAGCAAGTTTTTCTCGGCAGCCTTTCATGTTACGCATCTCTGATATAGATAAAAATTATACTGTGTTGTATGTCTTTCGAAGATCGGCTTTAGATTAGTGTTATCATCGCTTGTCTTTTATTTTCTGATTTTTCGGCCTACATATTTTGGTTTAGTCCCAATGACTGTGTCTCTACTTTTTTTCTTTGCAACATGTGGGTGCTTTCGAAGGAATGACAGAATTGGGGGTCTAAGATATGACTTTAAGGAAGGGACAGACAGCTAAAAAAAAGTATTAAAAAAGGAGAGGAGACGAGAGAGAAAGAGACAGTTAACGAGCGAGAGAGAGGGAGAGAAAGTGAGAGAGAGTGAGCGACATGGAGAAACTGCGACAAGCGAGAGAGAGAGAGAGAGAGAGAGAGAGAGAGAGAGAGAGAGAGAGAGAGAGAGAGATTGAGAGAGCGCATGGGGAATGAACCTGAAAAAAAGAAAAAAAATTTTATCGTAAATTGTATTCAATTAATAAAAAAGTTGAATGCACAAAGAACTTTAAATTGAAGCAGGAAAGATATCAAATACATTTTCTTACTGTGTTTCGCTATTTTTTTCTGAACTTCTTCGGTCTTGTTCGTCCACTCTCTCTCTCTCTCTCTCTCTCTCTCTCTCTCTCTCTCTCTCTCTCTGTCTCTCTCTCTGTCTCTCTCTGTCTCTCTCTCTGTCTCTCTCTCTCTCTCTCTCTCTCTCTCTCTCTCTCTCTCTCTCTCTCTCTCTCTCTCTGTCTCTCTCTCTCTCTCTCTCTCTCTCTCTCTCTCTCTCTCTCTCTCTCTCTCTCTCTCTCTCTCTCTCTCTCTCTCTCTCTCTCTCTCTCTCTCTCTCTCTCTCTCTCTCTCTCTCTCTCTCTCCCTCTCTCTGTGTCTCTCGATGATTCTGACTTCTTATTCAATCTTACTCCATTTTTTTCAAGATTCCTTTTTTCTGTTGATGTTTCTGTATATCTGTGCCTTTCCACCCTCTGCCGAAATTTGGCGTCTTCATTTTTCTGGTCTTTGAATCAATTTTAGCAGCAATACTTCATCGTTAAAACCTTATTTTCATCAGTCTCCTTGCCTCAAATTACCGTTCTATTTGGAAGTTTCTCGAGATACTTTTCTTTTAACCCGTCTATTATATGTTTACAGTTTATATTATGTTGGATGCCTTTCGAACATCGGCTTTTTTTCAGTTTTTTATTCGGTCGTCCTTTATTTTCTCATGCGTCAACCAACATGTGTTTCAGTCTCAATGATTGTGTGTCTAATTTGTCTCTTTACAATATGAGGATGCTTCCGGAGGTATCAGGAAATTAGGGATCCATGAAATGGGTGTAAGACTTAGTGAACCCAAAAATAAATATTTTCAAACCTTCATTGCACGCCACCACCCAAGTGACTTCAACTGTTGATCAGTATTTTTAAAATCCCGTTGGAGGCTATTGCTTTTGTTCCTCCCCTTCGTAACTTTTACTGTTTGAGTGTTTTGTTTCCCATTTCTTTACAGGATCTATTAAAAAATCATTTGCTACAGCTTTTATATGTTGCCTGTTAATCCTAAGTTGTAAACCACTCTGTTAAAATGACTTTAGGGATGAAACTACACAGATTCCCAATCTTTTGATGAGCATCCGTCTTCAATGTTTAGGGCATTGATGTTGTTGATGTTTATATTGTTGTTGCAGTAATATCTGCTTATATTGCTGTGTTGTTCCAAGTGCTGAACCCTGTTACGACGATTAGACAGTTTAATCCCGCAGCTGGTTCTAGCATTTCTTGTGTATGCTTCCCTTGGTCGATCTCTACTGTTAGTTCCTCTCCCTTCCTCTCCCTCTTTCTCTCTCTCTTTCCTTTCTTTCTCTCTATCTCCCATGTAGACTGAAACACAGTCAAACATGTTATGCAAAATTCACGAGACATACCGTGCTAGAGTTATATGAGTTATATGGAAAAAAAAACTAAAGAGATAGGTCGGTAGATAAATAGATAGATAGATAGATAGATAGATAGATAGAGAGAGAGAGAGAGAGAGAGAGAGAGAGAGAGAGAGAAGACAAACAGACAGAGGTTGTTGATTTTCGTATAAATCATCCTTGAGGTGAGCCATGCTTGAATGATGATAGAGAGAGAGAGATAGAGATAGAGAGAGAGAGAAAGAGATCGAGACAGAGACAGAGAGAAAGAGAGAGAAAGACTGTTACACAAAGAAACAATCATAGTATATTATCATCCTTGAGGTAAGCCGTGCTTGAGTGATGGAAATAAGAGAGAGAGAGAGAGAGAGAGAGAGAGAGAGAGAGAGAGAGAGAGAGAGGAGAGAGAGAGAGAAAAAAATCCAAATTGAAAAACAAGAACACCACCCTTGGCGAAGGGAAGGAGGTGAGGCAGTAAATGAGGTATACGGACTTTTATAAGTAAACAAGTGTGAAATAAAATTAAAAATGGAGGTATAATTTTGTATGTTCCACCATAAAGTTATCATAGATTTTTTGTATAAAAGTGAAGTGTGTACACTTTAAGAAGATGCCATTCTTCTCACATCTCTGTTTTATTGTTATTTTTTCATTGTCTCTATTTATCTCTCTCTCTCTCTCTCTCTCTCTCTCTCTCTCTCTCTCTCTCTCTCTCTCTCTCTCTCTGTGCCTTTAAACGACAAACACTGATCGTAGTAGTGACAGTACATGTATAAGTTGTAGAGATATTAGTTACAAAACCTGGTAAAGCCAAACAGTTTTGCAATACAAAAACTTTGAAGCATAGTTTAAAAACAAAGCAATCACTCAACACCAGTGAACTTGTTTACAGCATGAAAGAACTACTGAGTACAAGTCAGGCTGTCTCCCACCCTCGCCAGGATATTGGCAAGTGAGAAAAGTTGTGTTATTCATCTTTTCTAACGAAATGTCTATTTTTGGCTGTCTGCAAACGTTTTCGCGAGTTGACCTTCACACAAATATAAAAAAAGTGTTTGCTCCCTGTTTCAACTTTACGTTGTCATTTTCAGATTCTCTTCCCAACCATCTTTTATCAAGCCTAAAACAGACAAGTATTTTAGTCTCAAGAGAAACTGAAAATTCACATTCTTTATTTGGCACATTGCCAAGCCTTTTTTGTTCTCTTTTTGTCTCTGATAAAACGTCCTGCATCACTGTTATTGAAAGAGGAGAAAAAGAAAAAGGAATAGAAAAAAAATAAAACAGTTCGAGAAAAGACATGTGTGAAAAGACGACCCTTACACGTAAGAATAGCTAAACTAGGTGTGGGGCCATCAGGATTACGCCCCCCCCCTCTCCCAACCTCCGTTCTGCGTCATTATCCTGTACTCTCTATATCTATTAAACTGACAATCATTCGTCTCCGCATAGTTGCTTAATCGTCTTTTACTTTGTTTTCCCGATTTTTCCAAATTGCTTTTCCTCTTTTTATGTCAGAAGCCAATAACAACATTTTCCTCTCTGCTATCCCTTTTTTTTCTTCCACCTTCCCCCGAAAGCTTCTTTAAATCCCCATTGCCCATCACCATTCCCATTCCACTTTATGGATTCACCTCATATTAATTTTGTATATATATATATATATATATATATATATATATATATATATATATATATATATATATACATATATATCGGATTTACATACCTTTATCAAAAACGCTTTACAAATATGTCTATCCATCTATTTATTTTGTTTACCATTCCTTCTCACTCTTCCTCTCTCTCTCTCTCTCTCTCTCTCTCTCTCTCTCTCTCTCTCTCTCTCTCTCTCTTTCTCCCTCTAAAAGCAAAACGTACTATGAGTATGAGTGTCCCATGCTCTCTGTCAATAATTTTAGGAACAAACGAACTTCCTGCATAGAAACCAAAGGCCAATTTACAAACCCTTCCTTGATGGAATGATCCAGGTAAAAATATTCGGTTAAGTGACCTGGAATCTGGTGTAATTTAAATGCATCTGTGAGTAAAATTTTCAGCCAGAATCGTAGATTCATGACTGGTTTTCAGAATTTGTTTAGTCCAGAGCTTCAAAATATTTTCAGAGACTCATACAGATTTCTAGACGAGAACGATATCAGTTTCGTGTAGAGGTTTTGCAGACCTTCCTAGTTCATGTAGATTTTATTATTTAATCAACTTCCTATTTAATTTTAACATTGAACAGTCTCTGAGATAATCATCTTTGTGTTATGAATTTATCGCAAAAATTTTAATTCTCTCTCCCACTCTAGGTTCTCTATCTCACTCTCTTTTTCTTCACCTCTTTTCTCTCACTTCCGATATATATATATATATATATATATATATATATATATATATATATTATCTTTCCGTATCGGTCTATGAAAAATATCTTTCTGTCCTTTTCTAAATCAATATACGAGGTCTTCCACTGTAATTGCTTGTCGCTATTTCTTCCATCTCTATCTGGTTTTTCTTCATTTAATACCCCCACCTCTCTCTCTCTGTCTCTGTCTCTGTGTCTGTCTGTCTCTCTCTCTCTCTCTTCCTCTCTCTCTCTCTCTCTCTCTCTTTCTTTCTCTTTTTCTCTATCTTGTCATTTTCGAATTATTTTTATTTTTATTAGATGCGACCATGGCAATTTATTCATCTTTCTTTTTTCTAACTATGTTCTATTTCAGATTCTTTATCTTCCTTTTGTCTCCCTCTGTTTCATCTTTTTGATCCGATCCCTACTTCACTCCCATTCTCTTCCTTCTCTCTCTCTCTCTCTCTCTCTCTCTCTCTCTCTCTCTCTCTCTCTCTCTCACAATGATTCTGTCCTTATTATAAATCTTTCTAAATATGTCTTTCCTTTATCTCCATGTTATTTCTATCCCTAATTCTTTCATGAACACGCGTCAATGTACACGCTCTGTCTATGCCTATGACTGGTCTTCCAGTTTTTTTAACCACTGTTCTCTGCTGATGTTTCTGTATTTCTGTGGTTTTCTAACCTCCGTGTGGGACGATTTCGTTATTGTATTATTAGTTCTCACTCTTTCATTTTCACCCTCCCTTTCTCTCTCTCTCTCTCTCTCTCTCTCTCTCTCTCTCTCTCTCTCTCTCTCTCTCTCTCATTCTGTGAGTGTGTGTGAGTGTGTCTCTTTCTGTCATAATCTGTCAATTTGTCCGTATATAGTTCATTCTTTCTCTGTACTCGAGAGACCTTATTTCCTTATTTTTTTCGCTTTATTTCTCTTAATACGCGCGCTTACTCTGTCTGTCTCTCTCTGTCTCTCCCTCTCTCTCCTTCTCATGCTCCATCGCTTTTTACTTTTTTCTTTTCTTTGCGACTCTTTCTTTTTCCGGGTTATGTCCGATCCTAGCCCTCCCAGTCTTTCTAACTCTCTCTCTCTCTCTTTAGCCCTCTTTTTTTTGCTCTCTCGCTTTAGTTATCTCTCTCTCTCTCTCTCTCTCTCTCTCTCTCTCTCTCTCTCTCTTTCTCTCCCATGATCTGTCAATTTGTCTGCATATAGTTTATTCTTTCTGCATATAGTTTATTCTTTCTCTATACCCGAAAGACTTCATTTCTTTCTTTTTTTTTTCACTTTATTTCTCTTAATACGTGCGCTCTCTCTTTCTCCCTCTCTTCCTCTCTCTCTATCTCTCTCTGTCTCTCCGTCTCTCTCTTGCTCCTGCTCCATAGCTCTTTACTTTTTCTTTTCTTTGCGACTCTTTCTTTTTCCGGGTTATGTCCGATCCAAGCCCTCTCAGTCTTTCTAACTCTCTCTCTCTCTTTCGCCCTCTTTCTTTCGCTCTCTCTCTATCTCTCTCTCTCACACACACACTTACTTTCTGTCATCTCAGCCTCTCTTGTTTTATTTATAAATATTCTATATCTTTACGTCCGTAATTTTAATTCAGCCTATTAATACATCTTCCTCTGTAAGTATGTATCGCTATTTCTACCATTTTTTTCCCGGTTCTTCCTTTTCCAAAGTCTCTCTCTTTCTCTCCTCCTCTCTATCTCTATCTCTCTCTCCCTCTCTCTGTCTATCACTATATCCGTCTACCTATCTCTATGTGTATCTCTCTTTTCTGTGCATCTATCTTGTCATTTTCGAATATTTTTTTTTTAATTTTTATTACGAGGGCAGGCTGATAATTAAGTTCCGTTTGCTAATAACTAGGTCAATTTTCGTCACATCGATCTAAAATTTCATACATATACTCTCGAACCATTTTTCTAGACTTAACTATAACAACAAGTTTGTGTGACATTATTCGTGCTCATAATGCAGTGACGCGCAACACATGATGTGGTAGCCATGTTTATGAGACAATGGCGACTTCCAATGACCTTCTCATCAAACAGCGCTCTGTTATCGAGTTTTTGGCAGCTGAGGGATGTTCTGCTGCAAACATTCATGCAAGAATGAAGACAGTTTATGGTGAAATGTGCATTTCAGACTGTGCAGTTCGCAAATGGGTGAGAATTTTTAAAGGGGAAGACCCCAGAGAGACAATTCTGCGTGATCGAAAGCGTTCGGGTAGGCCCCTTTCCGCATCGGACACGGCTCATCGAGAGAAAGTTGACTGCATGATTAGAGCTAATCGAAGGGTCAAACAAAAGGAAATTGCAGATGAAGTAGGCATTTCGAAAGAACGAGTGCACCATATCGCCACAACTGTACTGGGTTACCGAAAAGTCTCTGCCCGTTGGGTCCCAAGACAGCTCACTGTAGAGATGAAAGCGCAGAGAAAGGACATGTGTACTCAACTCTTAGAGCGTTACAATGCAGAAGGAGAAGCATTTCTGCAACGCATTGTGACTGGAGACGAATCCTGGGTCCACCACTAAAGAATGTAAAGCCCAATCGATGGAGTATAGGCACAAAACTTCTCCAAGTCCAAGGAAGTTCAAGGTTGTTGCCTCTGTAAGAAAGGTCTTGTTCACCGTTTTCTGGGACATGGAGGGAGTGGTCCACATGGAATTTCTGGAGCAAGGGCAAACTGTGAACTCTGAGCGATATATTTCAACACTCCGAGCTCTCAAACTCCGACTCAGACGTATTCGGCGTGATAAGGACTCAATCCTGCAACACGACAATGCGCGCCCGCACACCAGTCGCCAAACTCAGGACGCCTTAAGGCAGCTGGAACTTACGACCCTACCTCACCCTGCATACAGCCCCGATCTCGCCCCCTCTGACTATTATTTGTTTCCCCAACTCAAGAAGTACCTGAAGGGCCATCACTATGACAATGATGAGGAAGTTATCGCAGATGTTCGCAGATGGTGCCGTGGACAGCCGTCTGAATTCTTCGCTGACGGCGTGAGCCAACTAGTGAAACGTTGGAGGCGGTGTGTTGATCGCGACGGTGACTACATCGAAAAATAGAGTGCTAAGTATGTAGCTGAGATATTAAGCTTTCGTTTGACGTATTGTTTATGTATATGCTGTGAAAAATTAAAAAGTTATGATTAAACGGAACTTAATTATCAGCCTGCCCTCGTAGGTGTATCCAAGGCAGTTAATTAGTCTTTCTTACTTTCTAACTATTTGTGGCTCTTTCTTTCTTCTATTTCTGATTTTTCAACTTCCACACTATCTCTCCTTCCGTCTCTCTCTGTTTCATCTTTTTGATCCTCTCTCTACTTCACTCCCATTTGCTCTCTCTGTCTCTCTCTCTCTCTCTCTCTCTCTCTCTCTCTCTCTCTCTCTCTCTCTCTGTCTGTCTCTCTGTCTCTGTATGTCTCTCTGTCTCTGTTTGTCTGTCTGTCTGTCTGACTGTCCGTCTGTCTGTCTGTCTCTCTCTTTCTCTCTCTCTCTCTCTCTCTCTCTCTCTCTCTCTCTTTCTCTCTCTTTCTGTTCATGATTCTGACCTTTTTATAAATCTTTATAAACATATCTTTTCTTTTGTTACATGTTTATCCTATCTCTAATTCCTAATTGAACACGCGTCAATGTACACGCTCTGTCTATACCTGTGACTGGTCTTCCTTTTTTTTTAAACCACTGTTCTCTGCTGATGTTTCCAACCTATGCGGAAAGTAGTTGTTTTCATCTTTCTTGTCTTTAAATCAATATTTACCAGCGATGCTTTACCGTTACCGTTACAAACTTATTGTCACCAGTTTCCTTGCTTTGGAACCCATCTGTTATATGTTTATAAATTTTAATATGTTGGATGTCTTTCGAACATCGGCTTTTTATTAGCATTTTCATCAGTCGGCAAACAATGTGTTTCATCTCCATGATTGTGTCTCTAATTTTTCGCTTTGTAACATGTGGGTTCTTCAGTAAAAATGAGAAAAATTAAGTCGCATCAATGACCCTAAGAAATGAATATTTTTATACTTTTTTCCATTACCACCCCAGTGACTACAACTGGCGCACATAATAAAGAAAATTACTTTGCTCGAACAGTTTATTGGCTCTCTCTCTCTCTCTCTCTCTCTCTCTCTCTCTCTCTCTCTCTCTCTCTCTCTCTCTCTCTTTCTCTCTTGTCTTTTCCCTCACTTAAGATAGTCATTTTTTTTTCTTTTTCTTTGCATCTCGTCAACCACTTAAGATACATATTTCTTTTTTTCTTTAGTGTATGTCAATATATTACTTTGCTCTCTTCAATTTTTTTCCACAGTCTTTCTCGCTATCTCTTTTTTCTTTGCCTCTCTTCTCAGACTTTTGATAAATTAACTTTAACTTTATGTCTCTGTTTACATCAGTTTATTACAAAATACTTTTCCTTATGTGTCGCTATTTACTTACAGTCTCATCGAGGCAGAGTCTATCACGATTTTAGTACTGAAAAGCAGATATGACGTGCCAGTCACCAGTGGACAGTGCGTTAGTGGAGTAAGGGAAAATTATGTGAAATTTCTCTCACATGAAAGATAACAAATAAATAGAAGGGTGTTGCATATTTCATGGATAATGCCCCTTTCAAAGTTAAAAAACAAACAAAAATACTTCTCCCTATAAAGGAAGATATTCAACTCCCCATAAGGGGAGAAATGTCATTAGATTGCAGGGGGTGAAGGGTTTCAGCTCTGAACCTCCGCCATATAGACACTCTCAGGATAGCCGGCCCACCGACACCACATCGACGAAGTACCCAAGTCGCCGGTACCTCTGAGCAGGTTGTGCTTTTCACACGACCCACGACAAAACTTCCCTGCCAGCATCCAAGCACCAAAGTGATGCACACAAGTGCGCATCCCGGTGTTTTATGGGAGGAGCCACATCAGACCCAAAGCATAAATGACGACAGGCGCGGGCCGTCATAGTATGTGGACCTTGACCGTTTTACGGGCCTTAACACCGTTAGGGCTTGGAGCCAGTTCCTGGCGAAGTTGCCTTGCCAGGCAAAGTTCAACCGCTCCTGATTCATGCTAAGTAAACTGAGACACACTTTCTTCATGCGGTTTACTTGCGACGCATTTTCTTACAATTTTGTTTAATATCTATTTGAAAAAGATAAAACCCCGTGGAATGTAACTACAAACTGCACTTCTTACCGAATAATAAATAAATAAAAACCTATTTCTCTGTCATGATACATAGTGGGATGAATGTTTCCATTTTTCAAGAAAATCAGTTAAAACCGTGTATGATACGTAACTCTATACCATAACTGATTAACTTGAAATAGCCGCCCTTTGTATCTAGAAGTGAGTTTGTTCAGTTTGTCAACACGTCTGTGGGTTTGTTTATTTTTTTCCTTTGCCTGGTGCGTGGTTATGCGCCTCTTTCTTTTTCCAGGTTCTTTCCCTTCCACGCTCTCAGAATCCGTCTCTGTCTCTGTCTATCTGTCTCTCTGTCTCTTTCTCTCTCTTTACCCCTCTCAATCTCTCTATTCGTCTACCTATCTTGATATCTATCTATCCCGTGCCTTTATGCTGTCATTTTCGAATTTTTTTTTTTTATTTTCGTTGGATATGTCCATGGCAGTTCAGTCTTAATTTCTTTCTAAATTACCAATTGTTTCGTCTATTTTCGATTCTTCACCTTGCACACTATCCCTCCTTCTGCCTCTCTCTGTTTCATATTTTTGGCTCCCTGTCTACTTCACTTCCGTTGGCCTTATCTCTCTCTCTCTCATGATCTGCCATTTTGTCTGTATATAGTTCACTCTTTCTCAATACATGAATGACCTTATTTCTTCCTTTTTTTTCACTTTTTTCCCTTTATACGCTTGCTCTCTCTATCTGTCTTTCTGTCTGTTTCTCTCTCAATCTGAACCTCTCCTTATCTTTCTCTGTCTCTGTCTCTCTGTCTCTCTGTCTCTCTCTCTCTCTCTCTCTCTCTCTCTCCTTCCTTATCTTTCTCTTTCGTCCTATTTCTCTCTCTCTCTCTCCTTCTCTCTCTGTCTCTCTGTTTCTCTTTCTCTCTCGCTATCTCTCTCTCTCTCTCTCTCTCTCTCTCTCTCTTTCTCTCTCTCTTCCTCTCTCTTTCATGATGTATCAGTTTGACTGTATATAGTTCACTTTTTCTTTATACTCGAGTGACTTTCTTTCTGTCTTTCTTTTTTTTTTTCACTTAATTTCCCTTAATACGCTCGCTCTCTCTCTGTCGGTTTCTCTCTCAGTCTGTCCCTCTCCCCCCCCCTCTCTCTCTCTCTCTCCCTCTCTCTCCTTATCTTTCTCTTTCGCCATATTTCTCTCTCTCCTTCTCTCTGT
>JAWDGP010000414.1:0-22865 GCA_033675545.1 Elysia crispata
TGGGGCGCAGCAGTAGGTCTTTAGAATCTTTAGTATATCAATTATCAGCTTGTGGGTGGAGCCAAGTGTGCTTCTAGCTTGTTAGTAGACTTAGTTTAGTGGCGGGAAAGTAGTCTCCGCCCCTCTAGCGGTTTATTCTTTTTTCTTTAATAATTCGGAAGATACTTTGTTCTTTCATTCCTGTCCAGCTGGCCAGAGAAGCTTTTCTTCGGTCGGCTTTCGACATACAGTGTACTTTGATCGGGAGATGCTAAATGTAGTTCGTAGATGTAACGATGCCTTCCGTAGATTCTATGATCTCGGTCGGGTGATGTTTTAGTTGGGGAAACGGGTTGTGCCGTTCGACGGAGTAGATTTTCCTCGGTCGGCATTGGCCCTTGTTCTAGGGACGAACTGGGAAACCAGGGAAGTCTTTGACCGGGGGCCTTGCCGACTGAGCTTGGACTATAAATTGTAGAGCTCGGAAAGACTCGTAGTCAGTATCTTTTTGGAGTATCTGGAGGCCACGTTGGAAGTGCCAGTAGTATCGTTGGAAATTTAGGGAGAAGTTATTGTGGAGATTATTGAACTATTGTGAAACTTGTGTTGGATTATCATTTGTTTTAATTCTACGTGATTATCACCGTGACTCGGGGTAAGTTGTTGCAAAGCTTAAGTTAGGTGTATTTAGCGCGAGGCCATTGTCCTTGTAAATTTAACAGATTCTAAGTACTATTACTATAAGTATTAATTTCCTCCCTTCAGACATTCATTGACTCAAATGACAGACGACTGATTTTATTATTCCTATGATGCTATGAATTTCCCTCTCGAAATAATGTGTTAACCTTTGTCTTTACCTATTAATTATTGATTGTCAGTTATGATCACCTCGTTAATCTGGAGAAGTTAATCCCCTAAACTAAGTTTTGTTGCATTGCCAGTACTGTAAGCCTAACTGGCAGATTATCATTATTCTGTATAAGATGTAGATCTAGTCTTGTAATATTACATGAGTTACTTGAGTATCTATCTTAAGTCTATCGTCTATGCAAGACGGACTTGGCGCACCCCTTCTCCCAGTTAAGGAGAGTAACTGGCCACGGCCTCTTTGAACTGACGCTCTCATGTGAGAGGTCGGGTGATTGCGTCAGTGCTAGGCGTTGGTCACGCTCTCGGTTTCGCGCCAGGGCGATCTTAGATTCATCTTCCCTCTCTAGTCTCTAATTCAGTAATTGTTTACCTGAGACTGGACCAATGGCGAGGTACCACGTGGTATGGTAGGCCAAGTCATGGGCGGTCGCAATTATGTAAATTATAAGATCATACCGATACAGTAGGATTGACCTTGACTGTTACAGTGTTAGATTGAGAACATGAAATTTAATTATGCTTGTTCTGCTAAGTTGAACTTTTACTTAAGGTTAAATAGAATGATTGATGGTTATCTTATTGATTACGTTGTATGTCTAATATTGTGTTTTATTTCTTTTCTTTCTTAGCGTTGGCTGACTATTAGGCATTTTCATTACCGTAGGCATTTTGTTTGGATCATTTCTATTTTGACTATTAGGCATTTTGTTGGGATCATTTCTATTTTGACTATTAGGCATTTTCATTACCGTAGGCATTTTGTTTGGATCATTTCTATTTTGACTATTAGGCATTTTGTTGGGATCATTTCTATTTTGACTATTAGGCATTTTGTTTGAAGGCATTTTGTTTGGATATTTTCTATTCTGACTATTAGGCATTTTTATTGGACATTTGTTTAGTTCTTAGTATCTTCTGTTCTGACCATTTTATTAGTATCTTCTGTTCTGACCATTTTATTAGTATCTTCTGTTCTGACCATTTTATTAGTATCTTCTATTTAGTATTCTGGCCATTTTGTTTAGTATCTGATATTAGTATAATATCCGCACTTTATCTCGAGTATCTGCTTGGCGCTTATCATTCTGACCATTTGTTAGTACCTTTATTGCCTGATTGCTTGTCGATCATCTTTGTATTTTTTTTATTTTATTCTTTGAGAATTGCTTCCATTCATTGATTATTGAGTATTCGTGGAATAAACATATTATAGGTGGTAACTTTAACTTCTTCTCTTTTGTGTTCTTCTTCGTCTGGAGTGTAGCTATTCTGTTCTTGTCAAGTCTCGACACCCACTCGTATTAGTTAGGGAACAGTGGCCTTAGTACTCCACTGATACTCAAGGACCCAAGAGTGTGAACTCTGTAGTATTGCACGGCTGCTAGGCACGCTACCATAACCAGTTAGGGCCTGCAATTACTTAGAGTAGGAAGAAGCACTGAGCTTCTATAGGTAACTAGACTAGTGGGTCCTATTACAGTAGTGACTAAGTAAGTTAAGGGAATATCCACCCAGCTAGGTAGGGTTACATTTGGTGGCAGCGGTGGGATAGTTTGAGTATATCCCTAGAGTGGTGTCGAAGTTGAGGTCTTTAGTTGTTTTCCTATTCAGTTGTCTTCCTTGTTGGAACACCGATCTCCTCCCTTTTGCTCCTTTTCCCCTAGTCTTGTACAATGCCTAGTGGTCAGCCAGCCCCGACTGCTGCAAGTGCAAAGCGAGAGAAGATGATCGTCTACGCACCGAGAGAAATAACGGTTGATAAGTTTTACGGCGGTGGAGGAGTCGGGGAAACAACAAGATTCCTCTGTCGCATTGAGAGGGCCTGGCAGTGCCTACACATTGACTCTGACAAGGAGAAAATTTCCTATTTATATGAGAAAGTCGGAGAAGAGGTGGAAAGAGAAATACGGTGCCACCTGGAGGGGAGAGCAGCCACTGCTGACCAGGTCTTGGAGATAATTAAAAGGTGCTACGGGGAGAAAAGAACTCTCCCTGCCCTAAAGAGGGCTTTCTTGAATACCAAGCAGAGAAAGGATGAGGGCGTCCGTGCCTTTTCCCATAGGCTGAAAGAAGCCTTCGATGCCGTGACTTCGCGGCAAAGAGACACCGAGATCGAGACGTCCCCAACCAGTGAACTGCGAGACACTTTCGTGGAGCACCTAAGGGACAAGCAGACAAGGCGGCATTTACGGGGCCAGCTCACTTCGTCGCCAAATGCTACTTTCATTGAAATGCGCCTCCAAGCAGAAAGAATGGAGGATGACGACAGTGACAGTGAGGGGGAAGAGGCGAGAGCAGGCTTACGTCAGGTCACCGCGTTGAGTTCAGAAGAGAGCAATGACTACAATGGAACGGTCGAGCTTCTAACCAAGCAAGTGGCTAAACTTACAGGCCTCCTAATCAAACAGCAACATCAAAGGATTAGCCAGTCTCGCTACGATGGAGATCATAGGCCGCGCCCCCACGCTCACCGACATTACCAGAACACACTTTCATCAGCAGGGCGGAACCAAAGTGTGACAGGCGCTGTCTGCTTCAGATGTGGTAGACAAGGCCATTTTGCCAGAGTGTGCGCCCAGGAACCAAACTCGGACTTTAGTGTAAGCCCCTCCTCGCGTAGAGGCACGGAGCGGCGTGTTACGCAAGGATTTACACCACGAGGTCAAGCCTGTTCGAGTAGCATCTTTACTGACTATGAAGGAAAAAGTGATAGGAAAGTAATCGGTTCCAGAGTTTCAGGGACAGTAAAGTGGTTCAACGTCAAACGTGGCTTTGGATTTGTTACCCCTGATGGCGCCAGAGAGGAAACTTTTGTACACCATTCGTCCATAGTGAGAAACAATCCCAGGAAATATCTTAGAAGTCTTGGTGATGGAGAGAGGGTAGAGTTTAATGTTGTTAAAGGTAGAAAGGGAGACATGGCAATTAATGTGACCGGACCTTGTGGTGCAAACGTTTTAGGTAGCAGATATGCTGCAAACTTAGATGAACCGAATCCCCGTCATCATGAGAGCAGCCTTGGTGGCAATCGACAGAGACGAAACAAGCGATGTGTTGGTGTCGAGGATTATCAGTCTTCCGACAGACCTGGTGGTGGCAGTAGGAATCTTTGTAGTGGTCACAGATTCCCTCAGCGTGATCAAGACTATCAACCAAGACAACCACGGTCGGGACTATCTCATGACCAACCAAGGGAGTCCACCCGCCCTATTATTGGTCGTCGTGGGGACAACCATCGCGAAAGACACGCCACAGATAAAAGGAGAGTGACCTTCCGTGAGCTCAGGCCGCTGGTTGGTCCATCTGCGCTGACCCACCAGAGTAAGGACGCCTCAGTACCTGTGCTACCGGACGAGCAGCGACTTCCTCGCCGATCAAGGCGGAGCTCTCGTAAGCCTGATCGCTTTGGTCTTTACTAGGCTGTGCCCTACCGCCTAGCGCACTATAGACTGAAGGACTACATGTGAGGGAAGACCGGGTGATGCTGTGCTGTTGCCTGTTATGACTGCACTGAGGCGCTGCGCGTGCAGTTGAATAGCCTATAAAGTTACGCTTATGGAATACAAACTATGATTACAAACACAGGGACCTTTTAATTTAACATCAAGAACACTTTGTAACGGTCTTGACTTAGTTGTTTTTCTCTTATGATTTTCTTGCATTTTAATTTTCATTGTTTGTTTTTTTTCCACTGTTTTTTTTATCTTGCCTACAGTACTGATAACTGCTCACTTGACGATTTATATTGAATATGATGGTTTATAAATTTATGTGTTACCTAGGACTTTGCGATGTGCAACTATGTTTTTAATTAACAGTTGTACTAACTAACAATGTATTATTTTAGAATTTTTAGTTGAGGGATGAGGGAGTGATCGAATGTGATTTATGTTAGTAAGCCTAGCTCTATTTCTTATTCTACACCCGTGTGATCCCGGGGCCCGCTAGTCGGAGCGGGGAGTTCAGAATAGGATCACTGGTTTGCCCATTTCACCAGATCGTAAAAGGCGAGTAAAGAATGGTTTTGGGAGAGATTCGAACCCTATCCCATGTAATAGTAGGGTTGATGTAGAAACCGAGTCTGGGACTCGATGAGATTTTTCTTAGGTCCGCTCTGGCAGCTGCATGATTATCCCGACTGTTGGGAGCTGGACACACTAATACTGTTTACCTGCTTTATCTCTTGAGGTGTTTCTTTTAAGTACTAAAACTATAATTGTATCCTGATGTTCAGTATAGACTTTAATTATCTACTGTACATGGTGACTGGAGAAAAAGGATTTTTCGTTTAAGTAGATGTGGGAGAAACTCTTGAGAATGATTGTGAATTTAATAAGTATCATAATTCATAATCTGTGTTGCGTGGATCAGATCTACAGAGCACTAGTTCGGTAATAATATCCTCTCTGGAGGACGATGTCTAACTCTAAGGAAAGTATTTACTGACCATTACCATTTATTTTCCCTTTATTGCTGACCATCTTGTTTTTCTATTGCTTTGAGCACTGATGATTTATAATGTTGAATGTTTTAATGTGCCTGTGTCGTTCTGGAGCTCCACGTCCTATGTGTTGTGTTTTGTTCTTTCCACAATTTTGTGTATTTTGCCTACATTTTTTTGCTTTTTGTTTTCCCTGCTTCTTTTATGCAACGCTCTCTTTTAATTCATTTGTAACCATGCATATTCTAATGTCAATTTTCTATATTTGCCCTTTTCATGTTCACTGTGTGGCTTATGGGGTGTTGTTCAATTTTATGCCTTTTTATACGTCGGGTTGCCAAGTAACGATTCCTCGACTGTGCTAATTATATTATGAAATACCATTTATTCTTGCCACGACTTTTGTATGCCTCTAGTGTCACATGTTGTAACATATATAATGCCAATCTGTGTAACCTGCTTGCTATTGATTTATATGGTATAAGATATTCCTATCGAGAGAGGATGCTGCACTTGTTAAGCGTAATTTAGCACTGTACTTTAATCTTGTGCTCAGTTTGTTCTAATTATTCACACTATATAATGATGATATTTTGAATGATCTAAATCTTTTGTATCGGTTTTATTTTGGATAGGCCTAAGTATCTATAGTAATGACGTTTGGGATGACCTCATTTTTTATCATTGACTGGACAGTCGACTGACCCCACCTTTACCTTCTGTTTCCCGCATGTTTTCCGTACTGCCGTACCGCTCCTTTGAACTTTTCCATTATATCAGTAGTGCCGTCTATCTCGTGGCGTGAGTGTTTCCGTTACGCAATGATGATCGTGTCCCGGTAGGAGAGTTTGCTGTGTTTATTTACTTTGGTGGTACTGTTGACCTTACCTTAGGGTTGAGTATTGAGGTTAAGTTCAGTTCGTCGGAGCCGAACAATTTTTTGTGGGGCGAGTGTAAGGAGGCTGGTATAATTATTTATTTGGGGCGCAGCAGTAGGTCTTTAGAATCTTTAGTATATCAATTATCAGCTTGTGGGTGGAGCCAAGTGTGCTTCTAGCTTGTTAGTAGACTTAGTTTAGTGGCGGGAAAGTAGTCTCCGCCCCTCTAGCGGTTTATTCTTTTTTTTCTTTAATAATTCGGAAGATACTTTGTTCTTTCATTCCTGTCCAGCTGGCCAGAGAAGCTTTTCTTCGGTCGGCTTTCGACATACAGTGTACTTTGATCGGGAGATGCTAAATGTAGTTCGTAGATGTAACGATGCCTTCCGTAGATTCTATGATCTCGGTCGGGTGATGTTTTAGTTGGGGAAACGGGTTGTGCCGTTCGACGGAGTAGATTTTCCTCGGTCGGCATTGGCCCTTGTTCTAGGGACGAACTGGGAAACCAGGGAAGTCTTTGACCGGGGGCCTTGCCGACTGAGCTTGGACTATAAATTGTAGAGCTCGGAAAGACTCGTAGTCAGTATCTTTTTGGAGTATCTGGAGGCCACGTTGGAAGTGCCAGTAGTATCGTTGGAAATTTAGGGAGAAGTTATTGTGGAGATTATTGAACTATTGTGAAACTTGTGTTGGATTATCATTTGTTTTAATTCTACGTGATTATCACCGTGACTCGGGGTAAGTTGTTGCAAAGCTTAAGTTAGGTGTATTTAGCGCGAGGCCATTGTCCTTGTAAATTTAACAGATTCTAAGTACTATTACTGTAAGTATTAATTTCCTCCCTTCAGACATTCATTGACTCAAATGACAGACGACTGATTTTATTATTCCTATGATGCTATGAATTTCCCTCTCGAAATAATGTGTTAACCTTTGTCTTTACCTATTAATTATTGATTGTCAGTTATGATCACCTCGTTAATCTGGAGAAGTTAATCCCCTAAACTAAGTTTTGTTGCATTGCCAGTACTGTAAGCCTAACTGGCAGATTATCATTATTCTGTATAAGATGTAGATCTAGTCTTGTAATATTACATGAGTTACTTGAGTATCTATCTTAAGTCTATCGTCTATGCAAGACGGACTTGGCGCACCCCTTCTCCCAGTTAAGGAGAGTAACTGGCCACGGCCTCTTTGAACTGACGCTCTCATGTGAGAGGTCGGGTGATTGCGTCAGTGCTAGGCGTTGGTCACGCTCTCGGTTTCGCGCCAGGGCGATCTTAGATTCATCTTCCCTCTCTAGTCTCTAATTCAGTAATTGTTTACCTGAGACTGGACCAATGGCGAGGTACCACGTGGTATGGTAGGCCAAGTCATGGGCGGTCGCAATTATGTAAATTATAAGATCATACCGATACAGTAGGATTGACCTTGACTGTTACAGTGTTAGATTGAGAACATGAAATTTAATTATGCTTGTTCTGCTAAGTTGAACTTTTACTTAAGGTTAAATAGAATGATTGATGGTTATCTTATTGATTACGTTGTATGTCTAATATTGTGTTTTATTTCTTTTCTTTCTTAGCGTTGGCTGACTATTAGGCATTTTCATTACCGTAGGCATTTTGTTTGGATCATTTCTATTTTGACTATTAGGCATTTTGTTTGGATATTTTCTATTCTGACTATTAGGCATTTTGTTGGGATCATTTCTATTCTGACTATTAGGCATTTTGTTTGGTCTTTCGACTATTAGGCATTTTGTTTGGATATTTTCTATTCTGACTATTAGGCATTTTGTTTGGATATTTTCTATTCTGACTATTAGGCATTTTTATTGGACATTTGTTTAGTTCTTAGTATCTTCTGTTCTGACCATTTTATTAGTATCTTCTATTTAGTATTCTGGCCATTTTGTTTAGTATCTGATATTAGTATAATATCCGCACTTTATCTCGAGTATCTGCTTGGCGCTTATCATTCTGACCATTTGTTAGTACCTTTATTGCCTGATTGCTTGTCGATCATCTTTGTATTTTTTTATTTTATTCTTTGAGAATTGCTTCCATTCATTGATTATTGAGTATTCGTGGAATAAACATATTATAGGTGGTAACTTAATTTCTTCTCTTTTGTGTTCTTCTTCGTCTGGAGTGTAGCTATTCTGTTCTTGTCAAGTCTCGACACCCACTCGTATTAGTTAGGGAACAGTGGCCTTAGTACTCCACTGATACTCAAGGACCCAAGAGTGTGAACTCTGTAGTATTGCACGGCTGCTAGGCACGCTACCATAACCAGTTAGGGCCTGCAATTACTTAGAGTAGGAAGAAGCACTGAGCTTCTATAGGTAACTAGACTAGTGGGTCCTATTACAGTCGTGACTAAGTAAGTTAAGGGAATATCCACCCAGCTAGGTAGGGTTACATCTATAGTATATCTCTGGGTCCAATTCACTTCCTCACCCTGTGTTAATGCTTACATTTAGGTAGCGGATCGACTTACATCTATGTTGATGTTGTTTAATTTGAACTTATAAGGTTTGTTTTTGAAGCGTTAGAACTATAAATTGTTTGTTGAACGTAGTTCGCACTGCGAGAAAAATATCTTTTTACTAAAAGCGGTCTAGATTATTCTCGAATCTCCCAATTAGTCCTAGCATAATGACAATTTGATTTTTTTACTATATGTTGATTGAGTTTTATAAATATATATCGACGGCTCGGGGTAAGAATCCGCCAATCAACGGTTTCAAAATTGTTCTAAAGAAGCAAAAAACTTCATATTTTTTTAAACCATTGTACATTACTAATTTCTTTTACACTGAAAGCTGGCTTTCCAGTAAGGGTTATATTTATGCTATTTAATCCTATTTTAACAAAATGATATGGAAATAATGGCTCACTGTTTAAAATTGCAGAATTTTGGAACTACTCTTTGCGGGAGCAAAACCCCTCCAAGTACCATTGTCGGTAAATTGAAGATAAGAACATAGAGTTAAAAGCCGCCTACGTACTCTGGTGGGTTTTCACCCTGACCCTTGTGGCGATGACTTGAACCAAATGTAATGAATAGAGAGAGGCGGAGGAAAATAGAATTAAAACTGACAGGTTTAATACAAAAGAAGGGCCATTCTTTGGTTCGACAAGGACCGTGAATAACTAAACAAAAGGTTGCCTGGCTTAGCAAATCATACTGTCATATATGAAATAAGCTGTTTCAATTGTAAAAGGTAATGGTTGTTAAACATTGACTTAAAGAATAATGACTGGCTTTTAATATGTATTCATAGCAAAAAAAGAAGAGTTGTGCACATTGTGTACCAATTACGAGTACGGTAGCAAGCTAGCGTTTTAAAATATTGATATTTTGGGTTGGAATAATGGAGGAAGACAAACAGAAAAATGTGAAATGTTATTATGAGGCAAAGTGTCACCTGAGCATGTAATGCATTTGAAATGGCTCTTTCTTGAAGAGCCCCGTCACGGCTTGATCACAGCCACCATGCAAACTTTCGTACAAAGTATGATAGGTTGGTGGCACCAGACCTAGAGCCGTTAGGCAAACTTTCATACAAAGTATGACAGGTTGGTGGCACCAGACCTAAAGCCGCCAGGTAAACTTTTGTACAAAGTATGACAGGTTGGTGGCACCAGACCTAAAGCCGCCAGGTAAACTTTTGTACAAAGTATGACAGGTTATATATATATATATATATACATATATATATATATATATATATATATATATATATGTATATCATGTTAAGCACGGTGGTATCTATAATCTCCTACGTAACAACCTTTGCTTTGATTGATTTTTATTTTATAGCGAAGTACAAATTATGTGTTACTGAGAACATTTTTCTATGAATTATGTAATTCCTTTTCTACATAAGTGGATGAAATTTAGAAAAAAATTAAGTCAAAATCGAATCAAAAACCAAAATCAAAAAGTCACGTTCTAGAGAGGAGTGGGTTAACATCTAGTCGTCAGTGAGTCAACTTCTAGTCAGTCAGTCGTTGGTCAGTCAACCGAGTGTTTATGAAAGCATTGAATTTTATTGATTAAGCAAAGATTAAGAAAACCAATTTCTACTGTAGCCTGTAGCAGCCGTCATTGATGTGCTAACTATCTGGGATCAATTGACCTCAGATGTTCGCTGATAGTCTCGTTCACTGTGTTCTGTGTTCTGCTATTGACCTCAGATGTTCGCTGATAGTCTCGTCCACTGTGTTCCGTCTTCTGCTGCTGACCTCAGATGTTCGCTGATAGTCTCGTCCACTGTGTTCTGTGTTCTGCTATTGACCTCAGATGTTCGCTGATAGTCTCGTCCACTGTGTTCTGTGTTCTGCTATTGACCTCAGATGTTCGCTGATAGTCTCGACCACTGTGTTCTGTGTTCTGCTATTGGCCTAAGATGTTCGCTGATAGTCTCGCCTACTGTGTTCTGTGTTCTGCTATTGACCTCAAATGTTCGCTGATAGTCTCGACCACTGTGTTCTGTGTTCTGCTATTGACCTCAGATGTTCGCTGATAGTCTCGTCCACTGTGTTCCATCTTCTGCTATTGACCTCAAATGTTCGCTGATAGTCTCGACCACTGTGTTCTGTGTTCTGCTATTGACCTCAGATGTTCGCTGATAGTCTCGTCCACTGTGTTCTGTGTTCTGCTATTGACCTCAGATGTTCGCTGATAGTCTCGTCCACTGTGTTCTGTGTTCTGCTATTGACCTCAGATGTTCGCTGTTAGTCTTGACCACTGTGTTCTGTGTTCTGCTGTTGACCTAAGATGTTCGCTGATAGTCTCGCCTACTGTGCTCTGTGTTCTGCTATTGACCTCAGATGTTCGCTGATAGTCTCGACCACTGTGTTCTGTGTTCTGCTATTGACTTAAGATGATCCAGGCCATTCTTCTTTTATAGTTTAGAGTCGCCCGTTAGTTCCTCTGTTTGTGTGAGAGCCCGTGTGCCTCCGTTGTATTAAGAATCGATTTTACTAGAGCCTTGTATGTAGAGTTTTACTTTCGTGTATGCCTTTATTTCATCGACTCAACGTCTGGACAGAGACAACGGACGCCGTGTTTCGTCAGTTATTATCAACGATTCTTTTTCGAACATTAAATTCTTGGTAGTGATACAATCATCAAGCATGCTTCCTAACTGCATGTCGCTTTATTTATCTATTGATCATTCTATTGAGTGATCTATCGATTTATCATGACATTGCTCAGTCTATTTGTTTATTAATTTATCGATCAAACCTTCGATCCAGCTATCTAGCGATATGTATATAGCGATCTATCTGTCCGTCTATCTATACAATGATCTTTTAAAATATTGTTCTATCTTTCAATCTATCTAAATACCTGGTATCATTATATATCTGATTATCTTATATGTATCGCAGATGGTTATTGAACTGCCGCCACATACACTCAGCACATTGTAGGCCTGCTTGTAATGATATTCTTGCCTCCTCTGTCCAGTTGCAATTACAGGAAGTAGTTAGCAAATTGACAGTTTACTTTCGTTGAATTAAAAATCACATTTTTTGCATTTTTCCAAAAACACTTATTTCGTAAATAAAAATATTACTATTCCAGTCTTTAGGGCAATTCACAACTTTATTCCAAATTAAACGTCCGTATGTGGACTAGAAATGCTTCGTTCGATAGTCCTCATTTTTCGCATAGCTCCATTATTAAGAGATAATACAACACCTTCTTTCATGCAAGCACATAAACACACATACACACACACTATCTCTCTCTATCTTTCTATCTCTCCCTCTTGCTCCCTGCCCAGCCCCTGAAAGCAGTGCTCCCTCGCATACGTAAATGCTCAACTTATCCAACTACACTTTTTTCACCTTTTAAAAAGAGTTTTACCTCCAGCATCCATCACGTACGTTATCTTAGAGAATCTTGCTTTCCTACCCCCTCAAGTAGTTCATCCTGGTCTTTAAATGAACCCTAATTATAAGCTACGAGTCCTCTAGCTAATTGTTAGAAGAAAAAGGACCCACTTTTTATAAGGCAGGCTTTTCTTTTCAGAAAACAATATCAGATTTATGTTGAAGACGAACTGTTGTATAACAATCGTAAGGATTCTATTGGACGTTTAATATTGCGAAGAATGAGAATTAGGAACGTTGGACGAATTTTTCCTGTTTTCTTCTTTTTTATTGAGTTATTTTGAAAACGAAACTGTAGAGATTTCGTTTTTCCTTATTTCTATAGCCTTGGCTTTCGCATCGAATGACATAAAAGTTATTTGAATGCTTCAAAATGTCATCTTTTAGTAAATTTTAGAAGGAAGCTTTTCCAAAGTATCCTTTATATTTTTTAACGAATTAAATTTTTCCTACTTTAACGGTTTCTAAGTTGTTGTTTTTTTTTTTTGTTCATTACGTGAAACAAATTGTAACAGAAATGCATTCTTTTAATATTTATCGTCTTTTAATACTTATCGTTTTTTAATACTTATCGTCTTTTAATTCTTTTTTTTTTTTGTCTTACTCAATTGTATCTTCGCCTCAGATTTGTTGAAAAAATATTAAGTGACACTGGTGAAGAAGAAATCCTGTATTAATGCATTAAATGTGACACGTTTGACGGTTTTTTTTTCTCCCAGAGTCTCATTATTTTAGTTTTGACGATTTTGAAAAGATTTTTAATTTAATCAGGTGACAGCCATGGACTCCTCCATCACTCCAAGCCTTAAGTGAATCTTTTCTAATCCTACATTTAGCCGCTTTGTTAGACGATCCAAACTCTTTTCTCACTCTTTTCCCCTGCAGCGTTTTCCATCGATTTTTCCAATCCTTACAAATAATTATATTCTATTTTTTGCTATTCGCATAACATGCCCACAAGCGTTGCCTAGCGTTTACGAAGTCAATTTATAGGTGATCTTTTTACGACACCTTTTTGTAAGAATGCGTTTGAATTTCTTTGCTGTCCATTACATTTGTAGAACCACATTGCGTTTGCCTCAAGTTTCCTTTGTGGCTGTTTCGAAATAGTCCAGGCGTCGCATCCATACATAGGAATTGGTTCAATTTTACATTCCAGGTATTTTCTTTTGGTCTTTATGTCGAAGTATCATAATATAAAGATCGTAAACTAAAACGTGTAAAGAGTCATCAGATTTTTGTGGGCCGCCAATACGTCTTTTACTGCTACTACTACTACTACTACTACTACTACTACTACTACTACTACTACTACTACTACTACTACTACTACTACTACTACTACTACTACTACTACTACTCTACTACTACTACTACTACTACTGCTACTACTACTACTACTACTACTACTACTACTTTACTTTACTTTACATGCTTTACAAGGCTGTGTCCCTCCACTGCAGGAAGTAGCCCTCCGCGTCAGCCTTCCATCCATCTCTGTCTTTGGCGTCTCTGCTCCATGTGGCGCCCTTGATCTTGACAATATCGTCTCGCCACCGCCTCACTTGTCTTCCTCGTGATCTTTTCCCGTGTCTAGGTTGCCACTCGGTGACTCTGAGTGTCCATCTGTTGTCTTGATACCTTGCCGCATGACCAGCCCACTTCCATTTCTGCTTGGTTATAAAGTCGACTATATCTTTTACTTGTGTTCTTCTGATTTCTTTGCACGGTACTTTATCTTTGAGTTTTATTCTTAGCATCTTCCTTTCCATTGCCCTTTGTGCTACTCTCAGTTTTTGTGTCAGAGCTTTTGTTAGTGACCATGTTTGGCAGCCGTAAGTCATTGTAGGGAGGATACATTGGTTGTAGACTTGTCTTTTGAGGGAGAGTGGCATCTTTTCGTCTTGAAAAATCTCTTTGTTTCTTCCGAAGCAACTCCACCCAGCTCTTATCCTGCAAGTTACTTCTTCTTTTGTTGTTTCTTTGAGATGGGTAGTTTGGCCTAGATATTTATAACTGTTGACTTTCTCGATTTCTTCATTTTCTATGTGTATATTTTCGTTGCTTTCAAAGTTGGTCATGTATTTTGTTTTCCCTTTATGCATTCTGAGTCCTGTTTCTAGGCTCAAGGTGTTCAGTTTATTTAATTGTTCCTCCATGTCCTCTATCTTTTCTGTTACAAGTGCGACGTCATCTGCGAATCTCAGGTTGGTAAGTGTTTCGCCGTCTACGTTTATTCCGTGCTCTAGGCCTGCCTTTCGGAATATCATCTCCATGGCTGTCGTAAACATTTTCGGAGAGATTGGATCGCCTTGCCTGACCCCTCTGTTTATGGGGAATGTTTCTGACTCCAGATTGTCGATATGAACTCGTGCTGTAGCCTTTTGGTAGATGTTTTCGAGGATGGCAACGTATGTTTCATTGATGTTAATTTTCCGCAGCGCGTCGAAGATGGCAAAGTGTTCTACGGAGTCGAAAGCTTTCTCATAATCTATAAAACCGACGCACAGAGGTAAGTTGTACTCGTTTGATTTCTCTATGACCTGGTTGAGGGTGAAAATGTGGTCCGTGGTTGAGAAGCCCAGCTAAATCCAGCTTGATCTCTAGGTTGATTTTCATCCAGGGTGTTCTCCATCCTTTTTTGCAGTAATCTAGTGAACAACTTATAACTATGTGACAACAAACTGATGGGACGATAATTTTTTACGTCGCCGGGGTCTCCTTTTTTGT
Source organism: Elysia crispata (assembly GCA_033675545.1). Classification (NCBI taxonomy): domain Eukaryota; kingdom Metazoa; phylum Mollusca; class Gastropoda; family Plakobranchidae; genus Elysia; species Elysia crispata. Next base: position 14,814 of record JAWDGP010000414.1, read on the forward strand.
ATAGTATGATGATCTTCGCTTCATCCCAGCTGGGTGGGATTTCTTTTGTCTTGAGGATTTTGTTGTAACAGCTTGTCAGGTACTTAAGAACCGGTTCTTCTCCAAGCAGCAGTACGTCGCTGGTGATATCATCTGGGCCAGGCGCTTTGTTTTTACTCATTTCTTTTAGACATTTCCTGACTTCGTCCACAGTGAATGGTGGTACTTCATCCTTGTCTGCACTTTCTCTTTGTAAATTCGTTGGGCTTTGTATGGTGTTTTCGTAGAGTGTTGCATAGAATGATTTACAGATTTCTAATATCTCTTCTCTGTCTGATGTCTCTCTGCCTTCCTTGTCCTTCATCTTCGCTATTTTCTTTTTGTTCCCGTACTTATTTGTCTCCTTGGGGCCTCTTTTTTGTTCTAGAATTTTGGTGATAAATTCTTTTCTCTTTCTTCTGGCTCTCGCTCTTCTTTTCTTTTTAACAGTTTTGTTGGTTTCGATGTATTCTACTCTTTCAGGTCCGGTTTTATTGTGGAACGGCTTCTAGATATAGAGGTTAGCTGCTTCGACAGTCGCTGACAAACTGGCGGCAGTGACAGGTCGGTCGTGGCCCACGGAGGGGAGGCTGGGGAAAGCAGGTGATGCTGCTACCCTCACGAAATGGTCTCACAACCCAATGATGTCACTGTCCCGGCGGTCGACGCGTCGGTATATAAAATGTCGTCTTATCACCTCCCCCTCATCGCCCCCCTCGCCGCTTCGCGAGTCGGGACTGGACCCCAGAAGCTACAGGAAGGACACCTCGAATGAAAAACCAACTTGCTGCTTTGCAAGTAGGAACTTTTCCCAGAAGCTACAGGAAGGACACCTCTAACGGAAAACCAATCTCGCTGCTTCGCGAGTAGGGCATGCAAACCCAGAGGCTACAGGGAGGCACCTCCAACGAAAAAACCCGTCAACACCTCGCCCGGCCAGCGCGTTGATGGTAGGCCAAAACCCGCATCAATCATGACAGTACAACAGAAAGGAGGCCGTATTTCCCAAGGCCTTAAAGGAGATCCCTTTCGAGGTGATATTTCGGCAACGCTGTCTCCGACTGAAAGGCGCACGCCTTCGCATGAAGTTCCACAGTCAAAGCCTCATCGAGGACGCTGTGGGGCCGACAGAGGAAGGGGAAGCACCGCCACACTACACATCGCAACGTACAACACCAGAACGTTAGCCCTACAAGACGATCTAGATCATCTACAAGAGAAACTAGAAGATTTCAAATGGAACGTAATAGGCCTTTGCGAAACGAAGAGAAAGAGAGAAGGACTCATGGAACTATCGGACGGAACTTGGATTTACGATGCAGGAAAAACAGAAGAATCCCCAGAAACAAAAGGAATGGCTTTCCTTGTACGCAAGAACTTCAAGGATTACATCGAAGGCTTTTGTAAACATTCGGATAGAGTCATCTCGTGCAAAGTCAAACTCCAAGAGGGGTCACTACAAATAATTCAAGTCTACGCTCCAACTACAGACTACGATGACGAGGAAGCAGAAAAATTCTATGAAGACCTAGAAAATGCGATCGAGAAAAAATGCGCAAACACCGTTATCATGGGGGACTTCAACGCTAAAATAGGGGTCAAAGACGAAGACGAAGAGAACGAATGGATTGGTCCTTTTGGAATCGGGACGAGGAACGAAAGAGGAGAAAAGCTGATAGACTTTTGCACGGCGAATAGACTCTTCGTAACAAATTCATTCTTCAAAAAACCAAGATCAAGATATTGGACATGGGAATCACCTGGAGGCGATTACAAGAATCAAATTGATTTCATCTTGACGACAGACAAAACCACGATCCAAAACACTGAAATAATAACGAAAGTCGATATTGGCAGCGATCACCGAATGGTAAGAAGCAGAATGACCATCAACAAGAAGCTCACGAGACTAAAACGAATAAAGAAGAAAAAGCCACTCAAAATAAATACGAGACAACTAGAAAAAGTCGCACCATCATTTCAAATCAAGCTGAAAAATAAATTTGATATTCTCAGAAATGAAAAGCCGTCAATAGAAGTTATGAACGAAACCATCAGGAAATGCGCCGCGGAAGTTGTTGAGAAACCCAACGAAACAACAAAAGAACAAAACGCAGAAGACAAACTAATCGAGGAACTAGAACAAAGAAGAAAAGAACTAAGAAGGAAAGACTACTACTACTACTGCTACTAATACTACTGCTACTACTACTACTACTTCTACTACTACTACTACTACTACTACTTCTACTACTACTACTACTACTACTACTACTACTACTACTACTACTACTACTACAACTACTTCTACAACTACTTCTTTTACAACTTCTACTACTACTTCTTTTACCACTTCTACTTCTACCTCTACTACTACCACTACCACTACTACTACTACTACTACTGCTACTACTATTACTAGTACTACTACTACTACTACTAGTAATTCTGTTGTTACTATTAGTAATTCTGCTGCTATTACTAGTAGTAGTAGTAGTGCTACTACTACTACTATTACTACAACTACTACTACTAGTAATTCTGCTGCTGCTACTACTACTACTACTACTACTAAGACTACTACTACTACTACTACTACTACTACTACTACTACTACTACTACTATTACTACCACTACTACTACTACCTTTCCCACTACTACTACTACTACTACTACTACTACTACTACTACTACTACTACTACTACTACTACTACTACTACTACTACTACTACTACTACTACTATAAGTAAGAATTATGAGAGCTAGAATTTTAGGTAGTTCTCAGCAGTGGTTAGGATAAGGCTTTAAGTGAAAATGACCGAAAATTCTTGATATTGTGAAATTAGAACCATCTATTGATGGTTCGGCACCCATCGCCTTTCGACTCATAGAGAACATAGCTTATACCAATTCGCCACTTTTCTCTCTATAAAGAGAGTTTCATACTTGGAGAAGCGTCGCAAGTCAACCCTAGAATGGCCCTCAACAATGGCGATGACAATTACAAAACAAGACACGACGTACCTAAGGAGACAAATGAAAATTAGGAAATGAAATCGATAAAAGAGAACGTCACAACATGTTGTTGAATAAAAAAACAAAGTAAGATAACAAAGATCTTTAATGTAACAATTAAAACTTAGAGAATTTTGTGTGAAGAGTTCTGCAAGTATATTAAAACTTAAATTTTAGAGGTACTTTTAAAACATGATAAAACGTTTTTTTTTTAACTACAGCTTAAACTCTTTTGCTAGAATAGAAAGGCATTTTAACATTTCGCTTCACTCCTATCCCAAAATTATTTTTGTGTTTGTTTGATATAACTAATTAAAATGGCTGGAACCTGTTCTTTTAATAAATTTTATAAATGTGATTTTTATTTTTCAGTCAGAAAGAAAAAAAAAACCAAATCTATAAAAGTCTATATTTTCCCTCGAAATAAACGGTCTGGGTTATGGTCATTAGATCATCATTAGAAATTATGTTGTCTCATGACTTCCACAGACAGCTGGTCGATCTCATCAAATCAAACTTTCAAATATTAAGTTCAGAATACTTCAACTCTCTTCAAGGTTGACCATTCTAAAAATTCACGTTAACATTAAATATCATTAATAATTCATTCTGATATGATTAACATTGGTAGCTTTAAACTCACTGTAGAAAACAAAACGAGACGCAGCTTGTAGAATTTAAACAAGGGAATTTGTGAAACTCACAACCATAGACAAGTAAGAAATAACATGAAAAAAAATGCACACGGAAACTAAAACAATTTTTAAAATAAAGAAATATAGCTTGAAGAAATAATAAACAAGCATTATAGCCTACAAATTATTTGTATTAACATTTCCATTCTAGCGTTCTTCCAAAGTTGAGACACAGAAAGTACTGAAGACATAAGTAACAACAATTTTAAAATTAACAATGAAACTCTTAGATCGGCGCTTCGTTCAATTGCACCATCTTTACTCAATATGTTAGCGAAATACCTTTCTATGCTCTATATATTTTGTTTGTGTGTGGGTATATATTTATATATATATATATATATATATATATATAGAGAGAGAGAGAGAGAGAGATAGATAGATAGATAGATAGATAGATAGATAGATAGATAGATAGATAGATAGATAGATAGATAGATAGATAGATAGATAGATAGATAGATAGATAGATAGATAGATAGATAGATAGATAATAGATAGATAGATAGATAGATAGACTTTAAAAAAGGAATTTCCACGTCTTTTTCCACTATTCCCTCGACCACCACTCACTAAACCGTGTTGAAGTTTAACGCATTTCGATCTACAAAGATCAGAGTTTCACGCCGTACAAACAAATATCAAATATGAAAATAAAAATACAGAAAAGTTAATAATGCTCTGGAAATTTAATTTTATTCTTATTTTAATTAATTAATGAAACATGTTATGACGAACCAAATAACATTTAGAGGACTGTTCTTAGATGTTTACAATTTTCAAAGCAGATGGCGCTTTAAAAAAAGATTATTGTTATTATGTTCATTTGAATAGTTATATATTAAACCATATGTCATTGCTGACGGCTGTTAATAATACCAACAATTAAAATCAGGATAATAATGATATTTATTATCTGTAAGTAATTAACTTTGTGGTGTGTCCTTTACGTCTCAGCTTTCTTGTATTAGTAAAAGACCACTTCTCTTCGGGGACTCAGCTAGTCTTCGCAGTCAGATTAACGATAGGAAGTGACTCATGCTTAAGGTACGTAACTGTGTCTGGGAAACATGGCTAGTGAGGTCGACATAACATAGAGTATTACGCTACACAGCCCCACGCAGCACTGGCAGTGCAATCAACGGAAGCGAGGCACTACTCGAACAGTTCGTCCTAAGCGGGGTGTTTGACAGTTGGGCTGAAATGGATCTTCATGTGCATTGAGTAGAACAGGTTTTTCGACCACGTCGCGGCGGCTGTGCAGCTATTGCTGGACCTGTTCAATCTACATGTGCAGGTTCCAAATGGTCTATCGCTCCACAGTCTATACCCAGCACGACATCGTTAGTTGGAGCTACAAGTGAAAGGCAGTTTGCAATGATTCGGCCTTTCCAGAGATATGTCTGATGTCGCGCAGTCCACGAATATGAAACCTTCGACATAGCACCAACCAAAGGTTTGTGATCGGTTAATACTGTGAAGGATCTTCCTTCCAAAAAGAATCGAAAGGGTCGAACTGCCAGGTACAGTTCCAGAAGTCTTTTGCCAGTTGTGCTGTACTTTCGTTCTGGTCGACCAAGTTGCTTGCTGAAGAAAGCAAGAGGTTGCAATGAATTGTTGACGTGCTGTTCCAAGACAGCTCCGACAGCTCGATCAGAGGCATCGCTCGTCAGTGAGATAGTCGCGCCAGGTGAGGGGGGGGGGAACTGAGCATGGTGGCACCGACCACAGCTCATTTATTGCAAAGGACCGCTTCATTCATGGCATCTGTCCAGTTGAGAGCCTGGTGAAGTTTGTGATTTTTTAAGAGTTCCATGAAGCGGTTTAAGGAGCGCGACAGCCATAGGAATGAATTGGTGATAAAAGTTTATCATGCCCAAAAATTCTTGAAAACCTTTAACTGTAAGTGGTCTCGGAAATTCCTCACTGGCTTTGACTTTAGATAGAAGTGGGATGGATCCAAACTGGGATACTTGATGGCCAAGAAAATTATGGACTTCTGACCAAAAAGGCATTTCTCTAGACGCACAACTAGACCAAAGACTTGTCACCGACCGCAGACAGTGCGTATGTCAGCCATGTTTTCATCCTTCGAAGAGCTTTCCACCAAGATATCGACTAGATAGACAAAGGCGCAACGAACTTTTTGAAATACTGTGTCCATTAGGCGTTGGAAAACCTGAGCCACATTTTTAACCCAAAAGGTATTCGCAAAAAATCATACTGGCCAAACGGTGTGAGCTGTCTTGGCAATGTCATCCAGGCGCATGGGTATCTGGTGGTAACCACGAACCAGGTCTTTCTTTGAAAAAAAGCTTTACTGGCCTAGTGTGTGGAGAAATCTTAGATATGTGGGATTAGATAACGGTCAGGTGTTTTGTTGTCATGGAGCCTGCGATAATCCCCACAAGGACGCAATCCTACATTTGGCTTAGGGATTTATAATGGAGTCGTGAAGCCCAAGGGACGTTAGACTTTCTTATGACGCCCATCTCCTCTAAATTAATTGTAATGTTCGCAGGTGGGGTGGCACATCTTTGCGCTTGTGCCAAATCTACGGTGGTACCAGCATATGGTATCAATATTGAAGGAAATTGATGGGTTGTGTGAGGCACTTATTTGAGCTTAAGTTACAAAGAGTTTATCTACTTCACGTGCAAGTGCCCGTTAGTTATTCTTCGTGAAATTTGCGAGTGCGCTCGAACATGCCTCGGGAACCTTTGCAAAAAATAAGACATAGTTTATGATCCCCTAAAAAAGCAAGCATGTTATCCATCATCTCTGATCGCTTGGAATCACCTGAGCCACGAGGTCCTAAGTTGCTAGTTTGAGAGACACACTTTCGACCGTCAAGTATAGGTGAAGATCTAGAAAATTAAAGTTTTCATAAATAACTTACAAATTCATTGCAAGTTATTAGAGTCACCAATATAGAATACTGTTGATGATAACCAAAATTAAGATCATGATATTAATGGTATTTATTACCTTAAAGTAATTAGCTTTGTTGTGTGTCCGTTGTGTCTCAGCTTTCTTGTACTAGAAAAGGACCTCTTCGGGGACTTCACTAGACAGTCTTAGCAGTCGGAGTAAGGACAGCAAGTGTCTTTGCCAGTGAGGTCAACGTAACGCACAGTGTTACGCTACACCGTTTTACTTGAATGGAGTAAAAAACTAAAATAAAATTAATAATTAAATGAAATTTGACATACTCCAACTTAAAGACAAAAGCTTCATGGTAAAAAGGCCATTTGTGTAGGGTAGTAGATGTGATCTCAAGAATTAATATTTTATATAACACTGTCATCGTTGTCTTTTCTCTCGAGGCGGCGGTTGTAAATGTAACCACCACCTCTGCTTCTTTTGCACGCGTTTTCTACTTGCATACTGTTCTCTATCTAAGATATCGACCACAACTACTAATTGTCACCATGGAACTGTAGAAACATTCATGCTAAGTTATTTTATCAACTTACCTATCCTGATTCCATGAGTTTTGGCTTACAGATTATGGCTAGATCTAAAATAATTATAAGCCTTAGGTATCCAGGTAACAATAATTGAAAAAATACCGGTGCTTTGGAATTGTTTTTCTCTGTAATATTGCTTGAGCATTTGCACGTTATTTAGTTATAATCGTAGGGCATTTTTTCAATACATCAGGTAGAGTGCTCTGTATTTAGTTATAAGCACCATATCATGTTCTTGGTGGAGAACATTGACAAAAAAGGACTGCTTTAAAGATGCCCCCAAATTTAGTTTACGTATTGCTACCGATCTCTCCTTCTTTGTCATGAAAACGCGATAATTCCAATGTCTATTATGCTCTATATATTTAAAAACTACTGTGAGTAGCTCTGGAGCAGATAGACCTGCTATTGTTGTTAAGTTTGCTTTTTTAATGTAGTTGCATGTCTCTTCAATAAAGTTGTATGGCTTTGGAGGGTGATAGTTTCTTTCATACTTGAGATCTTTTTTTTTTATTGAATGTCTTCTTTAAAAAAAATTCCAATGTCTCAAGTTTCTATATATTTTAAAACTTTACTCTGGGTAGCTCTGGGGAAGATCTATATGTTTGTGTGTGTCTGAGTTAATATGAAGCTTGCTTTTCTTTAATGTAGTTTTATTCATTAATTTGAAAAGGCAATCATGTTTATATATATAAATATATATATATATATATATATATAGATAAATATATAGATATATATATAGATATATATTTATATATATATATAGATAAATATATAGATATATAGATAGAGATAAAGATATATCAGTTTGTCAATTTGTCTGTTTGCCATCTGTGCGTCTCTCTCTCT